>VDFB02000009.1:35778821-35923379 GCA_007258455.2 Sequoia sempervirens | reverse complement strand
AGCAAGGAAGAAAATTGAAAATTTGGCTAAGTATGGACGCCTTTGGGGGGGGAGGGAACTTGAGAAATTTGGCTAAGTATAGATGCCTTGCCTATGTAATGTTACCTTGGGGAGAAAAATTTCATGAAATTGACTAGGTATTTGATGCCTCGGAAAATGAAATTTGAATTTTGGCTAAGTGTAAAAAGAAAATACATGTGGAAAAGAAGTTCCAAAGTCCGCCATGTGCTTGTCCAAGCTAGTCCAAGTCCGCCTTGACATGTGAAGAGTAAAGTTCGCCTAGAGGGAAATGGGAAATGTCTTGCCAAGGCAATAATTCCGCCAAGCATGAAACAAAGATGGCATAGCAATCAACAAAGTTTGCCACCTCTCAAACAAGAATTGTCCTGACAGGTGCCAAAGTCTACCAAGGTTAGAAACAAACATGGTAAAATTCGCCAAGAAGAAACAAAATTTGGCTAAGTAAAAAATTCAAAAAAAATGGAAAGGCACAAGTGAAGTCCAACTTCCCTTGATCTAGGCATGTCCAAAGCAGCTCAAAGTCTGACTTACCTCTAGCAAAGAATGTCCAAAGCCTCATAAAGTCCAACCTTGGCATAAAGAGTGGATGGCGAGACCAAAGTAAAGTATGCCGAAGGAGAAAAATTCAAAAAATTGACTAAGTGTTGGAAGGAAAACAAGAGGAATAAAGAGGAAAAGTAAAGAGGAAGTGAATAAAATCCTTGTCCAAGGATGGAGTCTGCCCTACATAGCACAAGCCAAATTCAAAATTGAAGGCAAAACCACAGGCAAAGTTCATTCGAGCATAGAGATGGCCAAAATCTTGGCTAAGTGTTGAACGGTCCACATGAAGGTGTTACAAAATGAAATTGAATAGCCAAAATTTGGCTAAGTATGGGAAATACTTCACAGGGAAAACTCCAATTTCCTCCATTGTGGCGAAAGCACAGAGGCATTCCTCTCCAAATTCAAGGCACTTTTCAGATGGTGACAAGAAGAGTGTTCCAAACAAATTTCTATACTTAGACAATTTCTTGACACAAATTGGATAATTCAGAGAGGAAATCCAAAGGAATAATACCAATCCAATTCAAGCAGGAGGAATTTCAAAGCAATCAGGAAAGAAAATAACTTCAAGTCTAAACATGTAGTCCAAGGCGAGACTTCCAATACAGGGGAGAAGAAGAAATCGTCTCAAAGCGAATCCAAGATCAAAGCTAGGAAGAAACAAGCACCAAGGACAGAGTCATCAGCAAAGAAAAATATTTTAAGGCAAGCACATGGAACAAGACCAAAGTGACCAAGGAGGGCATCCAACCTGCTGAAGTGGCACCTCGACCAATCAAATTGTTCCAAGTCAGCACGTCCAGATTCAATGAACCTGACACTCCACCATGCAACAACTTTCTATTTTATTGTTGGTTCATATTTAGCAGAAGGAAAAGTGTCCCTAAATGTAATTTTCTTATTGGTCGAGAATGGAGTTAGTTATGACCAACCCTAATTAGGGTTTTATTTTAATCTCGACCATTGATCCTAAATCAATATTGGCCATTGAATTGCAATTGGGGAGCCTATAAATTGAGCTCGCCCCTCATTTGTAAAGTGTGAAGAAAGGGTATGAGATTGTTGCGTTTTGCTACTTCCGATAATAAAAGCTCTTATGCATGATTTGCTTTGAATCCCTTTTATTGTCAAGTGGTTTGCAAGGTTGCATAACTTCTTCAATAATAGATTAGAATTAGATAGAACTTTATATTACAATTAAGATAGATTTTGCGTTGAATGTTTGTTAAGTGAATGCAAGATTTGATAGTATAGATTTATGGTGAAACATTGCTCATACTTTCTTTGGATGGATGATTTTCATTCAATGCGTAAACTTAGCCTGAGCTTATGGTTGTGGATGGTTAACTTCAGTCTAGAGAAATATTGTTCTGGACATGAAAACTATAATCACACCCCTTGAAGATTGCACCCACTTTGTGTAGTTGTCCCAGGAGGCGAAGCAAAGCGTGGTTACCAATTTCACCTAATCTTTACCATCTCTTGAATTCCTAGGCATAGATTAGATCCTCTAAACCCTTATCCTTTTTCTGCATTTTTTTTGAAATCTCAAATTGAAAATCCCCAACAGAAGAGACCCTTAATGATAAATCCGTCTAAGTCACGAACTTGTGAAGAATTCCTTAACGTAAGTCCCTTTGTGTATTACCAGCATATCACAACGCCCATTGAGCTTATCCACGTCATGACCTAACGAAAGAAACCTTGGAGTCGCCATATGATCTTCTCGCAATCTTAGCATACGCGGTGATTTTGTTCAAGAGAGGATAGAGTGTCTTTGGACATTTTATTTTGTGTGTTCGGTGGATGATAAAACGTACACCAACAGTATCGTATTATATGAAGGTAAATAGTAAAGGATTGGCTGCTGGTATGTGAAAGAATATATAATTTAGGACCATGTGGGACCCAAACAGCATTCGCCCAACTTCTTAGCATGCTCTTAGACAAAATCAGTCCTATAGAACAACCTATAAGAGCAAACTACTCAAACACTTGCAAGCATTATGAAAATCTGAAACTGAGATAACAATATCCAAGGGAGTTCTAGACCCCATACCTTGGAGAACACATTTGGAACAAACTTGCAAGGCTTCTTTGTAGGCAATGCCATTAATCACTCCGATCTCAACCATTTAACATTAACAGCCAAAGGAAAAGGTTCAAGAACCATTCAGAAGCAAGTTAAATGCCCAAAGGGCAAGAAAACCTAAAAGCTTTTGCAATAAATTTAAAAAATATAAAAATATCTCATAATATTAGAAATTGGTATGTCGAGAGAAAACTTAGCAGGTAAACAAGCATCAAGCCAAACTAGTCTCTCCTAATCCTGCTCTCAAAGAGAACATATGTTCTTAACAAATGCCTCAACCTAAGAAGAAAGATTTTTTAATTGATACATAGTAATCATTGTAACGATATTGAATATTATGAATGTTTGAACTCAAGCATGTAAAAAATACAAATTATTGTTAACTAATTCACCTTTAAAAGAAATTATAAGTAATCCACCACTTCATACTTTTCATCCTCTAGCCTCTTTTCCCATTGGCAAGCATTAGAAACATGTACTGCCTTCTAAGTCATCCTCATCTCACAATTCTTCAAAATGTGGGAATGTTCAAAAACCTAATCATAACCTCAAGATAAGAGGATAGTGACGATTGGCATCAATAAAGATAATTCCAAGATTACATTTTTGTTTACAATTCCGTAAGCAATGGGGACAAGATAATTAGTGATTAGCTCACCCTACTCTCTCTAGATAATAGCAACAAACCATGGAACTTTATGACAGATACGTTATTTAAAGACCACCTATGTAGCATCAATCCATGCGTTTGAGACCTCATGATTTTTTCCATAATCATATTCTAGTTTTAACATGCTTTCTCAGCTGAGCTATTAAAGGGTCTACAATTGATACATTCATTGAGACTTAGTAATGAAAGCAAGAGAAAGCCATAACAAGTAATTGAAAGCAAACCAGATGCATCATGCTAAGATATGATAATAAGAGTTGACAAGGACTGAGATTGAATTTGGTAAAACATCTTAAGAAATAATAAAAACTTAAATAGAATCCATTGTCTAGAATGCTCCCCACAATGAGTGAGTGAGTGTGTGTGTGTGTGTGTGAGAGAGAGAGAGAGAGATCTGGAGAGGACAACAAACTCTAAACTTCTGAATTCTACTCTGCCTAGAAAACAGGCCCCAATTCTGTGATGCAACACATGCCATGAATCAGATTAGACAAGAGAGAGAGGTGCATACTCAGCATCAAGGAATTCCATTAAGCACTGGAACTGCACCTAGATCTTCTCTAAACCTGGAAATACTCAATACCCAAAGACAATCTGTGCTTTAATGATTCCTTTCCAGCCTACAATCTGCTAGAGAATAAAACAACTGATATGTATGCAATACACGTGAATCTTAAATATTCATGTGCAAAAAGGTTTTAGTTTTGCAACAATAGAGAAAATTTATCAGCTACTGAACCAATTCCTCATTGAAAACCATCAATGCCATCCTGAATATTTCCCCTTTTCTTTTCCCTCCAATTTTCACCCCACATTTTAGCTTCAGCAACTGCTCGCTCACGGTCTAGATAAGCAGCAAATCTCTGACCTTCTCTAGAAGCTCTACCAGCACTTCCAGGACTATCTATAAATCCTTCACGCCTTCCACTCTCTCCAGAGTCTCCATCATGGCTTCCTTGAATGTGAAAAGAATCTACTGATCCATTTGCAGTGTTCTTTCTAGAGTCCTTTGTTCTTCGATCAGGAGAAGCCTGTACCTGTACCAGAAGAGACTTAGCATCTCCACGTTTATTGGTTTTATCCTTTTCTTTGTCAGATGCACAACTCTGCTTCTTCTCATCCCTTCTTTCACGAGAAGAGGTAGAAGCAAGACGAGAGTTTTGAATAGGATGCACTGCAGGATCATAAATCTGGGATGCAAGGTAACTGAGTGCTGTAACAACGTCACCAATCAGGGGGCGAGTAGCAGCTTCCTCCTGAAGGCACATTGCACCCACAGCAATTGCTTGATACAAACCCCTCATAGGATAGCGTCCCTGAAGCAATGGATCAGCCATCTGTGAAAACTTCCTATTCTTAATCAAGGGGCGTGCCTGTAAAAGCCATAAAACATTGTCAGTGAGTTGCTGAATCTTGTTACTAGTGCTAGGAAAATATAGCAGTTTCAAACATAGTTGAACTAAGTGGAACAAGGATGATTTAGAATTTATAAACCAAAATTTTGAGCATTTATCTAAGCAGTATCATGTAGTACTGCTTACATATTAACAACATTTGAAAATTTAAAAGAAGTTAAAAATCGAGAAGGAAGAACATACCCAGGCAACAAGATTATGTTCTCCTGTTGCCCTGGAATTGTCAATGGCTTTCCTTCCTGTGATTAACTCCAATAAAACAACCCCAAAGCTGAAGACATCTGATTTTAGAGTCAACTGACCAGTCATAGCATACTCTGGTGCACAATATCCATAAGTTCCCATCACCCTTGTGGAAACATGGGTCTTGTCTCCTACAGGTCCAAGCTTAGCTAGTCCAAAATCTGATAATTTAGGGTGAAAATCTTCATCCAGCAAAATATTGGAGGATTTTAGGTCTCGGTATATGACAGGCGGGTTGGCTTTGTCATGCAAGTATTCCAACCCTTTTGCAGCACCAGCTGCTATTTTCATCCTTGTGTTCCAATCCAGTGGCTCCTTATCTGGTGAAAGATCTGCATTAAGTGGCATCGAAACATGTAAGTCTATTGAAAAGGAGATTTCATATTGAATGGGTAAAAACTAAATCACTCCTGTGAAGTAGGAATCAAAGAGTACCGTGCAGATGATCTTCCAGAGATCCTGATGACATATACTCGTATACTAGAAGCCTCTGATCCCCATCCGCACAATACCCAATAAGATTGACCAAATTAGGATGGTGAAGAAGGCTAAGCATCAGAACTTCCACAAGGAATTCCCTGTTACCTTGCAAGCCATTCCTGTCAAGTTGCTTAACGGCCACAACCTGTGCAGAATCATCAAGAACCAGCAACACCATGTCATTGATGAGTCTGCAATATGCAAGGCAATGAAAAACAACTAAGAAAACATTAATCATATAATCACCTGACCAGTGTTCTCAAGCTTTCCTTTGTAGACCCTGCCAAAACCGCCCTCACCTAATAAGCATTCAGGTCTGAAGTTCTTTGTTGCCACAGCCAACTCACGAAAAGCAAATGTCTGAGCAGCAATATGTTGCTTTTCATCTTTGCGAGACTCCCTTTTGCTATCAAATGAAGGTTTAGATTTTGTCTTCTCTGCTGCATTGAGGATACTATTATAAAGGAATCCATCCAAAAGTAGTGCCCCACAATTCAATTTTGAGCCAAGATTTCCCAAATATGAAAAATAGGCAAAATTTTGTTACTGTTCTAACACATAACCAGCCTAGGACAATTTGGTGGTGATGAAATGATATAATGATGAACATAAAGAGATCTACTTTTGCTGACCTGTAATATTTATGATTTCATAGTATTACAAAATTAATACATCAAACCATGCCACCATTAAAAATGTGGCATTTGAATTATAATCATTATCTATCTAAGCAATAAATGGATGTCATGCAACTCCAGAAGACTGCCCTTGTAAGCAAAATCCTGGATCGAGACAGATTTCAACATCTCGAACAAAAATATAGAGAACGCAGTTAATACAAAATAACCCTCGGGAAGAGAGAAACAATCATCCTATGACAGTTTTAAATAGGTAAAATGCAAGCTTTTAATACATCTGACTAAACATTAAAGAATTACAAATAATAAAATCAAAGAGATGCTAAAAACAACAGATGTAAACATCATAAATTAGGAAAGAGGGCCACCCAACAAATCACTACAGCACAAGCACATTTCCCTCACAGCCCTGGCCAAAAAAAGGCTCATCTATATGGAAATACTTCAAACAATCTGATTCAAATTTTGGGAGTCTCTTCTTAAACTGCAGCAACAACAATACAGACTATCTCCTGTCTCTTGACTAAGGTCTACTTCTGGTATGTTCAATTCTTAACCTAACCTGTCTTTGTTCCTCGGATATCAAACTCAGGCAGCCTCCCAACCTTGAAGAAACCTGCATATTGTGCATCTATTTGGCCCTTCTGAGTTAATGCCAGAAAATGACTGGCTCCTGGCATACAACGGCACATACTCGAATCAGGAACAAAGTTGGCCAAGACTACAATGTAAATCTAATTACAAATTCTACAAGCATGCACCTTCTCCATCTTAAAAAGAGCAATTTGATACTCCGTTCAGAATACAAGGCCTCAGCAGCCGCACAGATTTGTCTAGCTAAATTGAGAGACATGACATTTGAGGCCTGAATCCTTTAATAAGGTACAATGCCTTCACTAGTGAATTTGCATAGATTAACTCACTCAATTAAGCAATTTGCCATTAAAAACAAGAGAAAATGGTCATTCCTACCAGGAGAAACGGAAAACATTTAAAGAATCATATTTGGAGCCTATACAAATGATGGTTTCACTGCAACAGAATAAGGACAGCTGCAGTCAAGTTTGGTGTAATCAGTAATTTCATTTAGCTATAGGATGCACATCATAACATTCTTATCTGTAATTGCAATATCCAGCACATGGGTCTTATCATTCTCTTTAATCATGTGCCCACGAATTTAAAAAGCATCAGATCATACTAGGAAACTAAGAATACTCTCAAAAAACTTGAAATTAATTGCAAGTAATTGTGAATTTGTGACTGTCTACATTTGCTACGCCACTTTCTGAAATTTTCCTGAGCTTCTAAAAGTTGGTTCTGAAACACTTTGCATATACACCTATTTTTTGTTGGCTCATTTTACACTCAGAGGCCAAAAAATACAGAGAATAGGTAGATTTGGTGTTAAGATTAAGGCAATAGTCCTGCGGCCTGCCTTACTAGATTTACTTTGGACAGATATAATTTAGAAGTTAAATTTTAAACCCTGATG
The DNA here is from genome assembly GCA_007258455.2 of Sequoia sempervirens. Lineage (NCBI taxonomy): Eukaryota > Viridiplantae > Streptophyta > Pinopsida > Cupressales > Cupressaceae > Sequoia > Sequoia sempervirens. Next base: position 35,915,779 of record VDFB02000009.1, on the reverse strand, counting down.
AGAGATTCTTTTTCAAAATTTAATATATACCCCAATAAGTGTTCAGATAAAAAAGCATAGGGCTGCCTCTAAAAAGGTAGGCTTTGCTACACGATGCACAGCATACTATTTTAGGTCCATTCCATTTCTTTTTGTATTAATTATTAGACCCTCTTAGGTAAACATAAAAAAGTTCTTTATAACACTCTAATTTTTATTCTTACTTTCTATGAAGTCCAATGCTTATTTTTATCTCTAAGAACTACAGAAGCAAATATCTTTCCCAGGAATTTCTCCGCAAACCAGAATATAAAGATAATTTGAATTTATCAGAATAAAATCAAGAAAAAACTCAGAAAATATTGGGCTAAGGTTAGGCTTAGGGATAAATTAGGAAAAAAAACACCTACGCTAGATTTTTTACTGAAATTTTCCAATTTATTAAGCACACAAAAATAGCAATTACTCATCAAAAAATGCCTTTTTTTTTTAAATCATGATTTATTGCATTTTATTGGTGGTAAATCCAATAAAAATCCCATAAAAAACCAGCAAATATGCATTGAACTGATAAATTCAATTTCTCACAATTTTTTTTGGCAATTTAACAACAGAGAAGGCCATAAAAGATTTATCAGGAGAATTCATGATAAATTAAAGATATTTGCTTCTATGGTATGAATTATAGTTGACATGAAATGACTGAAATAACAATCAGTTTTTTCTCTATTTTGATGAATAATTTCCCAAGTTTTGTACCACTGTAAACCCAATTAATTGAATTCCATTCACCATGCCATGTAAACAGAATGCTACCATACAACAGACCAAAAAATTGTGCCCATATGGAGTCACATGAATCATCTCCAACTGTCACAACAGTTTTTTCATGTGCAACTAAAGCACAAAAATTAGTTGCAGTTGAAACTCTCATGCTTTTGGTAAATGACCATCAATAAAAGTTCAAAGATGCCTTGTAGAGGACAAGAGGTGATCAATTTATTACCTTTTCAAGGACAAGTTCCCTTTCTCCAACAAGGCAAATCCCAAAAGAGGATGGCCACTAAGAAAGTGCAACATGTATTTATTTTAAAGAGATGAATAAACAAAGATAGGCACCCCATAATTTTATTGGGAATTTCCAGTATATGTTCATAATTCTGTTCTTTCCTCTACTATATATGAAATATGATAATATCACAGTATTCCTGAACACCATAAGCACCTAAACAGATGGTGTCTCATAACCACAAAAAATTCAATCCAACGAAATTTAGTGTATTTCTAGCCCTTAAATGTCAACAATTAATGATCACTGTTTGCAATTTTAGTGCCAGCTTGGATTATGGTTTTGGTGCAATGCTAGAATATGATTTTAATGGCATTATTAAAATGGGGAAAAATGTCCATTAAATTTCTGTGTTATGGTTGGCTTATACTAATGGAATATATATGAAACATTTGGAAAATTATTGGTTTATTGTATATTAAAGATATGAAGCCAATACTCTTTGTTTTTCTAGGGATGGCTCGGGAGCAAAATTTCAAGTAACATAAGATGGAAAGAAATTTGTTGTGAAATAATTCTGAAGGAGAGAAAAAGCAGGAGCAAAGGTGGATAGAGCAGGCAAAGACAGATGGGGCAAAGCAATTTTAGAAACTAGTAGCGAATAAACAGTCAAAAGATAGATATTTTGAATTTTCAGAAAGTTTGGAAGGGCAATGAAAGAGTTGGAAACAATCTCTATACAGGAGATAGTCAACAAAAGTGGAACAAAAATAATCCCTTTTTTGGCGGGATTTTTTCTTCAAAATCCTGCAAACAAAAAATGGCACAAAATCCCAAATTGCAAAAGGAGGGATTTTCAGAGGCAAACACACCCTTGGGTATAAGAGAAGGAGCTTCAAAAGCCAAAAAACTAGAATTAAATTGGATGAAGCAATTTTGGAAGATACCACTCTCCTCCTTAAGGTTTGAACCTTCTTCACCAAACTAGTTAATTTTTGGCCTATAAGAGATTAACTTCGAGATTGGATTCACTCCAATTGGAGTAAAAAGTTAGAGATGCAAAGCCTTGTCCAAAGGTTTTTTCTTGACTGAATGTGAGTTTGCAAAAGAAAAGAAAAACATTATGGGAGGAGGTCCAGGAGGACCATGGTGTTGGTATATATCTAAAAGATTGGAAACCCAATTTCAATCTTGTTAACCATAAGATATCCATATCTCCAAGGAGGATCAGATTGCATAGCCTTCCCTCAAAATACTGGGAACCTCAGGTTCCGGCCAATATTGGGGATTCTCTAGGCACATTCATCAAAGCAAATGAAAACTCACAGGCAAAGGAAGCAAAGATTTACACAAGGATTTGTGTCAACTTAGATCTCATTAAACATTTCATGAAAGAAGTCAAATTGTTTTTGACAACAGGATGGTGGACACAAAAAATCAAATTGAAAGGACCTTCCATTTTTTGTGAGTGGTGGAAGGAAGCATTCAGGCAAAGATTGCAAGAAGAAAGAAAATGATATCGATAATAATTCTCAAAAGGAAGCATCCCAGCTCTATCCTAGTCCAATTAAGGAGCAAGCCAAAAATACCATTGAGGGTTCTAAATAGTTTAAAGATGATTCAATAGGAGGACGGAACAATCAAGACTGTACTAAAGGACAATTCCATTTTCCATCTGGCACTTGCTCATTTTGGAATATCCCCAAACAGATACATGGAGGCAACAAAGGCCAAGGAGAAAGAGTTAAGTTGAAGAAGAAATTGAAGGAGATGAGGTGGATGAGGTGAATGACATGTGTTGATGTTAGAGGAGCAGCGTCGGGCTTCTACTTCCAGCCCAGATCCATCTATGAAGATCAATTTAAATTATAGCCTATCGGCTATTTAATTTGATAAGGCGATTTTTATGAAGAGACACGTCTCTTATTAAATAACATTTAATATTTATTTATTATCGTTGAGGCCGACTTTTGTCTTTCGCCACCCTTGAAGAAATGTGATGCTTGGAGGCCGACTTCATGATTCTAAAGGACACGACTCTTGTGAAAGCCAACATGAAGTTTTGTAGAGATGTGTCCCTCCCTTATCATATGTATATATATTCGATGCTTACTCATGGTATCACATCGATTATCATTTTGTGCGAATTCATTCATTGCATTGGTTGTGAGTTTCAAGTGCGATTTACTTCAAGGGCGGATCGATATATTGAAGAAGGCAGATCATAGAATTGTAGAAGGCTGAGTTTGTCATCAGCAAGAAGCATTATATTAGTTCTGTGTTTGCATCAGATTGTGATGCCATTCTTGGCCTCATTGTAAAGGAGACTTTTGATTATCATTCAATATATAAGCGATATATTGTTGCTGGGTTTTTCTCCCTCAAGAGGAGGGTTTTCCCAGGGTATATGCTGTGTTATTATGTCTGATTTTGAATTAAATTTCTGTGTTTTACATCTGATCATAAAACTAACAACATGGACATCATGGAAGTTAGAGTGGTAAGCCAAACGATGTCTCAAAAACTAAAGCCCAATTGTGGAGAATCAAGGTAGAGGGGAACGAAACCAAACAATGTCAAAATATCAAAAGATGAAGACGTTAAAAATCAAATGAAATTAACCAATATGGTTATGAGATCTAGGAACAAGACACTCCTTCCCACTGAGCAATGAAGATCTGATGTAGTCATGGGTGGAGGATCCAATGAAGGATTGTCTGACCATGCAGCCAATTAAATAACCAACACAAAAACAACAAAACCTCACAGAAACAGCAACACTATCTTTATTGGATTTAGGAACATGAATTGATTATAATCTGCTGCAATGGGCTTCTCACATGCCAAGCCATAGCCATTTAACTATTAAAATGGAAGACTACTACTTTCAAAATGAAACTAAGTACATCCTAACTCTTCTATGTCTTCATCACTAAACTCCATCCTAAACCCTCATTCTAATATTCACTCTCAGACCCAAATCCTTGTCACCAATTCTCCTTTCTCTTCTTGATGATCTTAAATGATTGTATATAGCAATCTCAGACTTCCAAATGATCTGTTTTGGCTGCAAGGTGGTGCAAATTTCAATACTCCATGAAAAATGTAGTCAATTGATGAAAACCAATTCCTCAAACAAAGCAATGGTAATGTAAAAGAAATATGTGTGGTAATTAGTGTTCGTTTCCATGGGTCCAATGAATCTTAACACGTGTTCCTTGATTGTCGCAAACCTCAAATGATCAGCGCCAACGGTAAAAATATAACTATGACAATCTGTTGGTGCGGTGTAAGTCCTCGAACCAAACTATGCCGCTCAACACATCCAATTATTCCCAAACATGGATATGACATGCAAGTACCTCTGTAAAACATTATCTCAAAACTACATGACCAAAATGCAAACTGCAGGAAAGTGCAATAGCTTCTGCAACTGACTATTAAATAAAAACCTGCAAACAAACAAAAGAAGTGAAAGAAAATGTTTTTTGGTGATGCAAGATTGCTCTTGTCTCCTCGGATGCTCTTGCATCGAGATCTCCTCATGGAATGTCAGGGGCCTCAACGCCCCTAACAAAAGACAATTGATAAAGTGTCAATTGGAATTATCCAATTTAGGGATAATTCTTTTATAGGAGACCAAATTAAATCTTTTGTAAGTTGATATGTAACTCAAAAATTGGAAAAAATGGAAAAGACCCTTCGTGGAGGCAAATGACGCTTTTGGGGGCTTGGGATTCTTTGGTCCCCTAAATCAATAGACATCTCAATTGAATGAATGGGCACAAATTGGCAAGTATGCAAAACTAAAGAGCTTCTCTTCGAACATGATTTTTTATTTGATCAATATGTAACGCCCTGTTGAGTGTATAATAAAGAAAAGGATTTGGAGCAACTGTCAAAAGTTTTGATTAGCCTTTCAGATTCTTTGATTTTTGGGGGAGGATATTTCAATGCAATCCTTAATAATGAAGGAAATAAAGGAGGCACTAAGATATCTACTCAATCTCAAGAAGATTTTTCCAAATTTGTGGATAAGTGGGGTTTAATACATATAGTCCACAAAAACAGTAAGTTTACCTAGAGCTACAGAAGGATTAGTTGTAGCAACATCTTGAAAGGTTAGATTTCTGGGGAAGAACAACTGGTTACAGGATCCTGCAATGTTGGAAAGTGTGAACTCACCATGCTTTGGATCAGATCATTATCCCATTTTCATTGTTATCTCGAAGGACAAACCGCCCAAGAAAAGCCCCTTAAAATTTGAGAACATGTGGCTGCACAATCCTTTCGTTTTCTTAGCAGAATAATGGTGGCAAGCCTGCTCAAAAAGCATTGAAAATTTTCTCTACATAAAAACACAATGCCCTCAAATAGAAAACGAAGGAATGGAACAGAACACTTTTCAAGAACATTCTCAAGAAGAAGAGCAGAATAGAAGCCAAGTTAGCACTCCTAAATGAAGAGGTAATGGGAAAAGGGATGGACTAGGAAGTATATTACAAGGAAAAATATTTGATGGCACAACATGCGGAAATTCTGAATAGAAAGGAGATTTTTTGGAGACAGAAATTATGTGAATATCGGTTACAAGATGGAGACAAAAACACCAATACTTTCACAATGCAACTTGAGCAAGATAGTGTATTAACAGAATATTAGCTATTGCTAGCAGAAATGGCAGAACCCTAAATGATCCCAAGGATATCAGTACAAAGGCCTCAATTTTGTTTTAAGAACTCCTCAAGAATACAGAAGGATTTAATCTATGGAATCAATTAGCACTGTTAAGTTATATTCCCCATTTAATCAGGGAAGATCAGAATAAGATGCTCACTAATCCTTTTACAAAGTAAGAAATAAAAGTTGCATCTTTCCAGCTTCATCCCATTAAAACACCTGGTTGCAACAAATTTAAGACAAATTTCTTTCAGAAGTGTTGAGAGTTTTGTTGTCAAAGATATTTGGTTGGCTGTGGAGAAATCAAGAAATCATAGTAAGATACCTACAGATCTAAACAACACTTTCATTGTTTTAATCCCCGAGAAAGATGTGACCTCTTTCGACGATTATAGGCCAATTTTTTTATGCAACACAGTTTATAAAATAATAGCAAAGGAAATGGCAAATAGGCTGAAATTAGTGCTACTGGATCTAATCTCTGAAGAACAAAGTGGATTTGCCAGATCGAGCAATTGCAGAATAAATAATTGAAACATATGAAACTCTTCACTCCATATTTGCAAAGAAATAAAAAAGGAATGATTGTCACATTGGATACTAATAAAGTTTAACAGGTAGATTGGTTGTTTCTGATGAAAATAATGGAAAATTTTAGCCTGAACAAACATTAGATTGAGTGGTATTTAGCTGCATTTCCAATCCTAGATTTACGGTGTTTGTGAATGGAAATCCTGCTGACTACTTTCAGACAACAAGGAGTCTCGGACAAGGAGACCCCATTTCACCATTTCTCTTCATAATAACAGTTGAAGCCTTGGGCAGCCATTCAAGCAGCCCAAAGAAGCAAAGTGCGGAGGGGAATCCAAGTTTACCAAAGATGTCAGCGCCATTACTCATTAGCAATTTGTTGATGACACAACCCTCTTTGGGGAGGCGACCTTAAATGAGGCACAACAGATGAGAAACATCCTATCAATGTACTCAAGGATTTGGGGCAGTCAATCAATAAAGCTAAATCTGAGATCTTCTTTAAAATAAAAATTGAGTTGCAAAAGCACAATAGCCATCTTTTGGAATTCAAAATTGGAGAACTCCCAAGCAAATATCTGTGACTACCGCTTTTCAATGGGGCATGTAAATCTCATAGTTAAAACTCCTGATAGACAAATGTAGCTTGAAATTAGCCTCCTGGAAAGGCAAACAGTTGACTTTTGCAGTTAGGATCACAATGCTCAAAGCTGTTATTTCAGCTCTTCCAATCTATTTAATGGTATGCCTAAAGCTGCCCTACAAGACAAACTCGGATTTGGAGAAAATGATGAGAACCTTCTTGTGGCAAGGATTCTTTGAGAATAAGAAATATTCTCTTGTTAAATGGGAAACAGTTTGCATTCCTAAAGAAAGAGGAGATATTGGTTTGAGATAGTCTAAACTTCCAAATCAAGCTTTGGGAGCAAAATTAATCTGGAACCTTTCTTTGAGAGCAGATCTCAAATGCAATGCAATTTTGAGATGTAAGTACCTAGACTCTATGGATTCAAAGTGTATTTTAATAATTTCTAACCCCCTGCTTTAACAATTTCTACTCCAAAAGGCTCCCACCTTTGGAACTTTCTGTCAAGTTGCAGAAAAATTATTACAGAATATTTAAAAAGAAAAATTCTGGGAGGACTCATGGAATTGATACATAAAATTAGATGACAGGGAGGGGTTGGCTTGCGCAAAGAATATTCTTACGAAATTATGGGGGATGAGTAAGAGATTATTTACAACAAACAAACAATCAAGGACTAGCAGATTGGGGCTACAAGGAGATCAATGGCTATGGCATCCCTGAAAAACAAGTGAATTCTTTAAGAGCGGAGTTGTCAAAGGGAAAGGTGTTTTTAAGAAATGAGCAGGACAAATTGAAATGGTGTGCCTCAAAACTGGAAATTACACTGCCAAGCTAGGATACAAAGTGAGTGATGCATCCATTGGTAAAAAGGATTGGCCTTCGCGATTATGTTGGAATAGAAACTAACTCCCTAAGGCTAGTGTCTTTGCATGGGCAGCTATTCACAAGAAAATTTTAACAGCAGAGAAACTTCAAAAGCTGGGCTTCTTAGGACCATCGAAACGTTCTCTCTGTGGTGAAGCAAAGGAATCAACAAATCACTTCTTGATGAACTGTGATTTCACAATAAAATGTTGGCATTGCCGCTGGGATGGTCTGGGGCTCTTCCAAAAGATTTACTGATAATTTTTGAATCATGGCTAATCATCAAACAGGATCAACATTTTCTAGTCTATGGATTTCAGCTCCTTTTCTTTTAATATGGGAGGTGTGTAAAGAGAGAAACAGGAGAGTTTTCCAAGATAAGTGCATGGATGATTAGAGATTTTTGCTGAAGTTGGAATCAACCATTGAAGAGGTCACAATGACTAGATTAACAGATCAATCATTCAAAAACAAGAAATTCACTGCTTGGGGCAATGAGATCTTGGGAAGATGGAAGGGATTGAAAGCTCCCCCCATTCATGGGGAGGGTGAGATTTCTTCACAAGCATAAAACAGCAAAGTGGTTACCTCTATGTATGGGATGCACAAGACTCTAGAGTCGGTTGTGTTATTCACAATGAACAAGGTGATTTACTGGTGAGTTGAAAATGGCACAAATAATGAGGACAAAGCTCAGGCCCTCTTATTTGGGTTAGAAATATGCAGGATGCATGGTATCAATCACATTCAAATTGAAAGCAACTCCCAGGTGATCATCAATGCAATAAGGAACAAAAATTACCTAAATTGGAAACTTGGCAACATATTGAAATTAGTATGGCCTATATTAGATACCTTTGAAGAAATTATTTTTAACATGTTTATAGAGAAGTTAATTAGGAAGCCAATTTTTTTCTTGTTAAATACGCAATAGACCATGAGGAGGAATGCCTTATCAATACTTGAGCAAATTATTGGCAAAGTTTTTTCAATCTCACATAATCCATTGCATTTCCTCTTATGACATCTGAGGCTGGAAAGATAACTATAACCAAAATGACAACTCGCACGAGTTTGTAGGCCAAAGTTTGCAGCAACAGCTGAGAAAACTCAAATCCATAATGAACACTATAGCCACAAGACAAAGCATTAATAAAACAGTGGTAAGGCAGCAGTGGAAGCATCTCAAACAAGTAATAGTTCATCTCAATTCCCCCTACTCTCTTATTGTTGTCTACATTTTTTCGTCAGTCTTAATGGATACCAATATAAGATTGGCGTGTTCTAGCAACAAATGGCTTTCCTCAGTGGTATTTCTGAATAGAGGTTAAAAACAATTTTAAAAACAAACACTGGAGTCATCATTTATGCCATCCAATGGTTCCTGGGTGAAGAGTTTTTGACCACAGACCACCCCTATAGGGTGAACTTTGCAGTGCTTCTGGACTTAGGGGAAGGTAAATAGACGGTCAGGCTGCTAGCCTCCCAACTTATGAGAAAGCATTTGTTTGGTGGCCTCGACCATGTCTTAAAAGGGGCTGCAATAGGTGTAGGGATGCCTCCTATCAAAGGTGTGTTGACGTTGCAGGGAGGCAAGATTGTGGATCCATGACAACCTTTTGTTGTCACCATCATCAAGCAAAACGAATATAGACACAAGGTGAAAGCTTCGAAGGTGGCCATGTTTCTCAAATAAGTCACTAGGGTTGAAGAGCCGGAGGGGACCGATTAGATGCTTTCCCTGGTAAGTGAGAATTCAAGGGCAGAAGGAGAATGATAGGTCTAGTAAATCAAGTTTCCTTATTGGTTTTGATGGGCATTTTGTATTTTAGCCCTCAAGTAGCTAATAGCTCACTGTACGGTTTCCTTATTTCTTCCCAGACTTTTGGCATTCTTGGCCCATAGGTTTGAGTATGAAGATAGGATTTTTATTTAATCTGTAATGAAACTGTGTCAGATGCTACTACTGAATTTTATATTCTCTTTTTTTGATATTAAAATAAAGGGTGCAGTCCCCATGATCATGATTTACTGACAGAAAAAAAGATATGAAGCCATGACTTTTGATTTCATGTCAATGTTACAAGACATTAAGTCTTTGCCTTTAGTGGAGCATACATAATAATCTTCATAACATTTGTTAGGAAAAAGTAGCTATCTTGGCCAAAGATTAACACTATTTCAGAAGGAAAATAACAGAAGTATTTGAGATTAGAAAACTCCAAATAAGCTCAATGTACATAAGGGTCTAGAGCTTAGTGATCCATAGACACCAATCATTCATTTGCTTAGAAAACTTGTTAATGACCACAGTTAATCAATAAATTATTGTTTATAAGTTTACAACCAATAAATATTACAAGGTGATTGACATTTATTATCTTTACTATGTATTTATATCAGGGATACCCATATAAGGAGCCCTCATTTGTAATCTTATCATTCATCCTGGTGATGAACCTAAAACATTGACATTTCATAATTCTTTAGATAATTGTATAGAGACTATTCCATTAAAATTAGGACTTGCAGAAGCTTGAAATCTCTAATTAAAGGGGAGGGAAAATAAGTTAAAATAGATTTGATGCCCATCACCCCAAAAATGATAAAGTGTCACCAAACACATGATTATCTCAACAGCTGTAAATGAAGCCATGTTGTAGGTTCAACAGAAGAAAAATAAATATATGAGAAACTTGGTGCAAAACAATCTCTAGAAACTGTCCTAACAAACATATAAACACATGTCCAAATTTGTCTAGTGAACCAGTGCATCCAAATTGGAGTACCAAGCACCACCATGCTACATTCTCTAGACAAGGATGGATACAGGCCTTCTGGGTGAAGATAGTGCAGAGAACACCAAGGGTTCAAATTAGGGTGATAGTCAGGAGTGGGACACAGGCTGGTGAAGGTCACCGCACAGGAGAGGCAGGTGGTTCTTATCCCAGGGAATGGGCTAATCCTATCCCCATACTCAACAACAAATAAGCCCAAAGGCTACTGCCTTTGTGCTAATTCAATAGACCAGGGGAGCATTGCAACTGGAATGGAAGAGCCTCCGCATTCCATGGGGTGTGAGTAATTAGAGGACAGTCTGGGTTGTTGAAGTGAAAGGATGATTGGCTTAGGTGGGAGTTATGGTTTCATAGCAAAAGGGCCACTAACATTTTCTTTTCTTCTTGCCGTTTTGTTTAGGAAATGTATTTTTCTAGTTTTTTTTGTAATGAGTCTGTTGTCAAGGGGGACAGCAGAATTTTGGATTAAGCCCTCACATGGTGAAACATTTTGTAACTTGGACTGATAATATCCCTCATCTCCCAAACTGATTAAGAAGTATTGTAACTCACTTTGGAATATATAGATAGAATGCAAGTTCTTGTCCATGATTCCAGTTGAATTCTAGCATGATAGGCTTGAGTGAATTTGATTTTCAGGGCCAAATCTAGGCTCTGTATTTTAAGATTGGGGGACCTGAGGTAACCCCCAATTTACCAATCAAAAAAACTATTTGTAAAATGCATTAAATAAATATTACAGGGCGGTTGAAATTTATTCTCTATTGTGAATTTTTATCAGTGTTAACATATATAAAGAGACCTCATCTGTAATCTTATCATTCATCCAGATGATTAACCACACTAGGTAGCTCAAAATGTCAGTCCTTACAAAAATTTACACAATTTTACCCAAAAGCTATGTCATTAATGACTTGTGGAAGATTAATGTCCCCAATTAAAGAAAAGAAAAGTTATTTTTTATGTCCACCCCCCAAAAATGATATACAATGTCATCAAACAATTGACTACCCCAACAGCTATAAACGAAGCCACATTGTAAGTTCAACCCAAAAAAAATAACTAAAAGGGACTCTTGGTGCAAAAGAAATTCTGAAAATTGTCCTAACAAATATATAAATATATGTCCAGATTTGTTTAGTGAACTAGTGCCTTCAAGTTGTGTTGTTGCCCCTAATTCTCAAAGAAGTTTTACCTGCAAATGCACAAGAACCTGTGTGAGCTCTGCCCTCAAGGTGTAAACTGATCACCCGATAAATCACTTTACTCCTAAAGATCAAAAAAAATTGTTGCAAATAACATTACTCAAGGCCAAATAAACTTTGAACTCTTCTTGAGGCCTTTAGCTCTGTAAGTCACCATTCTTTGAATATCAAAACTGCTTCACAAATTCACATTTTTTACAAGTGTTTTAACTTTGTTACTAGTAGTAGACATGAGCTTTCCATGGTCCATGAAGATGTTTTCTAGCTTTTAGATTTAACTATGATTGTCTTTTTGCATCAGCATTTTGGATCAAATCAGTGATCCATCACTCTATGTTAATTGTCTCAATATCATAGAAATTCTTATCTCTGCTCATAAAGCTGATCAAAATATATTTTTTATTACTTTTGAGGTGTCTAAAGCATAATCCAAATTGTGAAGTAGGTGAATGCTTTCACAGGCATTTTCTACCGGAATTTTTATTTTTGTCAGATTTATAAGGCGTTACCTGCTCCAAAAGCTTTCCCATTGGAGAAAGTGACTAGAGGGTGAAAAGCTGAAATGGTGAATATGCTTAAAGGTGCTTGTTTGCTAAGGGGTCCCCTTGCCTTGTAAGTATACTGTATTACCAACATAAATGAAAAAAAGTGTCATTAGTGAATGACTACTCACTGAGGTCATCTTGAGATTGCTAAAAACTACACAACAGATTAAATCTAACAAAAATTAAAATCTAATAACCAAAATTGTCTCCCTTGGGTATATGTAATTCTAATAAATTAAAGATCGCCCTCAAAAGCAGTACATGGAGAATTCTTTAGCAGAACTTGTTGGGAATCAAGATAATCTAGGGGCAGAAACTCTAAAACAAAAGGAAGAAAATCAAAATTTGTCTCCCTATAAGTCCGTTGCCAAGAAGTGGTAGAATCAGGTAAGCAATCCCAGATCACTAGAAAAAACAGTGACATAATAGAAAAGTACTCTTTATTCCATTCCTGGGATTTTTCCTGTTCAAAAATGCTCGTGATTGGAAAGTGTCAAAATAATTGTTTGTACATACTTTGATTGAATTCATTTTCTTTAAGCCTATAATAAAGGCAAACAACCTAGAGGCCTAATGTTGAAAATTTGAAAATCTTCAATCCAGCAAGACATAATCTAACGGTGGTGCAAGGTGGAGTAATTAACATGATAATCGGCTTGATTCAAAGCTTGCAGAACATGCTCTCTGTGCAAAAGTGATGTCATTTCTAAGCCTAACGGTAGGCTGAAATTTAAAGTGCGTTCCACGTACATTAAAGATTGTTTAATGGTGCATTTCCCATGAAATAAAAATAAAAAGATATAGGCTTAATGTTGTAAATCTCCAGTCCAGCAGGCCAGAACAAAATGGTGTTGCAAGGAGGAGCGATTGTCATGCTGACAACCCATATTCAAGCCTTGTGAAACATACACTCTCTGTTAAAGCAGTGTGACTGATAAGCCTAACCATGACCTAAGCTTCACAGTGCATCCCTCGTGCATCGAAAAGACTGTTTGAAGGCGCATTCTCCAAGGACTGAAATGACTGTGTGTGCGTTTTACAGTTTACTTAGTAAAATAATGTCATAGATCTCCAATACCAGAGATATTACATTATTTATCAGGCTAACTGAATCGTGCTAAAAAGTGGATCAATACACAAGCTCTGATCCAATATTAGGAACACCCTCCAAGAGAAAACAACAAAATAAGTGTGGAAATTGAGAGATGGTAACTAAATAGGCCCTATTCAGGAGTACTTAATGGTGTAACATTTCAACTCAACAGGTATTGTCCGCTCCAGTGGTCCATGAAACGGGTAATATAACCAGTCATTCAAGCAGGGAGTACAACACACTAAATTTCAGTGCACGTATGGCATGAAAAGGCACTCAAATTCTAATAGGAAAATCTAAACCCAACTACAACTCTGAAAAGAGCTCAAGCAACATGGAAGTATGATGGACCAGATTACTTAAAGCCCATTAGGCCGCCTGACACTCTAGGACCTAATTATGCATCTAACAACCAATGGAAAAAGAAGAAGAATGATAACGAAAAGAAGAAATGTGAACTACCCACCTGATGGCACCTTAGAGATTTGCTGGGTAGGTGAGGAAGCAGATAAGTCTGCTGCAGTATCTTTACTGCCCTCCAGCCTCTTCAGCTGCCTCTCCTGCTTTAAGGTCCCATAACATCTAAAACAGCTCATCTCTTTCTAAACCAGTGCAATGCACACCGACCCCCTCATGCCAAAACAACTAGCCCATCTCCAAAATCACTGAAACTTACTTGGGCATGCCCAATTCCAAGGTAGGCAGCTCAGGCAGCTATCCTGGAAACAAATGCTCGCTACTCAGTAAGGCACCTCATTTTGCAAAACTTTCAATTTGGGCGACAAAATTATGAGAAATGGTGCTCGCATTGGATTTGGGCGATCCATTCAGCGCTACACAAATCACTTTACTTCATCCGTGCAAATGACTCGACAAAAAATGGTGATGCTGCTGGTGCTATTACTATTACCATTACTACTTCCCTGAAGGGGACCGCGCGGTTAACTGCACGGTTTACATTCTAGTTCACACGTATACAAGAGTCTTAACTCACGCGTCTTGGAAGCAGCTGGAATTGGTACGTAGTTGTTCTTGGCTTTGGACGAGGCGCTAACGTTGTGATCTGTTTAAATTAAATCACTTGGTATAATTAAAGAGACAAATCTGATTCTTTGTGACGTTATAGTGCGAGGAATAGTGTATGAGAAATCAGGATAACCAGAAGTCAAGAAAACGCCGATGCTCTGCCTCCCAGATTATATTCCCATGTGCTTGCTGTGATGTTGATTTTTCCCTTTTAGCTATTTTCGCATCATGTCGTTCCCTCCCATGTTGTTGGAAAATGATAGAGAGAATATTTAATGAGTCTAGAGTTTCTTCTTCCTAAATGTATAGGAATAAAACACCCCTACAATAATGTGAAGGCTAATTAAATGTAATAAAGGAATTGATAACAAAATTAATTTAGTAAAAAATTAATTTAAAAAGTATATAAATACCATTAAATTGATTAAGAGAAAGAGGTGTTTGATTTTGTGTGTAATAATGAATTATATGTTAAAATGTGTTGTGAAATCCAAAGATGCTAAACATTGAGTTCATGAGGCTCATGAATATGGTAGGGGCATTTGTCAACCTAAATGGAACCATGGTGAACTCATAATGTCCATAGTAAGTTTGAAAGACTATCATGTGAATATCTACCTATGTAATCTTCATTTAGTGGTGACTGGGCTTCGGCTCTATAATAGAGAATGCTCTAGATCCATGCATTTGGTCAAAGAGATTATCAATCCTAGGCAGTGGATAACAATTTGTCATTGTTACCTTGTTTAATTACATATAATCAATGCAAAGGTGAAGGGACCTATCCTCCTTAATAAATAAAAATTGGTGAACCCTAAGGGGGGACACTAGGATGAATGTGGCCTCTCTCTAGAAACTCCAACTACATAGCTTAAGCGCACTGACCTCGTGTGTAATCACATTGTAGGGTGCTTGTTAAACTAATTCGACTTCAATAACAAGATCTATATGAAAGTATAACTCTCATTGAGGTGGCATTCCTTGCAACTCTAAAGGAAAGGCATCTGTGAAATCCCATAAGATGGGATGGTCACTAAGTGAAGCCTCTCATCCCTCATGTTGGTCCAAACTATTGCATTAACTTGTTTTTCCTTATATTCATTTCATGGCTCGACAATGACAACTGATTTGAGAAATTTGACTTAATGGGCCCCATTAAGTCCTTTGTCAAGCCTATGAATAGTGCCTCTATGCATTAGATTGTTGCCCCTATGTTATTGGTTCATGGCCCTATTTTACGAAAATTTTCATAGTTACAATCATGGTAGCCTTTGAATGTTTGACTCAACCTTCCATTATATGGGCTTGCACTTTATTTTTAAGTTGTAAGTGAATTGTTGTATCCATGGCTAAAAACTGAAGTGAGAACTCTATAATGTTGAGGTGTTTGGGTAACTAGCTGGTAGGAAGTTGTTGTCATAGTAAGGTGTTACCTAAGTTGATTGCCTCCCCTCTCTCCATTGGCCTTTATCATTCCCATTAGGGGCTTTGTCAATAGTTATTATTAGCAAAGAAACTAATAAAGCATAGAAATGGAGCAAGAAAACCTACTACAAACCATCGCAAGAGGGTTGCAAAGCTCCTAGCCAATAGGACACCCCTAGGAAGAGATGCATTTTGTAGGGACACGTCCCAATAGGAAAATATATGTATAGAATAGAACAGAATGTAACATAGTAAGAAAAAAACTAGAGAAATATATGAAGGAATGTAAATAGGTGATTAAATAGAGAGAATAGAAGATGTACAATGTATAAGACATCAAATGGAATGATAGGAATGTAATACCAATTATATCAATATATGAAAGTTGACTAAGGACTACATGGTATGTCATGAATATGATCTAATTTCTTATTAACATTATTTTTTTATCTTGTTGATTATACAACATAGATTAATCTCTTATCCCTCTTCTACTACTGAGCCTGGGGTATAAATACAACACATAGAGAATACTTGGGGCACACAACTCTGGTCTGTGATCTCCCACTTTTCTTGCTAACAGTTATCTAAGGTTGTTGATAATTGGTAGTCAAGGGTGGTCTTGTGTTGTGATATTGAGTTATGTAGACACCTAAAAATATCTAACATATTCTTCTAAATTCATCATTTCATATCATCATCATTCATCACCTCTTTCATCACTATTAATCAATTTTTTTTATTAATTAATCATTTTCCCTCATCCACTTTAATTAAAAAAATTAATTATTTAATTAATTTCCAATTATTCTTCCTGTTGGCACCCATAAATTTGATGAATTTATAGTGCTTTGTCTTGTCACTTTGTGCCCCCTCCTTGTGATTCTCATTAATTATAATCGATCTAAGAAATCTTAATGGTGTATCATGCCCAATGGCCTCTAGTAGTAGCATTTTCCCCTTGCCAAGTTGTAGCCAAAATATTATTTGCAAAAAATCCAAAAATGGTTTTGTTGGACTTTTCGAAATTGCAAGCTTTCAAATGTTTGCATACTTACATGTTGTCTTTTATCGCTCTTGAGTTCCTACCTATTTTCACTTATTTACATCACTTTCCCAAGTGTTTTGGGTTTCAGTCATTGGCCTTAACCCTTAACCTTTATCGCTTTCCTTTCTAAAGTCATAAGTCTTCCCCTGATTGTCAAAGCTCCGATGAGATTTTTTAAACTTGACATGTTTTAAAGGTTTCAAGCTTCAAGGATTGGCCATCCTCCTTAACTTTTACCATCATTTAATTATAAAGGCTTAAGCCTTCTTTTCAATTCTTGATCCTTGATGTCTTACTTTCGACTTTCGGCGATCGTGTATTTCCTCTACCTTTTGCCTTATTGTTGCAATAAGATATAAGCCTTCTTCCCGATCCCTGATGCTCAACGTTTGATGGAGGTTTTCTTTTGAGGATCATGGTTTTAGCATTCTTCATGTTGACTTCTTCATCAACATGGTATGTGGTATGCAGCAAGCCCGATGCCTGACAAATGTTTTTCTCTTCGAGGGTTTTGGTTTGTGGATGCTCTTCTCACCAGCCCTTTTAAAAAGTAGTTCCTTGTAGGGCCGACGCCTAATGTCCAGTGAAGGTGACCTTTCAAGGTGGCAAACCATTTAATGTTTAATCCAATGGTTGGTACATCCCTAAAACTTCGACAATATTCCTGAAGGAGGTGTTGTTGGGCATAAACGCCATTAATGTTGCAGCTACTTTCTCAACTACCAAATTTGATCCTTGAGGCTATAGGGATGATATTTAATGCATTTCTTGACAAATGCAAGTGGGACAAAGCATGGCCCATGTTTCTTTATGGTTTGCATGCCTGCTTTATGTTAGAGGGCCATTCCTAGCCAGATTTTGCTATGAATTTTATGGGGGTTTTTCCTCCTCGTTTGTGTGCTCATTAATATAAGGGCATGGATTCATAGTGTGTGACCATGTGAAGATGATGCAAGCAGGTGTGGAATGCCTATACAATTTCAAATGTCCATGGTTCTTTCCCCGAGGCTCTCTTCATGTTGTAAAAATATATATCTTGAGTAATTAAGAAGAGGGAAGAGGATAATTTTTTGAATAGAGAGAAGCAATTACAAAGCGAGCAAAAGAAATATATTCACAAGAAGCCCTAGGGTTTTGATTTCCAATTTTAGGTGTAGCTATTTTGCATTGTAATGATCTAGGTTTATAAATCTGTAATAATATTTGTAGGCTTTGAAGATTGATTATTTAAAGGAAATATCAACCTTAGCTGAGTGTCTCCTTATGTATGGTATGCATTTCCAGATATATGTTGTTTAATTTTTCAACCAAACATCTATAAAATCCTTGCATATCTTTTGTATGGTATATTTTCAATATAATAAAGGAAATGTGTGAGTATGCTTGAGGATTACTAAGTAGACTCTCTTAATATTCTACAACCATTTATTGTATTTCTAAATTAATATGTAGAGCCCATCTGCCTATGCATTCTGTAAGGCATAGTCTTGTGTGGTGACTTGATTAAGGCATCACCTTGCTTTCAATTATTACATGTTTGATTAAATCTAGAGACTTTGTTGCCCAGTGGATAAAGGCACCGATCTATAACTGGCTTTCTCTCCTATCATCCTCAATGCACTCCAAACACATCAACTCAAATACCTTCTAAGTTTTATTTTGTGTGTTATACCACCATGTCTGAATGAATATAGCAATGCAAGGGTCTATCATGAACACATTTTGAGACACTTATGTGGTAGATTATCTATTAATAAGGTTTTCATCCTTGTCCAAATTAGCACATAGGTATACTATGACACCAGTATTGGGATACATTGTGTAGTGGGTATGGTTTTTTGTAAGGTATTATTTAGTGTTTCAATCATCAATTTGGCACTTTAGGGAGAACCCCTCTTAGTCTTGCAGAGCCAAAAGTGAAGGAGGTCTTACCCACCTCAACTATTGGTCCTTAGCTACCCAACCTAAATATAGGTTTGTGGTAATTTTCCCAGGTTTGACACCCCTAACACCTAGAAGATTATCACACCTTAGGGATTTGGGGCTTACAACTCCAGTCACCATCAAATTGGTATCATTGTTGGGGACCAGATAAGTTAATAATCAATTTGAAGACCCACGTTACTTGATGTTTTATTGGTGCAACCAAGAAAGTGTTGGGTTTGGGTTTGAAATAAGAAGTTTGTTAATTTTAATTATTCTCTCCTTCAAGGAGTAGCGAATTTGTCAAGGAAGATCCAAAAGTTTGTGTTAGAAGATAAAGAATGGAAAAAGATGAGTGTTCCAAAGGTCAAGAAATTATTGAAGCTAGTTCTACTAATGCAAGAAGGAGACAAGAATATTGGAAAGCTAAATATCCAAGTAGGTCTCCTTTACATAATTCAAGAAATATTGAAAGGTGGGTACTTCATGTAGAAGAACTGCTTCTAAAGATTCAGATCAATACTATAGCATTGTAAATTGTCACCCTTGATAGTTTCATGCTATATTTTGTCGCCCCCTAAATTATTGAGCCTAATTGAACCCCTCATTTCCTAAATTATGCATTTTATAGCCTATTTTTATCATTTTTTGAGAAATTGCAAGCATTGAACAAATACATTGATTTAATATTTTTCCCTCAACACCTAAAATCCTAGAAATAGGGCCAGGATTGGGATGCCCTTGGGCATTTGAGTCACCCTATTCTGTTGGAATCCAAATTTGAATATGTTGATGTCGGCATTTTAACATTGAAATTCAAGTTGCGAATGTTGACTATCATAATCTATTTTTTGGGAAATTAAAGAAATGTCTATAAATACCTAGTTATTGCATCATTTGAAATCTATCTAACACTATCTAGCATTAACAAGTAAGAGGCGAACATCAAGAGCAATTCAAGAGCAACATCTTAGTGATTTATTACAACAATTCAAGATTTGAGCTTCATGTCAAATCTTATGTGAGTTTATGTGTGTTCATGTCATTGTTGTTTTGTGAAGGCTAACCCTTTTGTAGGTCTCCAAGAAATTCAAGCATTCAAGCAAGAAAGATCCAAAACCTTAATGTGATGTGCATGACTTCAGCCCTTCAAGGAAGCCATTAAAGGGTGGTGAGTTGTAGCACTTTGTGGATTCATCATTCCTTCTTATCATTTATCATTTTATCATTGGCATTGCCATTATGGAAGTGGAAACACTAACACAGGGTTTGACTAAGGCAAGCCCCTAAATGGCACAACCCTTCCTCTCTATTTGAATGTGCAGGTTTTAGGTTTGAAGGATATTGAAGGAAGCCTAAAGATCCATTTTCCTTTGTTGTATTCAAAACCCTACATCTTGTCAAGCTATAGAAACTCACAAAATTATTCGACAATGATTTGACAAATTTACAGGTGGGAATTAGGAACTCAGATCCGACATCAGAGGATAGGGAAACAATATCCAAGACACACCTATAAGGAAAAATCACCCTTAGGCGACTATGTCCTCCTATAGTGATTGAATCCAAATTTTTAGGACAAGTACACAACACTCTACCCTTCCTAGATCTGGCTGCAAATCCCTATCACAATCTGTCAATTGTTGGAAGGTTGCATTTTTCATATTAGGGCACACAATCTACTTAGGTTAATCAAGTCAAATCAATTCCAATCCATCCTAATACCCTAAAATATGTAAATCCAGGGCTGATTGGCTCACCTTCATGGTTGTAAGTCAATCTAAACACCTTGTTGATTTGCATCCTAATGTACTCTTGAAAAGGGAGAAAAATAAATCCTAGGTTTGGACATGAAACTTAGGGTTCTGTTTTTCTTTGTTACAAATAAACATCTAGTGATTCAACTAATAATAGGGTTAGAAATACTAGAAGAACTTTCATGTGTTACCATACTAGCTATGGAAAATAAACATATCCTAGTACAGACAATATAAATGTGGGTTCATTTCAAATTACACCTCAAAGAAACCCTATACATCAACCCCTAAGAAGTCAAGGGTAAGTTAGACATGATAATCCTTAGTCTTCTAAGCATGGAGTAGAAACCCCATTCCAAGATGTTGACCCAAATATTTAGTTAGAAATTGAGCACAAAGAAAGGGAATTAGATCAACACATTAATCTTATTGATCATCTCATAGAAAGGAAACATGAAATATAGGCACAAATTACATTACAACAAGACCAATTAGCTTAACAAGCCCTACTAGTGAATCAATAACAAAATATTGCCCAACCTCAAAATATGGCATCAACTATTCCAATTCAGCAAGTGCCTATTGTTTAGCAGGTCCCTATTGTTCAACAAGATCATCCTAATCCCTCACAATAAAATGTAATATAAAATATTGGCGTCAACCCTAGAATGAAATCTCAAATATTTATTCTAATGAGACCACTATTGGGATTAGAAAGATATAGATAGTTGGAATTTTGTGACATAATTATTCTAGTCCAATTCCAACTATAAGATCATAGGGAAGATGCCAAAATTTCAAGGCAACAATTCTATCATTGGTGAGGACCACTTAAGGCATTTCATCAAGGTCACAAATGAATATAAAATTAAAGATGAGGATGTCATGATGAATATTTTGTGTTGATTTCAATAATAGATTAATTATGACAATGAGCAAAGTACCTCGCCAGGGAAGGCCAAATTGTTAGTTTTATGATCAGATTTAATGCACAAAAATTAATTCAAAAATTCAACACAAAGACATAGCAAATACCCTAGGAAAACCCTCCTCTTGAGGGGAAAAACCCAACAACAAATATTTCTCTATTATATATCAATAATGGCAACAAGTCTCTTTACAATGAGGCCAATCTCAAGGCCAATATGCAGCACCTTCACAAGATGCAATGATAACAAGTAATTGACACTTCCTTGTAACTCGGATCTGCCCTTAAGAAATTTGCTATCTACTCTTGATAATTCACAATCTGCACTTGATTGATCTGCCCTTGAAGAATTCACACTTGGAAGAGAAGAACTGCTCAGACTTGTTTGATGCCCAAATGGATTGGAATGATCTTGTATTTATACAACTTGAAGGAGAGAGGTCGCACCTTTTCATGCAAGGTCGACCATCATAAAAAAATATAATTTCAATTTAATAAATACAATTTACAAGGAAGGTCGGCCAATAAGATAATTACAAAGTTGCCATGTGAAGCGCCTCTTTACATTGAATAATCACATATAAATAAGGAAGTATGAAGCCTGAAGCTGCAATTACATCAACACTCCCTCTCAGCTAGGGAGGAATACTTCCTGCTGCACAAGACACATCACCTCAACGTGATGTCAACCACAATGACTACAACCATATGTGGAAGGGAAAGATATCACCTCATCATGATATCAGATATCACCTCATCGTGATATCAGATATCACCTCATCGTGATATCAGATATCACCTCATCGTGATATCAGATATCACCTCATCGTGATATCTACCACAATGGCTACAACCATATGTGGAAAAGAACCAATATCACCTCAACATGATATCAGATATCACCTCATTGTGATATCTACCACAATGGCTACAACCATATGTGGAGAAGAAATGATATCACCTTATTGTGATATCAGATATCACCTCATCGTGATATCTACCACAATGGCTACAACCATATTTGGAAAAGAAACGATATCACCTCATCGTGATATCATATATCACCTCATCATGATATCAACTATAATGGCTACACCCATGTATGGTATGTACAAGTGTTCATCACTTATGTGATGTTGTCACCTCAACGCGATGTTCACCATGGCTCTCCTAGAGGGTGAAACACGAGTACAAGAAAATCATCACAGACTCTCTCTCATGATGTTGTCATGGAGTCACACACATGACATCCACCATGGCTCTCCCAGAGGGTGGAAACAAGGGATTTCACCTCAAATCTCAAAAGAGAAATGCATTAACAAGGGCTTGCACCTCAAATCTCTCTCAAAGATACATTAAAGAGGATCACTGATACCAAGACTCCTTCTCAGCTAGGGCTTGATTCTCCACCATACCAAGCTTGTCTTGAAAGTACTTAAACTTTATCCTAGAGATAGGCTTGGTGAGAATGTCTGTCATCTGCTCATCAGTGCTGATATACCTCAACTGTATAGCTTTCCTCAATACCATATC
This sequence comes from Sequoia sempervirens, assembly GCA_007258455.2. Classification (NCBI taxonomy): domain Eukaryota; kingdom Viridiplantae; phylum Streptophyta; class Pinopsida; order Cupressales; family Cupressaceae; genus Sequoia; species Sequoia sempervirens. The sequence goes on along the minus strand of VDFB02000009.1, from coordinate 35,892,846 downwards.
TTTGATATAATGGTATTTGATCTCCACATGCTTAGTTTTGTCATGAAACACAAGATTGACAGAAAGCTTCACACATCTCTAGTTATCACAATGAATGATAGTAGGCTCCATTGATTGTCCAAACAATCCTGTAAGGAGCTTACGAAGCCACACTGCTTCTCAAGCTGCCACACAAGCTATAATATACTCTACCTTTGCAGTGCTCAGTGCCACTGAAGACTGCTTCCTGCTACACCAGGAGATCATCATAGACCCCAAACTAAAACAACATTCAGAGGTACTCTTCTGATCAACAATACAACCTTCCCAATCAGAATCAGTATAACCATGCAACTCCAAGTCCACACCTGAGGAATATCTCAAGCCATATCCAACTGTGCCATGCAAGTATCTCAGGATATGCTTCACTGCAACTAGATGTATTTCCCTGTACATCATGGGATCCACCAGATTTGAACTAGTTGCAACCTCTTTCAACTTGTGCAAGTTGTTCTCCATAGGCGTAGACATGGATTTGCAATCCATCATACCAAATCTCTTTAGAATATCAATAATATACTTCCCATCTTCTTTAGGTTCAGTAGGCTCCCTCTGAATCTTTAAGTACTTGCATCAACCTTCTGACTTCTTCATCTAAGATTGCCTGCAACGCTTGCCTTCGATAAAAATTTTCCAACACACACCTTTGGTATTGAAGAGAGTTCAGGGTTGACCTCCTCGACCTCATTGCAAATCACTTTATTCTGAATAGGTTTGCGAAGCTACCAATATCAAATCCAGATGAGTGTCTTGTGCAATTCTAATCTCAGCAGCTGAAGAGGTCTTTCAAGGATTTAACACTTGGCCTTGCAACACTACAACCTTCACTTCTTCTCAGTGAGTTACAAAACTCCCTCTTGATCCCTACCTCAGAGATTGTAAAGAAGACTTTTGGAAGTGAACTCCCTCTAGCCACCAACTCAGTCCCATGGTTGCAAGTTGTGACTTCACACTTGATCATTTCTTTGGTTGGCATAACTTCCTCACAAGATGCCTCAAGATTTTCATCACTAAGTAATCTCTCATCACCTTCTTGCCCCTAGATCTATCCTGAAAGCATTTTAGAGAGAGATTACTAACAGTTTATAATTATCCAAAGAAATATCAAGGCTAGAATCATACAAGGTTTACTATCTCAAGATATAGCATGAACACATAAGAGTTTATGAACAATAAATAAAGAAATCAACCTATAAGTGAAATATGAGCAAATATCAAAAGATCAAAATGAAGGGATAAAGAACTTATCTTTAATTGAATTCAGAGATAACTCTTTCTTCCATCTTTTACTCCTCTCGAGAGTGCTAAACTCAACACAACATAAGACAATCTACACAACTATAGATTTCTTGAATGCATTGTGCAGTTAGCATTTAGAACCAACTCTCTCCAAGAGTTCAAGGCTCTATCACAATTCATGCATTAGAGAATGATATTGATGTGACCAACTAATCACCATCAAAAAATTTATTTCAGAGTCACACTCAGAAATCTTCACAACCAACATGAAATAACTTGCAATAAATGAAATCTTCAAAGGATCTTATGCTAGAGAACACAATTCAAGAGAAACCACTATCTATCTTTACTAATTACAAGATCCAACTAAATGATATAACTTAGCAAACAAAGAATACTTATCTCTTTAAATATTCTGATGGATGCAAATACTGGACGCAGTAAGATGTGTTGCTCTTGCATACAAATCAGCACACAACCTTCATGGCTTGAACTCAGGCCCATGATTTAGAATAGAAATTCCCTAGAATCCTTCTAAGGAGAGATCTCATCCACATTCGCAAATGACACATGTTGATTAGGCCTGGTTGGGCAATCCTTTGCATAGTGACCAAACTTGTCACAACGAAAACATTGGACTTTGGAGAGGTCCCACTTCTCTTGAATGCAGGAGCACCATCAGCTCCTTCATCTCTATTCCTCTTGAAATATCCTTTCTTTCCACCTTTCCCTTTCTTCTTCGAGGATTGAGCAGAAAGAACATGAATGTCTTCATTTGTAGAGCTTCGACCAATACCTCTTGCAGCCAACCTAGACTCTTCTTGAATGCAATCTGCCCTCAAATGATCAAACTTGGGAAGTTTCGATCTTGCACTAATTCCTTGAATGTAAGACTCCCAAGATGAAGGAAGAACATTAAGGGCAAGCATGGTCAAATCCTTGTCATCAACAAAATGAGCAATCATAGAGAGTTGATCTCTCAATTCAGAAATCTTAATGAAGTAAGCGATGACAGATTCTCCTTTTGCCATCTTAACATGATGAAGTTATTGCTTTAATGCAAGTGCCCAACTTGTGTTGTTGATTTCGTACATCTCCTCCAAAGTTTTAAACATCTCTCTTGTTGTCTTCAACTTGGAGACAATAGGAACAATATGATCCTTCATAGAATCAACTAACTTCATTCGGAAATCTTCATGAAATAAGCGATGACAGATTCTCCTTCTGCCATCTTAACATGATGAAGTTGTTGCTTTAATGCAAGTGCCCAGCTTGTGTTGTTGATTTCGTACATCTCCTCCAAAGTTTTAAACATCTCTCTTGTTGTCTTCAACTTGGAGACAATAGGAACAATATGATCCTTCACAAAATCAACTAACATCTTCTTCGCCTTGATATCTTTCTTCTTCCACTGTACCTTCTCTTCCTCATCCATAGGCTTGGGGACTTTTCTCTCCACAAACTCGACCAATTCACTTTCTTCCAAGGTGAGCATAATTTTGAATCTCTAAGATGTGAATTTTGATGCTCCCCCAAGTCTATCCTCAAGCTTAAGACCAATCACCATCTTGACGAAGAGATAGAATAGATCAACGAAGAGAGAAAGAATAAAGAGTATCGCTGAAATACAAGAATCTGATCAAGATCTTCTTCAAACCCGCTCTAATACCATGTTAGTTTTATGATCAGATTTAATGCTCAAAAATTAATTCAAAAATTCAACACAAAGACACATCAAATACCCTAGGAAAGCCCTCCTCTTGAGGGAAAAAACCCTGCAACAAATATCTCTCTATTATATATCAATAATGACAACAAGTCTCTTTACAATGAGGCCAATCTCAAGGCCACTATGCAACACCTTCACAAGATGCAATGATAACAAGTAATCGACACTTCCTTGTAACTCAGATCTTCCCTTAAGAAATTCGCTATCTGCTCTTGATAATTCGCAATCTGCACTTGATTGATCTACCCTTGAAGAATTCGCACTTGGAAGAGATGAAATGCTCGAACTTGTTTGATTCCCAAATGGAGTGGAATGATCTTGTATTTATAAAACCTTAAGGAGAGAGGTCACACCTTTTCATGCAAGGTTGACCATCATAAAAAAATATAATTTCAAGTTAATAAATACAATTTACAAGGAAGGTCGGCCAAGAAGATAATTACAAAGTTGCCATGTGAAGCACCTCTTTACATTGAATAATCACATATAAATAAGGAAGTATGAAGCCTGAAGCTGCAATTACATCAACACAAATGAGCCTATGTGCCTTGTTCTATATTGTGGAGAGTTTGATTCAAATTTATGCTATCTTTTGAGAGATAAGAACCCTCGGGCCTTGAGGGAAGCATATGCAATGGTGATCAACATAGAGAGAAATATGAAAGCATCTAGAAAAGACAATAAAAGATTTAATATAAAACTATTGAAATCAAATGCAATGACTTTCAACAAGACTCTCATTGTTGAAGAAAAACTAGATAAGTTGATGGGACTATGAAGGATCTTTCATACAAGGTGGCAAAGAATGAAAAAGGTATGACCTCTAATGTTGCTTCTATATATTTTAATGAGGGTCAAATATTACATAACGAGCCCTACAATTACGATTGGTCTAAAGACCTGGAGGTATTGAAAAACAAACATCACCAAGGAACACAAACCAAAGATACCATGAGAGACACACCCTTGATCCCTTGAGGAAGGATCATGTGAATCTTCAACAAGATTTTTTTTTTGTGTGATATATGTTACTTTCCTCATGGTCAATCCAAGTGCACTATTGTAGTTGCACTTGATGAAGAGAGAATTCCAAGAGCATGAGGGTACACCTGAATGTTATGATGATGCCAATGTAGATCAGTTGGATTACCTATGAAGGTGAGGAATTTTTTCAAAATTATTATAACAACTATTGTGTTCCCTTTGAGATTCCAAAAGAAGATTTTGAACAACTCAAGAAAAGAATAAGGCATAGGTATAACAAAGAAAATTCCTCTAATGAGGATTAAAACTCTCATTGAAGCTATTGGCATTCAAGTGCAAAGAGATTACCAACTAGGAAATAGACGTTGGTACCAAGGACAAATTTGAAGGTGTAGCTACTCCAAATATATCATTTGTATATTTTAATAAAGGAGAGAAAAAAGAATATGATGTAAAAAGAACAATAAATAGGTCTATAGGAAAGTATGGACACCAAGAAAGAAGATACATTGACCAAATGCACCCCTGCAAAAAGTGTGTCCTAAAGATGAAAGATGCTAATATATCAACCAACAATGTGAGAAATCAATGAACTATTGGAGATGGTCCCCAAAAAAGGTGATAAATGAGGTTGGAAAAGTGGTAAATGCAAAGCAATTTGTTGTTAACAATCAGTTAATGCCTAAGTACGATGGAGAGGGCACGCACGGGAGGGAATTTTGAAATTGGTGATGGAGTGGAGGAAGAAGATGATGGTGATCCAAATGGGGATCTCATGGCGGTTGTGTAGTCATCGGTGGTTGTTGCTGGTGTTTAGGGGTGTGGGCTCGTTGTTTTTGGTTTGGAGCACAACTTTTCTTGTTGTTCCCTTCTGGCCTGGGTGCGGGACCTTTTTTCTTGGCCTGTGGCTATGAGTTTGGTGCATGGGTGATGGAGAAATTTGGGGTCTCTGCTTATCCTTGAATTTCTTGGTGGTGATGAAGCTTCTTTGGGAGGGTGTGTTTTCTTGCACTCTCGTCCCTTTCTGGGGCTACCTTCTTTGCTGGGGATGTGTGTTGGATTTTATAAGGGTCTCTAGTTGTAGAATGGATTGTTTTTTGTTCCTATTCAGCATAATAGGAAGGCTTGGTGGTTCCTCATGCTAGTCTATTCTGTCTTTGGTTTCTCCTTGGGGTCTTTGCTTGTCCCTTTCTTTCTTGGTGGTGATGAAACTGCTTTGGGAGGGTGTTGTTTCTTGCACTCTCATCCCTTTACAGGGCTACCTTCTCTATTGGGGGTGTGTGTTGACTATTCTAAGGGTCTCTAGTTGCATAATGGACTATTTTTTGTTCCTATTTAGCGTAATAGGAAGGCTTGGTGGTTCTTCATGCTGGTCTTTTATGTCTCTAGCTTCTTCTTGGGTGTCCATCGCCTCTTCCTACCATTTGTTTGGTGGCTCTGTTTTGGGGTTCTTTGTTCTCTCTTTGTGGCCTTGCTCTCTCTGGCTGATTTTTCTCTCTGGTTGAGTGTCTTTGGTCCCTCTTTGTTGAGGTTGTCCTTTTTTTTGTGGTTGCTTCCCAGGATGCTTATGTTGGGGTTTTTGGGCTTATTATGGGTTGAGCTGCTTCATGTTGATATTCTAATGGATCAGTTTTTTGTGATGGATTTGAAGTGGGTGAGCGAATGGCTGCTTGTTGGGTTAATGTTCAAGATTTCTTTTGAAACCCAGATGAGCTCTTATTTGAAAGTTGTTAAGGTGGACCTATGGTGTTTATTTGAGATTCTTTTCCTCATCTATAGCTAGTTTTTGTTGCAGTGTTTTATGATGGATGCTTCGGATGTGAGTTGGGCTACTACATTGGCTTTCTCCTTTGGTCCTATGGAGGTGGACCTCCCTTAGCTGTTCTTATGGAGGTGGAAAGGTCTCCTATGGAGGTGGAGGTGGAGGGTGTTGGTGATTTATGGTTGCAGTGGCTTGGCTATTTGTTTCTTCTTTTCCAAGAGTGGGGAGCTCATGGTTTTAGAGATTTCCTGGTTCGAGCAATGGCTTTGTGCCTAGTAGTTTGTTGAATTCTCCATCTCCCCTATTGAGTTGGGGTTTCTGTATTTTCTCAAGTTTTTGATTAGAGGTCTATTGGTGTGATAGGCTATCGTTAGGTCCCATTACTTTAGAATATAAAATTCAATTTGTCGACCGGGTAGTGTTCAAGGCAATTTGCAATAGAAGAAGTCTGGAGTGTCTCCCTCAGGTTTTCTAACTTTTAAGAACAACTTAATATTAATTATAACTGTAAACTATCTAACTATAAAACTGTAAAGCAATTTATTCCTAAGAAAACAAGAAATGTTTGAACTGAAAGCGTGAGAAAACTAATTTAGAAAGCATAATAACTAAATTGAAAAGCACAGAAATGACTAAACTAAGAAGTTTGAAAATTTATAAAAGCAAAAAAACCTATAGAAATCCATAAAACATTTTCTTAACAATAAAGATTCTATAGTTAATAACAAAAACTACAGAAGTGAAAAGTAACAAATACTTCAGAACTAAAATTTCATAACAGTAAATCTAATGATTCTCTATAAAAAAAATTATAATAAAAGAAAACACTTATCTACTCCCGTCGAGTGGCCAGCTCATGGGTTATCACATTCATTCTTAGCTCACATTCACAACTATTTCAGAAACACTTCTATCAATCGTAGTTATCATCCATAACTCATAACTTAGAATTTTTAGATAATAATCTCTTTATTCATAAACCTCGGAAACATTCTGATAGTATAACATTACTTTTTCACTGTATATCTTACTTCTAGAGATCATATCTTTTATAGAGAAACTGTAACTACATCCTATATTTCAGATGGTGTGGATAACCATTGAAAATATCTAAAACAGATCTACGGATAACTCATGTCTTTAAAAACCTATTACATAGTATTTAAGAGGTTCAAGTCGAGCCATAAAGTCTTTAATTCAAAGGATAATAGAAATAACAACTTTAAGAGCAACTACATCTTCAGTCCATCACCCTAAAGTTCTGGAGCATATTTCCAGTGTATATCTTCAGCCTGTTCTGGAGCACGTGTTGGCTGGATGCTTCAATCTACAACTTTGATTGACTGATTATTATCTACAAAACACTTAAAACAACCCATTAAATCTGTATTGGAAAAATACTTCAAGAAATCAAAAGAAATCAAGTTTATACAATTTCTCAATAAAAATTAAGCAATTATTTCTCCTAAAATTTAATTAATTGGCAGAGGATAGAGATTTTGCATGTATGAACTAGGTCTTTGTGGTATTATCATGATGAGGTTATTTTTACCTCATCATTTCCTCCCCTTCCTAATTCTTGGTAGGTCCTCCTATCCCTTGATTATAACTCTGCCCTCTACTCCCTTCTTCATATTTTGCACTAATATCATACAAATCTTTTGCTGTAACATCAAAGTTTATAGGGGAATTGTGGAAGCCTCTATGAAAAGAAACTCCCCCTTTCCATTCATTGAAAATTCTATCATCTTGATTTGTATTAATATGAAAAGTAGGGGATGGATATAGCAATAAAGGAGGTTTCTACCTCATTCCTATCCATTTTGTTCTGAGATCTCCTAAAATTTTGGCCAAGGCATCTGCTCTTCTGAAGGACCATCTGATACTAAGAGGAGAGATCACTTCTCTTTTCTTTAGAGATATAGGCAGTGGAGTGTATTCTCTTCACATGCGTGCCAAGCCCTGCCAACCAATTTTTTCCCCTGTTCTATGAAATGATTATAACAAACTCGAAGGCCATCATCATACCTTCCCTTCATTTTCTCATCTAGCAAAAGAGCTACAAATGTTTTCTTAAAAGTTGTTGGTCTACTATTTGGAGATCTCATTTGAAGTCTTATACTTTTCTCTGCTTGAACATACTCTTTATTACGTTCTTGCCAATGGATTTGATTCCGCATAGTAGACAATAGATATCTTAATTGCACTTCCCCCACAAAAATATTAACAAAGAAATCAGTATGCTTTTCTAACAAAAGATCATGGGTAAAGAATTCACAGAGCATATCTTGCTCTTTAGGCTTTGAGTCTACAAATGTTTTAACAAATTCTTTATCATTAGGTTCATAAGGCTGGTCATTGTAAATTCTAAGCAATTTCCATCTAAAACATTTTTCATTCAAAAACATTGAATACAATCTTGATGGTCTTCTACAGGATAAAAGAAATTCAACTATTTGACATGCATCCTGTTTCCCCTTATAAGCTTTATGAAATGCTTCTCTTAATAACACCATTTCCATTTTCAATCTGTTATTCTCAATTTGTGCATTCCTTAGGAAATAGCACTATTCCATCCATTTCATTAATAATGGAGGAATCTGAATTTGGAACCATTCAGTCACCGTTGGTTCAGTTTGAACTTCTCTGGATTCCATCATTGGTTTACTTGTGCTTTCCTACAAGTCTTGCTCTAATTCCATAATCTTACTAAGAGAAGCATTTAATTCTTCCTTCTGTCTTTTCTTCTTCAAAGGCTGAAAACATGAGCATAGAATTTCCTTTTAAATTCTGAATTTATTTATTTAATCCATCTCTGTGTATCCTATTTTCCTCATCACAATTTTGAATTTGTATTTGCAGCTCACTAATAGATGTATCTTTTCCCTGTATTTCCAACTTTAAATCTTGAATTTCTTAATCCCTTTTATTTATTACTGTCTTATACACCATTATTTTCTCTTGTTGCAATTCCATCTTTTCCTTATTTTCATGCAACTGACTTCTTAATTCTTCTATCTCTAATTTCAATTTTTCCAATTCTATATCAATATTTTCACTTTCAACTATTTCAACAACTTTATTGATAACTGGAGACAAATTTCCTAACATACTGTCATCAACCTCCATAGGAAGTGGAGATTGTTCCCTTTCTGTTTCTTGTTTTTCTTGTTCTACAACTTCTTCAGACACCAAATGAAAATGTACTTCTTCAACATACATTTCTTTTTTTGAGGATTGGTGAATTGACTCCTCAGTTCCCAAGGTTTTCTTTTGCTTTTTAGATTTTGACCTATTCCCTTTACTCTGTATTGGAGTTTCTGCAGATCTAGAGGATAATCTTTTGCTCCGCCTTAAAGGAGGAGTATCCTGATAATTTAAAATAGTTGGATCATTTAGAAGAATAGTTCTTCTTTTCCTCTTCTTAACATAATGAGTATCCACGTTTGGATTCATTATTTCTACATCTTCTATCTGGATTGGAGTTTCAAACTCATCATTTCTAAATTTTGGCACTTCCTCACCAACTATGGTAGGAATTTGGGCTTCAGGAGCCTTAGGGTCTTCGGGGGAAGTTGCTCCAGCAGGTGAAGCAACTTGTTTTGAAGATTCTCCTAATTCTAACTTCCTTCATGATGTAGGCTTATCAAACTTCCCCAAAAAAATTTCCCATTTTCTTCTAGGTTTCTTATGGAAGTGATATTTACAAATCAATTGAATTAACCCATGATGTTTTAATGGCCTTGAACCAGTTTTATATCTTTCTATTGAAGAATTAATAGAATCATTTAAGAAATGAGGCAAATTAACCCTTAGAGCAGGGTTTTCCTTCCCAGGCCGCAAATGTATCAACATGCGGAATGTTGGTTCTACCACAGTAGTGAGTTGACCTTCACAAGTAAAATATCTAATAATCGATGCAACAACAGTACCCCAGGGTTCTAAGATAGAAGCTCGTTGAAACCCCTTATTTTGTCCCCTAGTACTGACAACTATCATGGGTTGAGGGTCTCCTTGTCTAAGAAACACTTTTGATAATTTATGATATGTGGTTTGTGTTGTTTCAGATATTTTAATGCTAGAATTTTCTAACCCTAAAATAGAAGAGATAATTTTTGAACTCACCTTGAAACGCGTCCCATGCAGAATCACCTGACCATTAGAGTAATTTTTCGCAAATGCATTCACCAGCTTTTCATTATACCCTTTGAACTTCCTAACAAAATCCGACCAACCCACTTCTTCAAACAGCCGAGAGATATTACTTAACCCCAACAATTTTTCTGTAGAAGCCGACCCAAATTTCTTCTTTGTACCACCCATTTTTACCTTGTTTACCACCCTGCTGAAAAATTCAATAATGCCAGAGACTTGTGCACTAATATTTTTGAAAATATGATCGGACTGTAATTATTTACTCTACTCTTGCTCAGAGCTTACTGTGTAATAATTTCAATTTGCATGAGGGGCCACAAAAAGAGTAGTGTACTCAACAATTAATCACCAAGTGGCTCAATTTACAAAATTGGGAAAGGAAACTCTTGCCAATCAATCATATTTTATTCAAAAATAACTACTTATTTAAAGCAAAAAATTGTACTTACTTCCATTCCATGATCGCTTGAAGATCTTATACCTCTATCGATTTGACAGGATGATGCAAGGGTATTGGATGAGGTGACAGTACAATTATTATGACATGAATGAGGAAGCTCATGGATGATGAAGTCATTAATGAAGACAAGCTATTACGACGACTTTGATTTATAATGGCAAAAGAAGACGTGTGTACTAATGTACGATAATCAAAGCATCGAGGAAGATTTGAAAAAAAAAATTAGAAAGGAGGTGGCGAAATGAAAAATGAATAAGTTCCGGAGCACGCGTAAAGCATGCATTCAAAACAAAGAAAGTGGATAAGTTCTGGAGCACGCGTAAGGCATACATTGGAAATTTAGAAAGTGGATAAGTTCTGGAGCATTGCCGAAAGATGTAGCCGAAATGGTAACCAAATGAAAGTTTCGGAGCATCATCAAAAGATGCAGTCGGAGCAGCAACTAAATGAAAGTTCTGGAGCATCGCCGAAAGATGTGCTGGAAAGAAGAAAATGACAAACACCAATTAACTCAAACTTTAGGAGTTATATCATTCCACAAGAACATCCTTCCAACATGGTAGGCTGAAGAGTGAGTTCCAGAGCATTGGGCTTTCAGACCGTCAAGTTCTGGAGCACTAGCCAACTGAATCATCAAGTTCTGGAGCATCTTGGAACGGTGCTCTAGAAGTTGTTATTCCTTTATGAGAGGTCCTACAAAATGAAAACACATGTTAAGTCCGAAAATTTATGAAAAATGCTTTGAAAACAAATTTGGTACACATGTCTTTTTATTACAACTTTTCATCAATTTTCAATTATATATATATATATTTTATTTTTTAAGATAACATATAAATATTAAATCAAATAGACTCTGCCTTGGCAGAGTCAATGCATTGGATTTCTCCTTGCATTTCTACCAACTTTGTAAATTCTTCTTTATTAACAGGTTTATGGTAGATACGTAGGCGATGACCATTAACTAAGAGGGTTTGTAAATCACCATCAATGGGTTTTAGCTGAATTGTACCATTCGAGAAAACTTCAAAAATTTCATATGGCCCCAGCCAATGAGTTCTGAGTTTTCCTTTATGGTCTCTATATCTTGAATCGAATAGCAAGGCCTAGTCACCATTATGAAATTCTCTCTCTTTAATATATTTGTCATGCCAAACTTTCCGTTGATGTTGAACTAGTTCAGTTTGATGAACAACATCCAAACAAAGCTCATCCAACTCATTTAACTATAAAACTCGTTCTATTTGAGCTCGTTTCAAATCTAGACCCAACTCCATAGCTGTACGTAGGGTCTAAAGTTCAAATTCAATGGGAAGAAGAGGTTTCTTCCCAAAAACAAGCTCATAGGGACTAAATCCAGTTGTAGATTTCCATGTTGTATTGTACGCCCAAACGGCTTCAGGCAATTTCTTGGCCCAATCTCTTCTTCTTGAAGAGACAATTTTTGTCAGTATGTTTTCTAACTCCCTATTAGTCACCTCTACTTGACCATTTGCTTGAGGGTTATAAGGGGATGACTTCTTATGACTCACCTGAAAATGGTCTGTAAATGCTAGGAGAACTTTGAACATAAATTGGGGTCCCTGATTTGTAACGATAGTTCGGGGGGCTCCAAATCAAAGAAAGATTTTATTATAGAGAAAATCAACAACTTGCTCTTCTCTAGCAATTCGTAAAGCTTGGACTTCTGCCCATTTCGTCAGCTAATCAGTACAAACTAATATGTATTCTTTTCCTTGAGAGGAAGGATCTATGGGTCCAATAAAATCTAACCCCCATTTTTTGAATGGTTCCAAAGTTACCTGAGGCTGCAAAGGCATTTCTGTAGAAGTGGTTGGTCTTCCTATTCTTTGACATTCATCACAACGACAAACAATTTTTAACATCTTTATGCATTAAAGGCCAATAATATCCAGCACCTAAAATTTTATGAGAAGTTCTTTTTGCAGAGTAATGACCCCCAGAAGGATCATCGTGACAGGCCCTCAAAATACTATAAGTTTCATCAGCCCTGACACATCTTCTCAAAACCATATCAGGTCCACAATGAAATAAAATCCCATTAATCCATTTAAATGGTGCACATTCTCGAATAAGTTACTCCCTTTGTTTTGATGTAAATTCAGGAGGTACTTCAAAAGTAGCTAAATAGTTGGCAATATCAGCAAACCAAGGAACCTTTATAGAGATGGCAAACAAATTTTCATCTAGGAACTCATCTTGTACAGGTGCTCGATCACCCTCTTCTTGTTTGATTCGAGATAAAAAGTCCGCCACCTCGTTAAATTTCCCTGGCTTGTCAAGTATTGTTACATTGAACTCCTGAAGGAGTAGTAACCATCTCATTATTCGACCATTAACTACAAGTTTATTCATTAAATATTTTACAGCTGAGTGATCTATATAAACTATAACTTTATATCCTGTAATATAATGATGGAACTTTTTGATGGCATGAACCACAACCAAGAATTATTTTTCTGTTGTCGTGTAGTTTCTCTCAACAGATGTTAGGTTTTTGCTAATAAAATATATGGCATATTTACCCCCATCCTCATCTTCTTGCCCTAATACTGCATCGATTGCATCATCTGAAGCATCAGCATAAATGTGAAAGGGAAGACTCCAATTTGGTCCACACAGTACAAGAGCGGAGACAAGCTTTTCTTTTATCATTTCAAATGATTGTTAACACTCAAACATCCAATTAAACTCCACATCTTTTTGGAGGAGAGAAAACATAGGGGCTGCTATCTTACTGAAGCTTTCTATGAACCTTCTATAATATCCAACATGTCCAAGAAAACTTTGAACATCTGTTTGTGTTTGAGGTACAGTCAATTGTTGAATGACTTCAAATTTTTTAGGATCAACTTTTATTCCTTCTGAGGAAATGTGATGGCCTAAGACTATTCCTTGTTCCACCATTATTAAACACTTTTTGTGGCTAAGGGACAGTCGGTTTTCCTCACAAACCTCTAAAACCCTATCCAGGTTTTGAAGAGCTTCATCATAGGTTGACCCATATACTGTGAAATCATCCATATAAACCTCTACACAATCATTGACAAGTGCTACAAATATAGCGAAAATGGCCCTCTAAAAAGTCGTTGGAGCATTACAAAGTCCAAAAGGAAGAACTCGGTATGCATATGTACCCCAAGGAAAAGTAAACGTTGTCTTATCTTGGTCTTCTAGTGCTACCTGAATTTGGTTGTAACCACTAAATCCATCCAAAAAGGAAAAATATTTCCTCCCAGCCAAATTGTCCAAAACCTGGTCAACGAATGGTAAGGGAAAATAATCTCTAAAGGTGGCTTTATTGAGTTCTCTATAATCCACACAAATTCTCCACTTCCCATTTTTCTTTGGTACAACTACCATAGGTGACACCCACTTACTATCTGAGATAGAATAAATGAATCCTGCACGGAGAATTTTCTTAATCTCAATTTTGACAAGATCCTTTAATGCGGGATTGAGTCTCCTTTGTGGTTGACAAACATGTCTCATATTAGGATCAGTATAAATGTGATGAGTACAAACACTCGGGTGAATCCCCCTCATGTCTGTATAGTCCCAAGCAAAAGCTTTAGACCTTTTTACCAGCACATTAAATAATTTATCCTCTTGTATTTCTGTCAACCAACTATTGACATTCACAGTTTTTCTTGGTAGCAACATAATTGTTTTTGTTCTAGGATAGGCCGAAGTGACAATATGTATTGGTCGTAACAAAGTGTTGAGAGGACAACTATGAGGTATAAGTCAGTGAAATCTTGTAATATCATCGAAGAAATAACTCGTTCTAGGAATCATATTAGCCAAGGGACAAGGCATCCCCATGGTAACATAATTTTGTGCCATCCCACTTATATCAATCATTTGTCCCACAATTTCTGGTACATCCTCTATTACCTCTTCACTCGAGCCTATAGCCAGGTGTGCAACCTCATTTACTAACTCATCCTCTAATTCCTCTCCATTTTGTTTAATCACTACCATAGCCAAGGAGGCCAAACTGTCCTGCCCACTAAATTCTTCTAGTTCATCAACCCAAACTTTATTATATTTGGTAGGTTTAGCAGGAGGATATAAAAATAAACGTTTACTATCCTGACCATGTGAAATGGTCATTCCTCCTTCTCGATAATCAATTTTAGCAGCGACAGTAGCCAACCATGGTCTTCCCAAAATTATAGGATAACTATCTTTAGGTGTAAGTGATTGGATTATTTGAAAGTCAACTGGATATTCCCATCCATCAACTTTAACAAGAACATTTTTTATAACACCTTTTGGAATGGCTATAGACTGATTTGCCATCTGTAAGACTATAGTTGTAGGACTTAAATCAGTAAGACTTAATTTTTCCATTACATCCACCGTCATTACATTAATAGCTGCTCCCAAATCCACTAGTGCATTAGGTATTGCTACCTCATTAATTGTAATAGTAATCAGTGGACTCCCAGGATCATCATATTTTGGAGCAACAGTCTTTCCAAACAAAAATTTAGCTAGATAACCATCGATGTGCATAGTGCTTATTTTCTTTGGTTTCCTTCCTGGAGTTTTAATACATAGTTGTTTGATCAACTGATTTAACTTAGGAATTTCCTTTATTGCTTGCAACAAAGGAACCTCTATTTGCAATTTTTTAATTTCCTGAATTAATGCAATTTCATAGGCTAATGTCATTTCCGGAGTATCTTTTAGAATTGTTGATTTCAGATGCTTCGAAAATGGTACTTGAATTTTCTCCTTTGAAGGGATATCCTTACTAAACTTAGTCAAAGACTGACCTCCCTCCTCCCGAGGTAAGTTAGCAGCCACTTTCGCTGAAGAAGACTCAGTAATATTCGCGGGTAGGGTAGTATCTTTCTCAAAATTTTGAGGAATAGGTTTGTCCACTACTTCCTCAATAGTGGGCGATTGAAGTGTCCTACCGGAACGTAACTGAACATTTCCACAATGAATTGCATTTAGTCCTATGACATTATCTTGCCCAGTAGTATATACCGGAGTATTTTGTCGATTATTCTTAGGATTGGGAAGTGGTTGTGCTGGAAGTTGAGGTTGATTTACCTGCTCAGTCTGAGGAAGATTCTGAGGTGGTGGTAACAAATTTTGTTGTTGATTCCTCCTAGGACCAGTATAAAATTAATTATGTCCTTGATTCCATTGGGGAGCAATATGTTGTGGGTACCATTGTGGTTGTGATTGGTTTGGCCACTGTTGAGTTCCCCATGATTGACTTGCCCATTCAGGAGATCCCCAATAAGGAGTTCCCCAAGTAGGTTGTGGAGGATAGGGCTGATTCCAAGATGGAGGCCATTGATTGCCAGCCCAGTTGTTTTGCGATCTCCACGCAGGGTTGGAATTATGCCCATAAGAAAAATTACCTCCCTAGCATTGATTTAGCACATTTATTTCTTCTTCAACCTACGCAGTTTTTTTCTTAGTATTCTTAAGATCAGTAAGAAGCTCACATTGATTGGTAGGGTGGCTTTGCTCACAAAGTTGACAAAAATTAACCTTTTTCTAAAGGACATTCACGTAAAAGATGTTTATTTCGACACTTAGGACAATAGATTGACAAGGTCTCAAGGTTACGTGTCTTTGCTTGTATACCATCCAATGTAGTGTTCAATTGGACAAGTATGTTTGTCTTAAGATTTTCTATTTCTTCTCAAAGCTTACCTATCTCGTTATTTCCTTTGAAAAGATTTGTTTTTTGGATTCCTCCACGAGTACGTGAAAAATTGTGACACAAATCACATATATCTTCAAGGTTTAACTGAGACACGTCACCTTTTCCCATTAAATCAAGACTTCTTCTTGAATCATCATCGAGTCCCTTAAGAAATATAGTCTTGAGAATCTCAACACTAATAGTTGTTTCTCCACATCATTTAGATAAGAAAAGAAACCTATCCAAATAGTCCTCTAGACTCTCATCCTCATTCTGCCTAAGTTTAAACAGCTCTTCCTTATGAGCACTTACCCTACAATAACTCTAATATTTATTCAAGAACACAGTCTCCATTTCTTCCCAAGATGTAATAATTCTAGACGGTAGTCCCATAAACCAACGCATGGTTGAATCCTTCAAAGTAGAAGGAAACAACTTTAGTTTTTGGTTATCATTTTTATAGTCATAGGTTTGACAAAGGACCTTAAATTCAAAGAGAAATTGGTTTGGGTCTTCCAAAGATAAACCATGGAAGGTTGGAAGGAAAGCTAGAGAGATGTTTTTCATCGTTGTATCATCATCTACATCCAGAGCAATAGGATAAGTGAATGTTCTAGGTAGTTGAGGATCATTGTTATTATGGTTGGCATCATTACGGTTAGCTTCTGCCCTCCGATCTCCCATGATGTTCAGAGGAATTTTCTCCTTAAAAATAATTTCTTCGACAACAGGTTGCACTACAAAATGATCTTCTAGGAGATAGTGGAAAGCCTTCGATGGGTTAGGCTCAAGTAATTCATCGACAGAGTGGTCTTTTGAGCCTTGGGCCTCCCTATGTATAACTGGGACGTATTTTGGGGGGGTCTTTGGTATAAATCATCCGTGAGGGCCTCTTTTCCTGACCATGCAGAAAAAGGAAGCCAAAGATAACATTTTTGGCCTAAAAGAGGTATTCTAGGCGTCTTTTATTAACACTCAAGCAAAAGAAGCTAAGGAATCCCCAGCAACGATGCCAAAAAGTGATAGGCTGTCGTTAGGTCCCATTACTTTAGAATATAAAATTCAATTTGTCGACCGGGTAGTGTTCAAGGAAATTTGCAATAGAAGAAGTCCAGAGTATCTCCCTCAGGTTTTCTAACTTTTAAGAACAACTTAATATTAATTCTAACTATAAACTATCTAAGTATAAACTATAGAGCAATTTATTCCTAAGAAAATAGGAAATGTTTGAACTGAAAGCGTAAGAAAACTAATTTAGAAAGCATAATAACTAAATTGAAAAGCACAGAAATGACTAAACTAAGAAGTTTGAAAAATTATAAAAGCAGAAAAACTTATAGCAGTCCATAAAACGTTTTCTTAACAATAAAGATTCTACAATTAATAACAAAAACTACGGAAGTGAAAAGTAACAAATACTTCAGAACTAAAATTTCATAACAGTAAATCTAATGATTCTCTACAGAACAACATTATAATAAAAGAAAACACTTATCTACTCCTATCGAGTGGCCAGCTCGTGGGTTATCACATTCATTCTCAGCTCACATTCACAGCTATTTCAGAAACACTTCTATCAATCGTAGTTATCATCCATAACTCATAACTCAGAATTTTTAGATAACAATCTCTTTATTCATAAACCTCAGAAACATTCTGACAGTATAACATTACTTTTTCACTGTATATCTTACTTCTAGAGATCATATCTTTTATAGAGAAACTGTAACTACATCCTATATTTCAGATGGTGTGGATAACCATTGAAAATATCTAAAAAAAATCTATAGATAACTCATATGTCTTTAAAAACCTATTACACAGTATTTAAGAGGCTCAAGTCGAGCCATAAAGTCTTTAATTCAAAGGATAACAGAAATAACAACTTTAAGAGCAACTACATCTTTGGTCCATCACCCTAAAGTTCCAGAGCATATTTCCAGCGTATATCTCCAACCTGTTCTGGAGCACGTGTTGGCTGGATGCTTCAATCTACATCTTTGATTGACCGATTATTATCTACAAAACACTTAAAACAACCCATTAAATATGTATTGGAAAAATACTTCAAGAAATCAAAAGAAATAAAGTTTATACAATTTCTCACTAAAAATTAAGCAATTATTTCTCCTAAAATTTAATTAATTGGCAGAGGATAGAGATTTTGCATGTATGAACCAGGTCTTTATGGTATTATCATGATGAGGTTATTTTTACCTCATCATGGTGTTTTTTACCATTATGCAGATTATCTTTCTTGGCTCAGTAGAGTCCTCCATGAGTGACTGGTTTGCTGATGCCTAGTAGATGCAGGCAAGATCTATGTGTATTTAGAAGGGTTTCTAGTCTCGGTTAAAACCAAGTTGTTTAAGGGTCTTAGGTCCTTGCTAGATTGAAAGATGCAGTGTGTGTTGTCTTGTTAATCTTTAGCGGTTATTATGGGGCTGCTGATGGTTGATGATGTAATATAATTGCAACCTGCTTTTCTTTGTATTGGGTTTTGGGCCCCATCAAAACCCATATTTTACCTCTAATAAAAAACAATCAGTTAATGCCTTTCATATTGGAGACTAACGTTTTGACAATCATGTCTTGTATTCCTTTGTCTACATACCAACCAATTGACATGGCTCAAGTCTTTAGTCAATTAAAAGTTCAAGTGCCAATCAAAGAGCTACTGAGGATCCCTGAACATAGAGAAAGGATATTGTCATACCTCAATACACCTACCATATTTGATCAATCAAATATAATTGCAGATGTTCCCAAAGATAGGGCAAACATAGTCAATATACAAGAAGCCCCTAAAATTTATCTAGCAACTATTTCCATAGGTAACAAATAAACCATTGATCCATTTTATACATCTTTGTTACTAAATGTTTGGCTAGTTCATAACTGTATGTTAGATTTTGGGGCATCCAACAATGTGATGTCATTGGAACTCATGAATCGTGCTTCAGACTATAAGTTTCGAAGTCCTGTGGTAAATGTTATGCCATGGATTCTCATGAGGTAATGTAATTGGGATAGTAAATAGTGCTCCAATACAACTTGTTGCATACCTTGGTAAAGCTTTCTCAATAGATATTATCATAGTTGATTGTCTAACTAAGTGGGGTATGCTACTATCAAGGAAGTGGGTAGCTTTAATGGGTGGTAGTCTTTAAATGGATTTATCCTATGCTACCATTCTAATGTGTGGAAAATATGTCCATTTGCATAGGGAAAATAAAATGATGATCATTGTGGAGAATCCTAATGAACTAAAGAATGCGATTTGTTACCTTGATGTAGAGCCTAATTGTTTGGTAGGCTACTATGGTGATGAATTTGTAGACACAAAAAAATGTCTTAGTCTGTGAGCATCATTTTTCTTTATCTTCATCTTCCCCATAATTAAATAATTTTAATTATTTAATTAATCTTGATCACATTTTTCTATTAATTAAATATTTTTTAAATATTTAATTAATTCACTTCTTAGCTTTATTCTATCTTGATCAATTAAACTAATTAATTGTGTTGCTAATTCCCCCTCTTCTTCAATAATTAAATAAATTATTATTTATTTAATTATTTCTTTATCATCATCCGTCTATAGTTAAATAACTAAAATTAATTATTTAACTATTTACTTATCCTTTAATTCTTCTATAGCTAAATAATTGTCAAAATTATTTAATTACCTCCCCACCCTCTCCTTTATTAAATAATTAATTCAAATTAATTATTTAATGCTCTTTCCATTTTCTCCTATTTAATTAAAATGATTTAATTAATTGTTTTAATTAAATACCCACTTGCCTTTTTCCCTCAAATAAATAATTTGAAAAAATTATTTGTGCCTCCACTTGTCTAGAGATTCCTTATGAATTAATTGTTTTCCAATTTTTAATTTGACCATTATCCCTCCACTTTCTCATCTTTGAATCTCATTCGTTGATCGACTCTAGGCTCTTTCTAATCTTAACCATCCATTTTGTAACCTCCATCTCATGAATCCTCATCTGTTGATCTTGAAATCTTTCTAGAAGCTCAATCTCGACCATCTGTTTGAATGGATGTCTATAAAAGAATCCTTCCTCCATTTTTTCCTTTACAGCCACTTATCTCCAAATTTCTTGCTTACAATTTGTAGGTATTTGCACAAGTTCTACTACAAATTTAAGGGCATATTTGCAAAAGAAGAAATAGGAGAGACAAGAGAAGTGATTCAACTTCAATGGGGAGTGATTTGTTTTATTTGTTTTCATTTTGATCTCTCTATTTGTTTGTATTCTCTTTTTTTAGATTGGGTTATTAGCTTAGAGGTGGTGTGTTTGTCACTATTATCTATTCTAGCTTGATTTTCCCCATCTTAAGTTGGTAAAATCGATGTGAAGACAAGATTTTGTAGGATCTGTACAACTTTCTTTTTGTTTTTGCAAGTTTTCTATACGAAACGACACAACTGATAAGAATAACAACACAACTGTTTGGAGGGTAATTCAATTTAAAAGAACAACACATCTATGGAAAACAATGACAAATTCGTGGGCGGGAAAATTTGAATTCAAAATAACAATGCAACTACTCTGGTGTGATGCAACAAAGTGACGCAACTATCTGTCGGGTATAATATTTTTTGTTTTTTGTTTTCTTTCAATTTTCCTTTTGGGTTTTTGAGTAGGTTAGGGTTTTTGTGTTCTAACTTTCTCTTTTCAACATGTGGCTTTGGATTTAAAGAGTTCTCAAAAAATTATTTCTTTTGAAACAACAAAAAAATCAAACTCTTTCTTAGTTTAGGTTTTAAGCAATTTCATTTTCTTTGTTTTCTACAACTACAACTTGCATCAAGATCATAAGGGTAAAACAAACTTGCATTTTTCACTCATAAGGATTTAAAAAGAAAAAAAAAATACATTTTCTCACTCATGGGCATTAAAATGAACTTGCATCAAATGTCATTGGTATAAAAAGAATTTGAGTGTCTTCAAATCATAAGAAAAGGGTTAAAATTTACAAGTGTCTTTTATTTTGTGGTTTGCAAACTGTCATCGAGTGTGTATGCTCTCCTCTCATGCCATTTGGCAATCTTGAGGATCAAAAGCATTTCTTTAGCATTTTCAAAATCACATGCCACATTTGGATTTTGGGCTTAAAATGAACACCATGCGAGTGTGAGGTGAAGCTATTTGCATATTCTCCCTCCTTGCGCTTCGTGCGATCTGGGAGATCAAAAATAGCATACTTCCTCGCTATTGTTTACCTTTTATTAGAGGGTCTACCACGCCGCTTTGAAAGGTGGGAATGACCCAAGCGGTAACAAAGCTAAGGCCAAGCTCTTTTGAACCACTATATAATAAAAAGTGCTTCTTGATGAAAGTCATTTAGCAATAGGTGCAAATGTGTCATACCAACAAGTGCCACCCTCAGTAGCCCCATGAGCTACGTTAAAATCCTTCCTTAGGGAAAGGAATGGGAGACCTCTTTTTTTTTTAGATCAAGAATCGGGTAGCACGACCCCCTATAAACTGCAGTGCGCCTGGTAAACTTTTTAACGTGACTAGCGGCGCTGGCGCGACACGCCCTCCAGTACCACGGGACGGGGGGAGACTAGAACTCGTGACCAGCAGAGCCGCAACGGAATTACTTAGCCAACCGAGCTAGGGCCCCCGCCCTAATGGGAGACCTCTTGACTGACCATAGTCTTGAGCTAATCTTTCTACATTTATGGCCACCTTGAATGGATGCCCTTACTAAAATCCAATTTGTGTTAGTGGCCAAAAACCTTTTATACGCTCATTGATCGTAGGAGGTTGGACCTCTGAAGGCACCCCACGTCTTCACTAAGCATGTGTAGAGATAGGAATTCCTCCTTGGAGGAATGAGACTTGGTGAGCCTGAGAAGTGAGTTCGTGGAGGGGAGCTAGTGCCACCAAATCTCTAGCTATCCGCCTTGTTTAAGTGGCTAGAGAAATCCAAGTGGGGATATCAACCAATTGTTTCCTTGCCAACCATAGGGACTATGCATTGTTGTCTATGTGTGTTTATCTTGATATCAAAAACATTTTCACATCCAAAACCATATAAAAAAAAGTGCTTGTAACTGTATTTTGTGTATGCCAAGTCAAATATTATCAAACTTAGTTGAAAATCCATTCAAAACTAGGTCAGAACCATTGAAATTGCAAAATCAACATTCTGGCACCACATTTATAGAAAACAGACCCATAATTGATATTCTGAACTGCAACTGATAATTGGAAAACTACAAATATTATACTAAACCGCATTTATAGAAAACAAACCCGCAACTAATATTCTAAATTGCAACTGTACTCTGGAAACTTGCAACCTAGAGTGACACATTTGAAGACAACAATTCCACAATTATCTGATAACTAGAAACTCTCAAAAAATTTATCCAAGATCCAATCAATTCATTTTATAGTGACCTTGACTGCTAAACCAGAGACTTGCAAGCCTTACCAGTTCATGCTAGCATTACCATTTAGGAATACATTGCATCATAGGTTACCTTCCCCATCCTTTCCATTGCATAAATTAATCTTAGACCCTTAGGTTGCACTTAGCCCTTCAAATTTTAACAAAGGAAGACTATTAAGCTTTTGGACAGTCCTTGGTTGCTTATCCTATTTGTCATTTACCTTAATCTTTCATTTTATCAACCTTTGTCATTATCACCTTGGTCAAATTTGAGTCTCAAGCTTGTGTCCTAGCCTTGACTCAACCTTGTCAAAAATATCTCCTTTATTATCACAAAGGTCAATGACATTTGGGTTTGTTACCTTGGGCTTACATTAGCTTGGTTGCCATCCTTTGTTTTAAATTTTAGGATTCCTTAGCATTACCTTCATCTCATTTAGATTTATATTACATCCTTTTGATCATAGCTTTTATCATCATCTTGTTAATCTTTGACCTTAAACCTAAATTGCACTTTGCACCTTTATCCCAAAAATACAAAAACATAGTTCATTTTCATCTTAGCCTTAACATCATTTAGTCCCCATATCATTTACCTTGATTTTTAATTAGTTAACCTTTCATATCATTTTGCATCCATTGGTTTCATTATCCTTGCATCCTTATATTCAAGAAAATCCATATATATATATATATATATATAGAGAGAGAGAGAGAGAGTTTAGTTTCATAACCACCTTGCATTACCATTCCAAACTTGCAAAGTCTCACATGGTTGAAATGAGGTCACAAACCAAAAGAAAGGACATGGATTTCTCAAGTGACCCCTTTCATGACACCACCTTTGGAACAAACTCAAGTCATTCCACACCTCAAAGAGAGATACCACAAAGAGACCAAACTGACACATGGGACAACCTAAGCCTAGAAGAATTCAACAAGAAATTGAAAGAGCTTACCAAGACCCAAGGGTTTTGAGCATGGTTGATCAACTCGTTGGTGCTGACCCTAACATATTTTTCTATGCACTAGCTAAAAAAGGGTGCCAAACACCCTCAAGGATTTGATGTATCAACCATTGTAAAAGAAGATACCCAAAATCCATTTGTATTTGGAATGCCATCCTCACAACAAATGTCAACCATACCACTTGGGACAGCTACACACATGACCACCACTACCACACACATCCCAAGCATCTCAACATTTGGGAACAAGGTAACCCATACTACTACACAAGGACAAAGTTTCACATTTGGTAGTACCTTCACAAATCCCCTCTTCCAAAACATGAATCAAGGTTTTATATCACAAGGTCCCACACCTTTACTCCAAAATACAAATCAAGGTCCTATACTCACTTCAAAACACAAATCAAGGTTCTTTATTCCAATTTCAAAGAACACCCTCATCAAATCAACAACCATCGAACAAATCTAGAAATATTTGCATTGCCTCACGAAGGATCCAAATCAAAACACCAATCAAGGACCAACCCCACCATTTAAAAATACTAATCAAGGACCTACACCCTCATTTCAAAATGCTAATCAAGGACCAACACCCTCATTTCAAAATGCAAATCAAGGAACAACTTTTCAAATCCAAGGAACAAATCAAGGGTCTACATCTCAACTCCAAAACACTATACCAAATGCAAACATGAACTTTGGGACAAATCTAAATGCCAATTTTATTTTGAATCAAAACAACACACATCAATATGGTAACCAAGGTCTCACACCTCAAAATACCAATCCCAATCACAATCTGGCATTTGACCTTAACACCAATATCATGACACCAAGTCAAAACAATGCAACACCATCTCTAACAAATGCATTGATGCAACAAATACAGGCCCTCCAACAACAAATTACAAACATACAATTGGGGACCAACAAGAAGACCTATTCCATCGATAAATTGTGCCCCTTTCCATTTGCAAGAAATCTATACATGCCACCCTTTCTCCCTCATTTCATGACACCACCTTTGCCTAAGTATAAGGGGATAGAGGATCAAATAGAACACATTCAAGAATTCAACACGTCATGTATGGAAGTCTCATATGATCCTACCTATTTGATGAGACTATTCTCGTGAAGCCTCACGGGGCCAACCCTAGATTGGTTTGCACATCTCCCTCCAAGGATTAGAACATGGGGTGAACTGGCTAAAAAATTCATTAACCATTTTTCCTTCAACATTAAAAATGATGTCACCCTTGCAATGTTAAGCACAACCAAACAAGAAGAAGGGGAATCACTTACCTCATTTTACCAAAGATGACGAGGTTTGGTTAGCAAGTTCCCTTGTCACATTCTAGAGAAACAATTGGTCACCATGTTTGTTGAGAAACTTGACAAAGAAATGATGAGTAACCTACAAATCCAATGTTGCACAACTTTTGATGAGATCCTTGAGAAAGGGGTCCTTATTGAAAAGGGTATTGTCGCAAAAGGATTAGTCAAGGTAAACAAAGAAAATCCAAAGCCCAGTAATGACAAAGGCAAATACTGGTCTTGAAACAAAAATGTCACAAATGATGGAGTTGTTGATGCTAAACTAATAACCAAAGTTCCAACCATTCATCTTAAAGGTCCTTCCTCATTAAATACATCAAATACCTGAACACAAGGTCAAAACCAAATGCTCAATGCAATCCAAAATAATCAACAATGCAGAGGTCATCCACATGCCAAAAGAACATATACCCAATTGGGCGAGCCGATCAAATTTGCCCTCAAACAACTTTTTCAATCTAATGTCATCACACTACCAAACACTAAAAATTATGAATCCTCATTGATCAAAACTGATTGGTGGAAAGAAGATGAATACTGTGAATACCACTGTGGAAAAGGACACAAAACAACTAGGTGTTGGACACTCAAGAATATTATTCAAGAACTTATTGAAAATGGAACCATATCGATAAGAGATTCATAGGGAAAAACCAATGCTAATCATACCATATTCAAAACTCCCTTGCAAGATCATGACAAAGGAAAAGCCTCCAGTTCAGGGAACAACAATAATGCTAATTATGTTGCCATCAAACACGATTATAGCACTATTATCCTTAAATTTTAGACCCTTTGATGATCCCATTTCCACCATCACCATAAACAAGCCAAGTTCAGAATGTTTTGTTACCACTCATCGAACCAAGATAACTATTCCAAGGCCTCCTAATCTGCAGCTAAAAGGCCAATATAATCTCCTAGATTAGCTAGGGAAGACTCCCACACAAATTTCTATCATGGAGCTCCTTCGAATATCACCACAACACAAAGTTATCCTTGATAAAGCATTGCAAGAAGCATCTCTACTTGCTAACCTAGATGTCAATGAATTTTAGGCCATGATTGGATACTTGGCTATGCTGCACCATGTCACCTTCTCTGAACAAGACTTTTCCACACCAAAATCTTATCATAACAACCCTTACATATTGAAGTATGCATTAATAAACATAAGATCAAAAGAGTCCTAGTAGACAGTGGAGTAGGTTTGAACATTTGCTCACTAAAATTGGTGAAAGCATTGGTATTCTCTGAGAATTGTATAGACCAAAGCAATAAAATTATGATCAAACCCTATGATGATGTTGAGCATTCATTCAAAGGCATGATTTCACTCCCTGTAAGAGTTGGTTCAACAATACAAAACACAGTGTTTCATGTATTGGATCTGGATTTGCACTATAATATTCTCCTTAACTACCCATGGATTCATGCCATGAGGGCTATCCGATCCACCTACCACCAATGCCTCAAGTTCCAATATAATGGAACTGAAATTACCATTCCAGACAACCCCGATCCCTTTCAATATTGCACAAACTTAAAAGGAACAGTTGAACGTCAAGTGCCAATCAATCAAGAGGCTTCATCTTCCACTTCACCCGCCACTCCATCCCACTACATTGAACCATCTACCCTTGTCAAATCATCCACCTTATTCACCATACCTTCCACACCAAAGATCCAGATTCAAGGCAGAGGATGCAGAGAATACAACATGAAGAGTCTCTTTTTCATTGGAAAATTTCCTAAATCACCAAATTCTTATGGCAAACCACATCACGTATAGCCCAAAGTCATCATTCATAATCCCCCTACCACCTTCACTAAATGGGGGAAACTATCCAAAGGATCTTTAGATGACCACATTCTCACATGGTTATACAAAGAAGAGGACACTGAAACTAATAAATTGCTAGTTGAGCAATATCTAAAAGGGTTCCAAATGATGAAACGATAAGGATAAGATGGACATAGTGACCTTGTCCTAAATAAGCAAGGAATGTTGGAACCCTTACAACCTCCTAAATTATTAAAGAACCAAGGGTTGGGGTTTGTACCAGTAAAAGTGACTATCTAGGGTATTGGGTCACCTTCGAGTGAGGTTGCTGATGCTTTAGATGAGATCAAGGCATACGAGGACTCTTGGGACTTTGATGTCGATTCCAATGAGTATGAATAGGATTCCCTTTCCACCACTACTTTTATGGACCTTGAAAAATTTCTTGGGGAATTTAATGAGCCTTCCCTTGAAGAAACATTCAATCAAATGCTTACTATTGGTTCCACACAAAACTCACTAGGTCCCCGTCCAAGGGTCCCTTTAAAAAGGGAAGAGTGGATCAAGCACTTCTAGGAAATCATTGATTCTGCCTCTTAGGAATGTAATGAATCCACCTCCGTATTTACCCTATCTGCCTACACCATGGCCCTTTAAAATACCGATGATGGCTTACCCCTTGTCTACCCACAACTTATAGATTGTGATCAACAAGAACCACCAAGTTTGGATACATTCGAGAATGACGAAGCAATTGTTGAATTCATGGGATTTCATGAGGGAATACCAAGTGGGGACCATAAGGTTGAATTTTCCATACAACTTAATTATGCAACATACTTTGGTGAGGTTGTCCTATCCTCTAGTCACAAAAGCAAAAATGAAAAAGGTAAAAATAAAAATAATAGGTCTTCAGGTGAAAACTGAAAGGTGCCTGCTGACCGTGAAAAAGTAAAAATAAAGGATGTATCTAAAGGTGAAAACCTCTATGAGGCATCCAAGGATGGAGGAATGGATAGTCTCCCTATAAACCGTAAGATATTTCTATTGCTTATAGAAGAAACATAAGAAGTGAACATTGGTACACAAGACAATTCTTGAATCATATATTTGGTAGCATCTTTGACCATTAAGGAAAAGCCTGAGTTTATAACATTATTTTCAAAAAGACAAGTTAATTTTACATGGTCATATGCTGATATGCCTGGATTGGATCCCAAACTTGTGCTACATCACTTTCCACTACTACCAAATGCTAAGCCATACAAACAAAAGCTAAGAAAAATGCACCCACAGATTGCACTCTTGGTCAAGGTAGAACTAAAGAAACTCTTGGACGTTGGGTTCATTCGCTTTATTGATTACATAGATTGAATATCAAACCTTGTTCCTATCACCAAACCAAATGGTCAAATCAGGGTGTGCACTGATTTCAGAGATCTCAACAAATCTTGTCCCAAAGATAATTTTCCTTTACCAAACATTGACATCATAGTAGATCTTACTGCTGTATATGAAATGCTATCACTTATGGATGGATTCTCGAGCTATAATCAAATAATAATTGCTCCTAAAGATCAACCGAAGACAAATTTCACATGAGCTTGGGGAACTTTCTTTTGGAATTTCATGCCATTTGGACTTAAAAATTCTGAGGCTACATATCAGAGAGCCATGATTACCATTTTTCATGATTATATGCATGCACTTATGGAAGATTATGTCGACGACCTTCTCTCAAAATATCTAGAACAGAGTGGTCACCTAGCAGTCTTGGACAAGATCTTCACATGACTTGAAAAGTTACAACTCAAGTTAAATCCAAAGAAATGTGTGTTTGAGGTCCAATCAACGAAACTTTTAGGATATATTGTCCATCGCAGAGGAATAGAAGATGATCTTGCCAAAGTAAAAGCTATCATGGATATGCCACCACCAACTAATATTAGTCAGTTGAAAACATTACAAGGAAAACTATAATCAATCTGTAGGTTCATTTCCCAACTAGTAGACAAGATCCATCCATTTCAACATCTGTTACAGAAAGGAATTCCCTTTAATTGGATAGAGAAATGCCAAGAAGCATTTGATCAAATCAAGAATTATATATTGACTCTACTAGTTCTTATGCCTCTGATTGAAAAAAGACATTTGATATTGTATGTGACAACAACTACATCAGCACTAAGGGCATTTTTAGCAGAGAATGACAATGATGGAAATGAACGAGCAATTTATTATATCAGTCACACCTTAGTCGGATATGAGTTGAACTATATCCCTATTGAACGAGCATGTCTAGCAATTGTAATGCAACACAAAATTTGAGACATTACATTCTAAATCACAAGACAAAATTGATTGCCAAGATTGATCCTTTGAAATATCTTCTTAGCAAAGCAGCTCTGACAGGAAGACTAGCTAAGTGGGTTATGATCTTAAGTGAATATGACATTAAGTACACTAACTGGAAGGAAATAAAAGGACAAGTGATAGCTGATCAACTCACAGATGCACCAGTAAAGGCAAATCATCCTTTAATATCTAATTTCCCAAATGAATCAATCTTTGTCATAGAGACACCAACAACATTGAAACTATACTTCGACATATCCTACACAAGTCATGGGTCAAGAGCTAGTATTTTTTTCATCACACCTCAAGGAGATTCCATTCCCAAGTCATTTTGAATAGCATTCCCATGCACAAACAACATAGCTAAGTACGAAGCATTATTAACAGGACTTTGATTGGCAATAAAATAGAAAATCAAGGATCTTCAAGTCTATGGTGATTCTCAAATTGTGATTAAGCAAGTTAACAATGATTATGACACCAAGGATGAAAAATTGATGCCCTACAAGCGCATGGTGGATAGTTTCATATTTTACTTTGATTTCATTTCCTTCAAGTAGATTCTAAGAATCCAAAACAAAGTAGCATACACAATGGCTATAATTGGATCTCTCTTGGACATTCCTAACAATGCATTGCAATATGAGTTCTTGGTAGAACAAATCTTGATCCTTGTGTTCAATGTCCCCGAAACCAAACTTATGTGTGAACTTGTTGGTCTTGAATCTCCTTGCTATAAAGACATTTACCATTATTTGCAAGACCAAATTATCCCTCCACACTTGTCCCTCAACCAACGCAAAACCTTTATCCAACAAGCATCTAAATATTCCATCATCGAAGATACCCTTTACTGCTGTAGTCTAGATAACACCCTCCTTTGATGTCTTGACTCAAATGAAGCACAAACAACCTTACAAGAGGTACATCATGGTATATGTGGAGCTCACTCTGCTGATCCAACCCTAGCTAAAACGGTCATGAGGACAGGATATTATTGGCCTACAATAGAACATGATGCCTATCATTTTGTGAAGAAATGTCACCAATGTCAGATTAATGGAGATCTTATACATGCGCCAGCTCAGGAGCTATAGTCACTTATGTCACCATGGCCATTCTCTCAATGGGGACTCAACCTCATAGGAAAGATCCATCCCACCTCTGCAAATGGACATAATTTTATCCTTGTTGCTACTGAATACTTTACAAAATGTATTGAAGCCATCCTAATGACCTACATTACTAGAAAGTAGATAGCCAAGTTCATCCTGAATTACATTATATGCCGCTATGGTATTTCACAGTCCATCATTACAGATAATGGTCACCCTTTCAAGAATCAAGATGTCTGTGAACTTTGTGAAAAATTTCATATCCAACACCATTTTTCTACCCCATACTACCCCCAAGGTAATGGCCAAGTTGAGGCATCTAAGAAGACTATCCTAAAAATCTTAAAGAAGACTGTCAATGATGTTGGCCGTGACTGGCACCTCCAACTCAATCCTACTTTATGGGAATACCATACCAGTGTGCATACACCTACAAGAAACATTCCATATTCCCTTGTCTATGGATCTAAATCCATACTTGCTATAGAGGTTGAGTTACCATCCCTACGAGTCTCTATGTAAGGATTGATTGAACAAGAAGAATACTGTGTATCCCATCTACATGAGCTAGAGTTATTGGATGAAAGGAGATATAATAATTTAACACATTTGCAAGAATATTAGAACCACCTTCGACGCAAATACAATAAGAAGGTTTGACCTAGAAGCTTTGACATTGGTGACTTAGTCCTAAAAGAAAATCTGAAGAATCAGGCAAAACGAAAAAAGCCTAGAAAGTTTGAACCTAATTGGTTGGGCCCTTATATCATCATAGCAACATATGGATCTGATGCTTATTAGATCTCTAATCCTGAAGGTGAATAGTTTCCCAAACCTATCAACAACATGCACCTTCCCAAGTACTACACTTGATTCTCAGAGTATCCCTCTGAAAGTCAAAAATACAAAAAAAAAGAAAAGTCACCCTAATGAAAACCTGGCAAACAGGCATCTTGGTGACAACAAATAAATGAAAAAAAAATGAAAAAAAAATCACAAAAAAATAGTAAAGAGAAATAATTCATCCAAAAGTGAAAAAAATTTCAGCGATGGTTGGGATAAGTACCATGGTGAAAACTTGGCACGACATGTGTAATTAGTTTATGCTCCTTCGTCTACTATCACTCCACCTGGTCTTCCACCTTTTGCTCATCCACTCACACATGACACTCATCTATAATAAAGCTTCATCATCCTTCTCATGGCATGAGAACCAGTGACGTTTAGTCTCCTTCACTCTCATGATCATCCTTTTCATCCATCTATCCCCTGACACATAATAAATTGGTCTCGCAACTGACTGGGGGAAATTCCTTGACTTACGTCTTCATGGGAAATAACACATGGTATCAGCCTTTTAAAACATCAAAATCCAAAAAAATAGAAAACATCAAAATCCTAAAAAAATCAGAAAACATTAAAATCCAAAAAATTAGAAAACATCAAAATCCAAAAAAAAATTAGAAAACATAAAAATCCAAAAAAATTAAAAAACATCAAAATCCAAAAAAATCAGAAAACTTCAAAACTTCCAAAAACAAATTTAGAGTTAGAGTCCAAGTTAGGGTCAGTTGGTGTTAGTAGGGTCAAACTACATTGTCTCTGTGTATTTTCTACATAGGCAAGGCTCATCTTCAATGAGCCCTCGAGACATTAGGTCAGTCCTTTTAGGTTTTTCCAAATAAAATCATGACTTAGTCTTTTGACAAAATAAAACAGAGTTAAGTCATGTCGAACTACGAAGTCTCTGCATGTATAACGTAGGAAAGGCCATCAATTGATGAGCCCTCGAGGCCACCTAGGTTAGTTCTTTAGGGTTTGTCAAGTCTGGTCTTTTTCTTGGTCCACAAGCAATTATCATTCAAACCAAATCATGAATCATCAAGAAAACATAACCAACAGATCTTTCATCTCCAACCAATCGATCATCTTATTGTCAATCACTTGATCAAGTCATTGGCCTTGTTTCAGAATGGGGAATTATTTTGTTTGTCTCATTTGGTCCTATCTTTGGTCTTCTATCAGGATGTGTCCTTCCTGAGATTAAACTTTGTCAATCTGGTCATCCACCTTAAGCAAGATACATCTTTCTTGTAGTTAGGTGCTTTGTCAACACTTGTCACTTGGTCAACTTTATCAGATGTGCTACTTTCCTCCAACAAGATATGTCTTTCCTGAAATTAGGCATCGTCACATCGATTGGTCATATCAATCACACTTTATCAAATCAATCAATCTTGTCATCTTGGTCAATTAATCTTGCCTTAATCAAGATGTGTCCTTCCTGAAACTAGGTGCAACAATTAAATCAATCAATCAATCCTTGTCAACTTATCAATCAAATTCAATCATCTTGGTCAACCTAATCAATCATATCAAACAATCTTATCAATATTATTGGCAAAAACTATCTTTTTGGCAAACACTTTGTTGGTCTAGATTTGTCTTATCTTTTGATTGGTTCTTGGTCATGTTACTAGTTACCTCGAGGATGTCCAAATGGATTTAGAGGAACGATGATGGATCATGACCTCTTTTCTTTGCTTGTTGTCTACAGTTTTTCTTGGCAAAAAGACTGGGATAATTGGGTCCTTAGTATGAGTTGAGGCATTCCTTGTCTTTTGGATTTGTCTTTTTGACTGCTTGTCTCTTACAATTGTTTACCTTGCACACCTTGGTTTATGTCATACCATGGTGTTTGTGTTCCATTTTTTGCAATTTTGACGCCCGATGATGATAGATATAAAAGCATGAAAGTTGGTCCCTTGCCATTTCCCGTCTAACATTCCATCTCCTTTGTATCCTTTCGTGCTAACATCCATCTCTTCCACACTAACACTTCTTTTGTCTGCATCTTGACAAAGTCCTATGGAACACAAAAACATCTGACATACATGATCATGTTAGAGAACATCATAGAAAGCATTTTCATCATAGGCAACAATATCATATTAAGTCACATATATTTGCATAAGAAAATATGAAGAAACATAGAAATCATCCATATAGAATTAACATTTCATTGCATTATATTATAACAACTCATGACATTGCATTTCATATTGCATCATAGTTCATTTCCATCCATCACATTGCATTTTACATTATCATCCATTACATCACATTGCATTAGTAATATTATAACATATCACATTATACATCAAATTTTGCATTCATATTAAACATTCTCAATCATTACATTTTGCATTATCATATAAGCATTCCATTACATTAACATTAATTGTATTAACATATTACATCACATTCACAACATAATGTCATTTCTATTGCTATCATTATTCATACATGTCCTAATTGTATAAACATCCATAATCATAAATGCATCACATCACCATATCACATGCACAACTACATTCTCATAAGGGCATAAAACATTCATAACATAATCATAAATGCATAACCATAAAACACATTAGACCATCACATAACCATCTAGAATGCATCAATAGACATCATAATCACAACATAAACATCAGTAACATAACATCATCATAAACATGAAACATAATCATATAACCATGCATATCATAAACCGCCAAAATCATATCATATATCACTCAAAAATGTGTCAT
The DNA here is from genome assembly GCA_007258455.2 of Sequoia sempervirens. NCBI lineage: Eukaryota > Viridiplantae > Streptophyta > Pinopsida > Cupressales > Cupressaceae > Sequoia > Sequoia sempervirens. The sequence goes on along the minus strand of VDFB02000009.1, from coordinate 35,859,199 downwards.
AGGTACAATGTCATGATGTATCGTGTCCAATAAAAATGGAGCTCATAGGCTTGATAATCAAAATGTAATATCCATACAACATAATGTCAAAGATGCTCTATCTTGAACTCCCTTGATCTCCTATCCCTGGGGCATCCCTATCCTCCCGATGTGGTGACTCCCTAGCCATATGCTTTGAGGTGGATGGCATGTTATAAGGTGTGGCTCATTTCACATCTAAAGTCTCACCCTCAGACCTACTCTGAGAGCACTTGTTGTGTGTCCTACCCCATGAACCACTGTCAATCTCTAAAAATGTGGGCTCCCTCCTCTCCGGTGGTACCACTCTCTCATTTAGATATCTGTAGTACTACATGGCTCTGCTAGCCCGAGCATACTCACAAGTGACATCCATGACAGATCCATTGCATGTGACGGTAAAATCAATCATCCTTTGATCTGTATGTTGTTGATTGATGACAGCTAGGTCCCTCTCAATCTGCATCATATCCCTCTCAGCCTTAAGGTCATCCCTCTCTGCTGTCACAGTCCTTAGCTCTACCTCTAAGGAATTTACCTGAGTTTGCAAGGTGGCTATCCTCTACTCTGTTGAACCATCATCTCCTCCAGCCCCTACCTCCTATGGCTACTCACCCATCCCCATAATGATCCTCTCCCAGAGAAATCTCTTAGCCTCATCCATCTTTGCCTCCTCTCCATGCTTCTCCTGTCCCCTCTCTCTCGATCCCTCAACCTCCATCACCTCCACCTCTGGGTGTGCTACCTTAGAGTGGTCATCTCAGCATGCTGCTCTCCCTCTTGTACTACTACCTTTGCCACTTCCCTCACCTCAGGTTGGTCCTCCTCCATCTCCTCCTCCTCTCAGATCAATGGTAGTTGTCTCATTGCCTATCATCCTCCATCCCTCCTCCTCCTGTGTTGGTCTCCTCCTCAACCTCCTTGCCCATCTCCCCCATCATCTCCTCATCCTCCTCCATTCCCCCCATCCACCATCTCCTCTCCCTCCACCCCTCCACCCCCTGCCACCTCTCCAACCTCTTGATCCCTTGCCTCGACGCTCTATAGGTGTTGAATGCTATGGATCTGTAAGTAGTACTGGCCTATGAATCAACCACCAAGCATCATACTCTGATGTGGTCCTTGTGTCAGCATCACCTCCTCTCCACTCCTAATTTAATGGTTGCAGGGCATCAATCTCCTACTCAGCTGTGGTGACAATAATCTGAGGCCCCCATGGATGAACCTCTCAGGAGGATAGTGTAAACGTTGTTGTGGCCATGGGAACACCCTATATCTCCCTGAACTACTGCCTGACCTGCTCTAGAAGATACATCTCTATGATATGTTGGTTCTAAACTATCCACCTAATAAGATACCTAGGTTGTCAACACCATGACAAGTGATCATCCTCTCTGACCCATAAATCATAGGTCCTATACGATCTCCAGATGAAACTAACCAATTTATCCAACCCGTGCCTCCAATAGCCAACATCCCCCACATGCATATGTGTAAGGGAACCCTGATACATATATGAATATGGAGCACTGCCTCCCAGCTATCATACCACCAGAGGTCGAAACACTACTATGTTCTCCCATGCCCATATTATCAACAAACTAACCCCGCAGCTTAGACTCTGTCCTCCCCTGTAAGCAATATTGTGCAACTAAAAATATAATATAACCAAAAGGAATGGTCCCCACGTGTACATTGTACTCTCATGAACCATCGACCTGGGCATCTCTCCCCAGCCTACTGGGAAACTGTGACCTCTATGATCAGGAACCATCACCCCTTCAATCAATGTGCACAAAACATAGTCATATCAGTTGTACCTCTCTGCCAAGGTCTTCCATTTGATCTCATACCCCTGGATCTCAAGCTCTGCATCATCATCACAGTCATAATACTCATAAAATACCTACAATCCTTGACCAGGGTCAAAGCATACCTACTCACCTTGAATAAGAAGCTGTAATATCATGTACACATCCTTGAGGGTGACTGTCGCCTCCCCCGTCGACAAGTGAAAGTTGCTAGTCTCAGAGTGCTACCGCTCTACCAATGCTATCAACATGCCCCTATTTTACCTAATAATGGAAATATAGGTGACATAAAACAAACCAAGATCCAACAATTCCCATCTCTCCTCGTTGCCTAATTGGTCTTGTAGTCAAAAAACATCTGGTCACGACTCCTGTGTATAGATAGGAGGTAGACGCTCCTGAAAAGCATCAAGAAAACCATCATGTCAATCTAAGACCTTCAGTCGACCTAATCAACCTAAGTTGACCAAGTCAAAATATCCTAAATTAGGGAAAAATTTTAACTAGGCAATTGCATCACTATTTTTTCAAATGTGTCACACACATTTTCCATCGGCTCTCAACTACAATTGCATCACTCACCTTTTAAATACATCATATCATACAATGCTTGTGCCGTAGCCTTTTGAATGTGTCATTCTCGGCCACATATGAGACTTGAAAAGTCAGTTGCGTCACACCATTTGATGCATCACGATGCAACCACCCCTGCCCTAGCCCTAAGTCAATTGTGTCGCAATGAGATGATTACGATGAACCACTTCTCATCTACGTCACTCGTGCCTGCAATTGCATTGCAAAATTTTGTGATTCAATTTCCTGCTAAATTAATTTCCTACCTAAATGCACAAAAATCAAAAAAATTAAAAGGCGGGTTTGTAGTACTCGTCGAGGTGGGCGCTCCCTCAGGTTAGCAGTACCTATGGATGTGATATGCATGGTGGATGATGTTTGGAACATGTGACATCTTCACAACACAATCACTCAGAGCTTCAAAGTTTCCTAAAAATAGAATGCACAAGTGACCCTTTTGCTCAAACCAATTGCTATTTATAGGTCCAAAATTAGGGTTTCTTTACAACCTTGTCTATTGGAGGAGCTTTTTGATGAATTTGAACCTTGATTTGACCCCCTTACTGACCTTGAAAATCAATTATGTCTTCACCATTGGATTCTTGGCCATCAAATTATCTTATAGGGACAATTTTTGAATTTTTTTGAAAATTTGTAAAATTTTCCCAAGGGGGCATACCTAACCCCGCTTTCATCGAGGCATTGTTTGACTAAATTTCTTTGACACAATTCGATGAACTGCATTATTTCAAAGAGGGGAAAAATATAGACATTGAGTCTTAGTCTGCGAGCATCATTTTTCTTGGTCTTTGTCTTCTACATAATTAAATAATTTTAATTATTTAATTAATCTTGATCACATTCTTCTATTAATTAAATATTTTTTAATTATTTAATTAATTCACTTATTAGATTTATTCTGTCTTGATCAATTAAACAAATTAATTTTGTCGCTAATTCCCCCTCTTCTTCAATAATTAAATAAATTATTATTTATTTAATTATTTCCTTATCATCATTCGTCTATAGTTAAATAATTAAAATTAATTATTTAACTATTCACTTATCCTTTAATTCTTCTATAGCTAAATAATTGTTGAAATTATTTAATTACCTCCCCACCATCTCCTTTATTAAATAATTAATTCAAATTAATTAATTAATGCTCTTTCCATTTTCTCTTATTTAATTACAATGATTTTATAAATTGTAAATTGTTTTAATTAAATGCCCACTTGCCTTTTCCCTCAAATAAATAATTTGAAAAAATTATTTGTGCCCCCATTTGTCTAGAGATTCCTTCCTCATGAATTAATTGTTTTCCAAATTTTAATTTAACCATTATCCCTCCACTTTCTTATCTTTGAATCTCAACCATTGATTGACTTTGGGCTCTTTCTAATCTTGACCATCTGTTTTGTAACCTCTATCTCATGAATCCTCATCCGTTGATCTTGGAATCTTTCTAGAAGCTTGATCTCGACCGTCCATTCAAATGACTGTCTATAAAAGAAGCATTCCTCCATTTTTTCCTTAATAGCCACTTATCTCCAACTTTCTTGCTTACAATTTGTAGGTATTTGCACAACTTCTACTACAAATATGAGGGAATTTTTGCAAAAGAAGAAATAGGAGAGACAAGAGAAGTGATTCAACTTCAATGGGGAGTGCTTTGTTTTATTTATTTTCATTTTGATCTCTCTATTTGTTTGTATTCTCTTATTTTAGATTGGGTTATTAGCTTAGAGGTGTTGCGGTTGTCACTATTATCTAGGCTAGCTTGATTTTACCCATCTTATAGAATCTAATAAATAATTTGAATATGATTTGGTGCCCCCACATCTTCATCCATAAAATGAAGGACTTTGGAATATACATCTTGACGATGCATGTTCAAAAGAAGGTAATGGTGTAGGAGTTATATTGATGTCCCTTGAGGGAAAAGATTACAAGTTCACTTTCAGATTGAACTTTGAGTGCAACAACAATATGGCAAAGTATGAGGCTCTGCTGCTTGGTTTAAATGTGGCTTGAAAATATGGAATCAAATACATCGGAGTGCATGGTGATTCAAAACTTGTGGTGTCTCAAGTTAGAGGCATGTACGTTGCAAAGGAAAGAAGGCTAAGAATGTTGTCTGGGATACTATTGAAGCTTTGATGCATTCAACATCATTTGGGTAGAGAGAGAAAGTAATGCGCTTGCTATGTTATCTTCAAAATTTGATGTTTTTTTCATTTCCCATCACTACAACGACTATGAGGCTAAAATCCTTACCACACATAGTATTCCATATGACATATATAAATGAAAAGCTTTCAATCATGACCAATAGATTTATGAGTTCTTTAGTTGCATTAATCATTTTGAAACCAACAATTTGGCTGGCGACCCATGGTGGAGAAAGATGAAAAAGGTAAAGAGACTTTTTTTAACAATGAAATCATCTATCTCAAAACCAATACCATTCTTAGAGGTCTTGTTGCTTTAGAGAGAATGTTTTACAATGTTGGTTATTATAAGACAAGAAGTAAGCCGATAAAAGAAGAAGACATAGAAGGCATAAACTTAGGAACTAAATCAACTCCTGAAATGGTTTATATCGATAAAAAATTAAGATCGACAAAGAAGAAAATGTTGATTGCATTATTAATAAATTATAAAAATTATTTTGCTTGGTCTTATGATGAATTAAAGGCTTACAAATAAGAATTTCTCCAGCATACCATTGCATTGGAACCTAGTGAAAATTCATTCAGACAAAAGTAATGTCCTATCAACCCTACTCTTGCCACTCAAATGCAAAAGAAATTGATGAAGGTAAAATAAGGTGGTATTATTAAACCAACCAGACATTCAAAATGGGTGGCTAACCTTGTTATAGTTAGAAATAAGAATGGGGACATTAGACAGTGTGTGGAATTTAAAAATTTGAATATAAAGTCCATTAAGGACAATTATCCATTTCTCAATATGGGTCATTTGCTACAACAGGTGAAGGGTAATAATTAATGTCCATGATGGATGGCTTTTTAGGTTACAATTAGGTCATGGCCAATGAATTTGAGTAGCACAAGACAACTTTCACTACACCATGGGGAACTTTTGTATATGTTTGGACACCATTCAGGTTGAAGAATGCAAGAGCCACATTTCAAAGGGCTATGGATGTAGCTTTTGCAGGCCTTATAAATAAGATAATGGTTTTCTACCAAGATGATTTGGATTCTTACTCCAAGGATCAAAATTATCACTATAAACACTTGGAGTAAGTCTTCCAAAAATGCTTAGATTATGGGATATCTCTGAATCCCAAGAAGTGCATCTTTGGTGTGGAAGAGGGTAAAATCCTTAGGTACATTGTGTCTAAGTAAGGGGTAAGGATTGATCCATAACATGTCAAATCCATTGAACTTATCCCATAACCCAAAATATTTAAGGCAATTCAATCTTTCTTTGGTCAGATAAACTTTGTTTGAAGGTTTGTTCCCAACTTTTTTGAGAAGACAAGGTCCATCTCTAAATTATTAAAGAAGGGGAAATATTCTAGTTGGGATAAGGAATCAATAGATTCCTTCTTAGAAATAAAATATTCACTTAAGAAGGTACTAGTGTTGGCAAGTCCAAGCTATGTTAAACCTTTCTAGTTATTTTCTCTTGCATATCTTTATACTATTGCTACGGTTTTGTTACAGAAAAATAAAGATGGTATGAACAAACAATAGCTTTCTTTAACAAATCATTCAGAGATGTTTAATTGAATTACTTTGTGATGGAGAAGCATTCCTATGCTCTTGTTAAAGCTATGAAAAATATTAGACCTTACCTTATAGGGGCCAAGATCACCACATCAGGGACATCTTTGTGCAATAAGAAGCATTGGGGAAAAGGTGTATAAGGATCAATAGATCAAAGAGTGTGACATGGGGATATAAACAACCAAATTGGTTAGAGTTAAAGGGCTAGGAAAATTAATTGCTAAGGGAAATTTGGATGTTGTTGAGGTCCACCAAGTTAACTCTAACTCCTATTTCATTTCTTGTCAATTGAAGGTTTGTCCTCGGTATAAAAATATTATATTTTATTTGGAGAACCCAAATTGTCCTCCTAAGTTGAATGATAAACAAAAGAGGACTTTGAAACTTGAATCTTAGAGGTATGTGTTGCTTAAAGGACAGTTAATGTGGAGAAACCTTGATGGTGTACTCCTAAGATGTTTAAAGTAAGAGAAGTCAATGAGAGTTATAGAGGAATGCTACCATGGATTATGTGGTGGATACTATATGTCAAAGTACACCACTCATAAGATTATGAGGATGGGTTATTGGTGGCCCACATTATTCGAGGATGCGGCCAATTTTGTAAAAGGATGTTATGCTTTCCAAAAAAATTCTAGTAAGTCAAAATTTGGAGGTGCACTTCCCCTTACAACCATTTCAGTAGAGGATCCATTCCAACAGTGGGGTATTGATTTCATTGGGGAAATAGCAAAAAAAGTCTAAAAAAAAGGTGGATATTGGTGGCCAATGACTACTTTACAAAATGGGTAGAAGCAATCCCTACAAGAAATGAAACCTCAAAGGTGGTGAGGTATTTTTTCCTAAATAACATAATCATTAGGTTTGGTATTCCATCAAGAATTGTTGCTATCAATGTAATGTGGTTTAGATCCAAAGATTTTATTGACATGTGTTCATAGTATGGGATCTCTTTAACACATTGATCGCCTTATCATCTATAGGGAAATATAGGTTGAATCAAGCAACAAATGCATCATGAACATCATTAGAAAAAAATTGGATGAAAACAAGAAAAGTTGGGATGATAAGTAAAATTTTGTTGTCTAGATAGATAGAGTAACCTACAAGAAGGCTATTGGGAAGATTCCATTTGAACTAGTGTATGGTATTGAAGCCAAATTGCCAATTAGCCTTGAATTACCAGTCTATTTAAGTTATTGTAGTAGATTGAAGGGGAAGAAGAAAGTATTATCTCCAAAAGAATATATGAGTTGACAGAATTGGAAAAAACTAGGAGGGATGCTCATGAGAGGAGTTTATTGAGACAAAAAAGGTGAAGTGCCTTTTTCATAAGAGGACTATCATTAGGGAGTTTTAGAATGGTGAGCTTGTCCTCATGCAGAATTCTAAGTTAGAAGACAAGAGAAAACATGGAAAATTCAATGCTCTATGTGTTAGGCCCTATCAAATTGTTGAAGGATGTGGTCAAGGAACATTCTACCTTACGAGACTTGATGGAAATTTCATGGAGCTATCAGTTCATGGTCAACATCTCAAGCAATATCTATCCTAAGTGTAAGGTTCTTTGAACCTTTGTAATATATGTTCTTTTGTGTTGTGGCTTTGTTGTGTTCTTGTGTGCACTCATGATCATTGTTTGTTTTGATGTTGTGTGATTCAATCCTGGTCCTTGTTGTTCCTCATTTTGGTATGCTCCCAAAGATCTAGATTTTCATTGTGCTTGTAAGAGACACACATCCCCAACTAGATCCATTGTTAGCATCCATAAATTTGATTAATGTATAGTGCTTTGTGTTATCACTTTGTGACCCCCTTGTGATTCCCACTAATTATAAATGACTGAGAAATATTAATTGTGTATCATGCTCAAATGCCTTTGGTAGTTGTTGTGTAGTCTCACAACACACCCCATTTTTTTTCCCAAGGAAAAATGGAGACCCTATATTTTTTTATTTCACTTGGTTTGGAGGGAATGGTAAGATTGTGTATTTTTTCTTCTCAAAGCTTAATTTTGGAAAAAAATAATGGTTTTCATCTAAAAAAATACTCAAAAGTCAGGTTTAAAAGTAGTTAAATGCTTTATAAAAAAAAATTGGTCCTCTGGAATAAGGATTTGTACTTTATCACCTCTTGTGTTGCTAAAGGAAGTAAGGAAAGTCATCAAAAAGAAAGGTATTTCCCCAATAAGATCTTTTTCTTGACCCAATTTTGTTTACTTAATCAAGGAGATTTGCATAACTCAAACCTAAAATGTTACCAAAATTCGAGAATTGGGAACCCTTGGACTTATTGATTGCATCATGTCTATCTTTTTTTGAACCCGATCTTGCATATAACTTCTATAATGGGTAATTTTCTTGATAAATTGAGATCTTTCATCAAGAAAGTTTGATATTGAATCATGGTCAAAGCAGGAAAAAAATTTAGATGGAAATTTATTGGGTTTGGGGAATTTGAAATTTCCACATCCAATTTTATTTCTTGATGGGTCATCTTTTTCTTGAAACATGTCAAAAGTTGGGAAAATGTGTTGTTGTCACACTTGCTTTATTTTTTGAATTATATTAAAGCATAGAGATCAAAATCCTCACCATTAATGCCTAAAGTGCCACTCTAGTACTCCACCATTACAATTAATGCATAATGATTAGTGGGTATAAAAGAAGGTGGCAAAAGTATTATGTTTTCATTAAGGGAAATGTGCCTTATACTTCTAAAAATGCCATAATGTGCTTAAGGAGACACTTGTGAAGAATATCATAGATCGAGAAGCCATCTAAGGGAGATTAGGAGGTAAGAATATAAAAGTTCAAGAAGATATTGTGCGAACCCCAACCTTGGTACCTGCAAAACAACAAGAATAAACAAGTTAAACAAAAGATTGCAAGCCAAAACAAGGATTCCCCATGAAATCCATTTACAACATTCAAACTAGGAAGAAAATATTAAAGAACACAATGGAAATGATAAAACAAATATTAAATCCTAATTAGATGTGCAAACTCATGATCCCATGGGGGAATTGGTGCCAATTTGATGTGAAAATTGGCCCTTTCCCAATTCCTAAGATGCAAGCTTGATGTGTTGATGAAGATTTGATCCACTTTATTGATGTTGAAGAGTGCTCCAAGCTAAAATCTGCAAAACCTAACTATGATTCAAGAATGATTGATGAAATTTGATGGATATTTGAGCATGGTAACTTTGCATAAATTGTGGATGATGAAATGAGGATATGAGCTCTTTATTTATACAATGCCAAGATGGATGAATGTCCAAATTTGAACAATGTGGGACTAACATTCATCCAATGGTATGATGCCACTTGTCAATCTATGAATGGATGAAGGATGTGCAAGATTTAGGGTTTGTGCCAATAAATGCATAATTTTGAATTTCAAATTTGTTGAAATAACATGTAAGAGGGAAGGGAAAATGTAATAAATGCCACTTGGCTCAAGGCAAAGGACATGTAAGATGAATTTATTGCCTTGTTGGATGTACATGTTGACTTGGAATTTTTGAATTCAAATTGAGAGAATATTCCAAAAGATGCTTTGTGAGGAAAATAGAGATTTAATTAAATGAATTAAATCTATTTTCATGTGCAACTTACATTATCTAGAGGATGGGACATGAGATGAGGTTAAATTAATCAAGGGTTAATTAATTTAATGAGAGAGGTTAGATGATGTGACCTATTTGACTCAAATTTATGGATTTATTTAAATCAAATAAGAGAGGAATATGACAAGAGATTAATTAAATAAGGATTTTGATTTATTTAATTAAAAGAGATGGTATTAGATTAAATCAAATAAGGTTTTAATTTATTTAATTTAATGGATATACTTTAGAGATTTAATCAAATAAATTGATTATTTAATTAAATAGGGATAATTAGATTAGATGAATTGATTTAATTAACAAAAGAGATGACTTGATTAGATAAAATGATTTATTTAATTAAGAGAGGAATATTGATGAATTTAATCAGATAGGGGAATTTGATTAAATGGTTAGACTGAGGGATGATTCAGGAAGAAACGATGTTAGTAGGTCAGGATCAGATGCACAATGTCAATCGGTATATTTTACATGTCTACATTTTGCCCCTCTTTGAAGCAATGCACTCGTTGCGTTGGTTCAAAAAATAAACAATCTCAATCAAAGCCAATTTTTTTTTGATATTTTAAAAACTTGCCCCACTACTGCATGGGGAGAGAAAACATGCCATTATAATGCTCTCTCGAGAGATCAGATGAAAATTTTAATTTTTTGGGTGATCTCGCAAAAAAAGATGACGAAGTACTCAATAGGTCTGAAAGGGCTCTGGGAGACTAAAAACGTGTCTAAACGCAATAAAACGATGAAAAACAAGCCTCAATTGGACAAAAATAGGTTCGAGGGTCCAAAACCCTAGCAGGACAACCAAACAGGGTAAAAAACCCTAATTTTTAGGCTTAAAAGGGGCCCAAAGGGTCACTTTCAAGTCATTTTGACACACCTCCACTAGCAACCTTGAGATTTGAGCTCTAACTCTCCGGCGATATGGTGCAACGACAACTTCCCCTACACATCACTGATCGAGTTCAGACGTACCAGCGGCCACCTGGCATCAGGGCACCGGTATGTGACCCTTACCCAAGCTTCATCTTTTCATTTAATGCTTTAAAGGGGCGGCTCGCCTGGAGTGACGCTATATGTGCCGCTCGACATTCAAACTGCGCCACGCGGTGCTGTTTTGCGCTGTAGCGGTGCAATTCAGAGTTTACAAACTCTGACGCTAAGCTCGAGATTGGCGGGTCGGTTTGACAAAGTGTGACATGACATCGCCCATTTCACGAAAACTGTGACGCTGGAAGGGAAAGTGCACCGCAGTGGTGCAGTTTTGCTCTTTTTGGGTTCTAGCGTCAGAGTTTGAGTAAAACCAAACTGCAACGCCATCACAAACTGTGCCATTGGGGAAGTTTTGGAGCACTCGATCATAGATTTTTCAAATTTTTTTAACACGTTGAGCTTCTTTGACGCAAGATGCGGCGAGGGAGCTCTACTCTCAGGAGCACTAGTCGCGAGATTTGGCTAGTGTCTTGCGAGACCTGAGCGATAGCGACCAGGATCGACTCGGAGTTGCGGGGTTGTGGCACATTACGTACATAGTGCCCGTGCGCACTCACCTAGGGATGTTGTCAGCGCTGGCCGAGAGGTGGCACAACGAGACATCCTCGTTTCATCTCCCCACTAGCGAGGCTATTGTCACTCTGGAGGACGTTTGGCACATTCTACGATTGCCGATTCACGGTCGACAGGAGATCTTCTATATGGATGAGGGGCGCGAGGTCTACTGCAGAGTCCTCGCCACACGAGACATCATCTTCTATGAGGGAAAAATAGAGCTAGAGTGATACAGGGTCATAGCACCTCCCTACCACTGGGCGATTACAACTATCATTTCAGGTCTTGTTGCCCCATACAGACGAGGGCGATACTTCAGTCCCAGTTGGGGGTATTGCTAGGAGCGGATGGTCTAAGACAGGCTAGTTTGTTTTGCATGGGGGCCTGTTCTTCTAGCTTCACTTTACAGGGACCTCCATGAGTACGTCTACATGGACGACAGAGCGCTGGGGGCTGGGGTGACTTTACTTCATGTCTAGGTGTGGGAGCACATTTCTGTACTACGTCCACACGTCATTCCAGTTTCAATGGGAGCAAAGATGCCCTCATGGCACGATACAGGGGCGGTGTGTCCTTTACACACACCGGTGAGCACGAGATCCCGTACTGGAGGTGGGTCTTAAACGAGATGCTAGTTTTCACTTGGCGACCATACCTTGGTCGGCTTGGATGGGCTAACGAATTTGATCAGCTATTTTATTTCCACCAAGACCAGTATATGCAAGGGCGGGAGAATACTATGATCGAGAGGTACCTGCCCGGGCACGTGCAGCGTCAGTTTGGAGAGCCGCAGGATTGGCCTGATGACGCCTATGTAGCCGTCTTCGTTCACAGCATGACACAGGTGTCATGGGGATAGTACATTCTTACCTCAGAGGAAGTCAATAGTTTCTGGTAGTTGGTAGCCCGACCATGGGCTTATGATCAGGGTTTAGCAGATCCAAGCACCACTCAGGCCCATAGGGACTGGTTTTGACCTCCACTTCTATTGACCATTCTAGGTGAGGACCCAGATGTGCGGAGAGTCAGGGGCAGAGGGGGAGGCTAAGGACAGAGAGCTGAGGTTCGACGAGATCCGCCGGTTGTGCCCCCAGTCCATCCAGGGCACAGAGACATACACATGCAGGACCAATAGCAGGAGCCACCATGAGACAAGGATCAGCCTCAGGTGCAGCCACAGGTGTAGCCACAGGGACAGGCAGATGCTCGAGATGCATTGATTGCACAGTTACAGGCTCAGATCCAGGCCGTGACCACCAAGAGAGATCAGGCGAGGGCCGAGAGAGAGCAACTTAGAGCTGAGAGAGATCAGGTTGTACAATAAAGACAGGCTGCAGAGTTACAGGCAACTACTGAGCTAGGTCACAGATAGCAGATAGAGAGCATGACAGCCTCCTCCTCCCAAGGTACAGTGTTAGTTTGATCCTATAGGGATGCTATCCGAGAGGCAGAGTATTATCGGCGGTCCTATCATGAGGCTGTACCCAGAGCAGAGTGGGTCCCAGAGTATTCAGAGCGAGCCAGCCATATACCAGCAGAGGGTCACGACAGAGGCGAGGACAACATTCATAGGGATCGAGCTTGATTGAGATGATATATAATTTTTGTGCCTTATGGGCTCATTTTTGATAGCCCGATGGGCGTTTTCTATAGATTGACATATATGTACAGTGATATGATTTATTCTTTGTACTATGACAGTGACATTATTGATGATATATATGAGCTGATAATGATTTTGATGTGATGCACTGTGCTCTCTTTTATGCATGGATGGTTTATTCCTATATGCTTTGCAATGATGTCTTTATGGATGCATTTATTTCTGATGATACATGCGTTATGATTATGACTAATAGATCTGTATTATGTTAACCTATGATATGAAAATGTGATGATCTATTTATGATAATGCAAATGCGATGGTCTGATATGTGAGATGATATGATCTATAGTGCACATGCGAAATGATATGTAAATTGTGCTTATGAAATGTTAATGAATGGATGCATATATGAATTGTTTGTAATGAATTTTATACATCTATGCCTATGTGGAAAGATCTATGCAATGAATTTTTTATGATGTTATTTATGAGATGATATGGATGATGAAATATGAAATGCGATGGTCATAATATGCTGCAAATGAAGTGGTGTTAATGCATAATGAGATGGTTTTATGAGATTCTTAGAATAACAAATGTTATTATCCTAAACGTAATAAATGATGATGTATGTGATGCAATGATATGTTAATGCGTAATGTAATGTGAACATAAAGTGGTGAGATGATGTCATTAATGTTATGCAAGTATGTATGCCTAATGAATTAAATGCTTATATACCTATTGTTTATGATTATGCAAAAATGATTATGAAATACTTCCGTAGATGCTATGCGATGATTTATATGATAGATGGTAATATGAAATGGTTATGAGATGCAAATGAGTGTTTATGCAATGATATATAATGGCATGCGATGCAGTGTAATGGGTGAAATGCAATGACATGGATGCACCTATCTATGAAGAATGTTTATGATAACCTGTTTATATGATGATAAAAATGCAATGCATATGTTTCCTATATGATATGTTTATGCAATGTGTATGTTTCCTATATGATATGTTTATGTGATATGCTAATGATTTGTGGATGCAGGATTGGTGACGATGATGGCAATAATGATCAATTGTCATAGTACCTTGTTAGTGTGGTTAGTAAGAAAAGAAGAAGTCATTTCAACAAGACACAAGATGATGCAAATGCAAATGATGATGATGATGATTACTTGCCGAGGAATTGGGATTTTCAAAGGGCCAAATTTTCTTATGTTTGATAACACAGGTGGTATGATGCATCAAGGTATAGAAAACCAGGATGGCGTTGTACCCAGTGAGATGAACTTTGACTTGACAAGTAGATAGGAGTATTCTTGTTCACACCTGACATATAGAAACCTTGCTAGGATGCACTTCAGAAGTTTCAGACACCTCAGACCAAAACACGGAAAGGTAAACCTATCCATGCAATAGTCAACAAGTTGCCCTAGACCTCTTCCATACATACCTAACAAAGCAAGTATTCGCTGAGGTTATATTACAAGAACGTCCAACAAGCATAGCAGATAAAAGATAATGATCATTGCCCCATTCCTTATTTCTCTAAATCCTCTATTTTGGGATATCATCGAGACGTCCTTGGAATGAGCGCAAATAAGATAAGTCAAAAAATAAAGACCAATTAAACAAAAAAACTGATGCTCTTCAATACCGCTAACGGAAAGAGGATGTTTTTTCTAAGGATAAGAACCAAAACTATTGCCAAAAGATAATGCCCATTGTAGGAAGGATGCATCCTAGGACATGTTAGTGGATGGCGGCACATCATTTTGTTTATCCAAAGTGCTCTAAGGGATGATTGACATAGGACTGATTGGATGATGAGTTACCAATACGAAGAGATGACCAACTTGCTTACGCACTGACTTAGACTTAAGACTTGACATTTGGAGTTCTACTTTTAATCTGCTAGACTTTTTTCTAACTGTTTCACCAAAGGTTGATAATGACGATCAGTTTATTATGGATGGTTGATTATTGCGGGTGCAAGCGAGATGAGACGAATGGATTTTTTCAAATATTTGGATGTTTTCGATGTTTTGCAATGTTTTGAGGCTGTTTTTTGGTATTTTTCAAGATTTTGCAAATGTTTTGATTTTTTGATTTTCCAATGTTTTTGGGATTTTTTGAGATTTTGACGAAAAGACTAGCCTAAAGACCTATCCTAGGGGTCTCAGAAGCTGATCAATAGATTAGCCTTGCCTAGTTATACACGCAGAGACCACGTAGTTAGACTGACGACTTGACTGATTTACAGATGATGATATACATGATGAGATGTCAGCTTATTATGACGGACTCCTAAAGGACTGACCTAAGTGTCTCGGGGGATGATGAAAGATCAACCTTGCCTACGTTCAAGCTCAGAGACGACGTAGTTCGACTAGATGACTCTGTTTTTGGCTTTTGATGATTTTTGGACCTATTTTTGGATTTTGATATGTTTTGATATTTTTGGATTTTGTGCTTTTTCAATGTTTTTGGATTTTCTGATTTGAGGACCTTTTAAGAATATACACGAATCCGATCTGATGAGAATGTGCCCCCAACGTGATGCAATAGACTACTCTAATAAAGGCAGGACAAACTGACTGTGACAATGGGCCGAGTAGTACTAGGAGGGATCATGATACGAAAACAGGACCAAGCTATGGTGCAGATGCGAGTGGATGAGTGATGGATGGGGATCTGAATTTGATGGATGATGGAAGCGAAATGGAGGAATGATGTCGAACAAGCTGTAAAGATCTTGGTGGATGGAAAGTGCTTATTTATGCAAGGCGCCTGTTTGCCAGGTTTTCACCAAGGTACTTGCCCAAAGTGCCACCAAAGTGGTTTTCACTAGAGGATGATTTTTTTCTTTATTATTTTTTATCCTTTTTTTGATTTTTTTGGATTTTTTGCTTCTTTTTTTTTTGGTTGTCATCAAGACGCTTGTTTGCCAGGTTTTCGCCAAGGTAACCATTTTTTCAAGACCTTTTCTAATTTTTTTGATTTTTGGTTCTATACCTTGAAAGATTTAGGCATAAAACTTTTTGAGATGGAAGCTATTCATGGGATCCTGCAAAGGTTCCCCTTCGGGTGTTGATAACTAATATGCCCCTGATTTGTAACTTGCTGTGATGACGAATGGTCCTAACCAATTAGGTTCGAACATGCCTTTGCTGCTTGGGTTTGGGACATTCTTTTGATTCTCTTTTAAGACTAGTTCTCCCACTTGGAATGTCCTACTTCTGATTTTCTTATTGTAGCTCCTTTTGAGTCTATTCTGATAGACTTGCAAATGATTCAAAGCATCGATACGTCGCTCATCCAGTAGCTCCAGTTCGTTCAATCTTGACACTCGGTAGTCTTCATCAGTGATGAGGTTTTGCAGTGATATTCTGAGGGATGGGAGCTCGATCTCAATGGGGAGTACCGCTTCTGATCCGTAGACCAAGGAGAAGGGGGTGGTGCCGGTGGGTGTGTGGATGTTGGTTCGATAGGCCCAGAGGGCGGGATTAAGCTGCAAATGCCAGTCACGACCTACATCATTGACACTTTTCTTGAGGATTTTCAGAATGGTTTTGTTTGTAGCTTCTGCTTGGCCATTGCCTTGGGGATAGTACGAGGTGGAGAAGCGATGTTGGATTTTAAATTTTTTGCATAAGTCGCGGACATCCTGATTTTTGAATGGTGTCCCATTATCTGAGATAATGGCCTGTGGGACACCATAGTGACAAATGAGATAGTTCAAGATGAAGTTAGAAATCTGCTTCCCAGTTATGTATGTCATGGGTATGGCTTCTACCCACTTAGTAAAGTACTCGGTTGTGGTTATGATGAATTTGTGGCTGTTAGATGAGGTGGGTGTGATTTTTCCAATGAGATCGAGTCCCCACTGTGAAAAGGGCCACGGTGTGATGATAGGATGAAGCTCTTAAGTTGGAGCATGGATGAGGTCCCCATGCTGCTGACATTGTAGACACCTTCTAACATGATCATGTGCTTCTCTTTCCATTGTGGACCAATAATACCCCATCCTCAACAGTTTCTTGGCTATGGTCATTCCACTCGAGTGTGAACCACAGATACCGTTATGAACTTCAGTTAGAGCAGTTAATGCCTCCTCAACATTTAGGTAGCATAGTAAGGTACCTTCTATGCTTCTATGGTATAGGGTATCACATAGGATGACAAATCTGGATGCCTTTTTAACAAAGGTTTGTTTTAGGTTTGATGGTAGGTCAACGGGTATGACTCCTATTCAAAGATATGTGTAGATGTCATGGTACCAAGGATCACTAGGACCAACGATTTCGCACACGAATTTTGATTCTGGTACCTCGAATGCGGGAACAAGAAGCTGCTCAATCAAGAATTCATATTTTGGAATGTTGTGGGGGATATCCAACAAGGATCCAATTGTTGCCATGGCATCTGCTGCTCTATTGTTGGTTCTAGGAATATGCTCAAATGTTATTTCAATGAAAGATTCTTTGAGAGTCTCCACCAATTTCTTGTATGGAGTGAGCTTGTCATCCTTGGTTTGATATTCATTATTGACTTGGTTTATGATCAACTGAGAGTCTCTGTACACTTTGAGAGCTATGATGTTCCATTGCACTGCTATCCTGAGACCTATAGTCAAAGCCTCATATTCCGTGATGTTGTCGGTGCAAGGAAATTTCAGTTTGTATGACCTTGGTATGCAATCCCCTTGTGGGGTAATGAAGAAGACACCAACTCCTGATCCGTGCTGTGTGTATGATCCATCGAAGTATAGTTTCTAGTGGTCAGGTATGTTGAGGTTAAAAATAGATTCATCTGGAAACTCTGAGACAAGAGGATTCTCAGAATAAATAGGTGCTTCTGCTAGTTGATCTGCAATAACTTGGCCCTTAATTGCTTTCTACTCTACATACTCGATGTCATACTCTGATAGTATCATCACCCATTTTTCCATTCTTCCTGTGAGCATTGCCTTTGATAGTAGATACTTGAGGGGGTCAATTTTGGCGATGAGCTTTATCTTGTGTGCCAACATGTAATGTCTTAATTTTTGTGATGTAAACACTACTGCAAGGCATGCTTTCTCAATGAATGAGTAGTTTAACTCATGACTGACCATTGTTCTGTTGATGTAGTAGATTTCCCTTTCCATTCCGTTTTCATCATGTTGAGTTAGGAGAGCTCCAAGGGCTACTGCTGTTGCTGATACGTATAAGATCAATGGCTTTCTTGGGATGGGTGGCATTAAGATTGGTGGTGTCAATAGGTATTCTTTGATTTTGTTAAATTCCTCTTCGCACTTGGTATCCCATTTGTACGCTACTCCCTTGTGGAGTAGGTGAGAGTATGGGTTCTGTTTGTCCGCCAGTTGTGCTATGAATCGTCAGATGGATTGAAGTTTGCCTTGGAGGCCTCTCACTTGTTTTAATGTCTTTGGTGCTTCCATCTCAAGGATTGATTTCACCTTTGCTGGATCCACCTTGATACCCCTCATAGACACTATGTATCCTAGCAATTTACCTGATTGTACGCTGAAGACGCACTTCTTGGGATTTAGTCTGACTTTGTATTCCTCCAGTCTATCAAAGATAGCACTTAGGGTTGCTATGTGATCTTTTCTCTTTCTGGACTTAGCTAGAATGTCATCAACATAGTATTCGACTGTCTTATGGATCATGTCGTGGAATATCAATGTCATGGCCCTTTGATATGTTGCTCTTGCATTCTTTAGGCTGAATGGCATCATGTTCCAACAGTAGGTCCCCCATGGACAAGTGAAAGCCGTCTTATGTTGATCTTCTTTGGCTATTATGATCTAATTGTATCCTGAAAATCCATCCATTAGTGATAGCATCTCATGTCCTGCTATCATGTCTACTATCATGTCGATGTTAGGAAGCGGGAAATCATCCTTTGGACATGCCTTGTTCAAATCTCTGAAGTATGTGCAGATTCTAATGGCTCCATCAGATTTTGAAATAGGTACCAAGTTTGATACCCATTCTGGATAATCTATTGGTCGGATGAATCCTACATCTAACAACTTTTTGAGCTTCATTTTGACTAATAGAGCAATCTGAGGGTGCATTTTTTGAAGCTTTTGTTTGACCAGCTTTGCTTCTAGATACACTGCTAAGTGATGAACCACAGTCTCTAGATCAAGCACTGGCATGTCAACATAACTCCATGCGAAGTTTATTTGCCTTTCCCTTAGGAATGCTGCTAGGAGTTCTTGCTCTTTTGAAAGTAGTGATTCCGCATAGAATGTAATATGTGGGGTCTCCTCGGTTCCTAGGTTGACCGGATTGCATTTTTCGGCCAAGACTGCTGACTTTTCCTGATGAATAGCTCTTAAAGGAAGATTGAATCCTTCACCCTCGGGTGCCTCAGAGAGGTTTTCACCGTTGGATATGTCCTTTCTTTTTACCTTTTTCTTGTTAGAGAGTGCCACATTGTGGTTTTCATTCAAGGACATAGATATGATTCTTAGTTTCTCACTTTTGTGACTAAAGGATTCAATCGTTTCCCCATAATAGACATGTGTGTCCAACTCCATTATAAAGCTTGCCTTGTGATCCCCTTCTAGAATGTTGTCCCACAATCCCATGAATTTTGAGAGCGCCTCATCATTTTCGAATGTATCAAGAATCGGTGGTCCTCGTTGGTCATAGTTGATGAGTTGGGGATATACTAAGCGGATCTCATGATTTTGATGGTCTGTTTCAAAAGAGAGGGTGCTAATAATGCAAAGGGAGGTATCCTCAAATAACCTAGGTATATTGGTCATGGTATCCTCGTCATCGCTACTAATATAGACCTCAGTTATAAAGTTATGTATGTCTACCTATGGATATTGGTGAGCGTACTTCTACTGCTATTGGCTGAGGAGAAATATTAACCGTTCTAACTGGAGGACTTTAGCCACGTATGGTTATACTCGAAGGAGTACATCCAAGGCTAAGATTTGTTATGTGTTGTGTCTCTGGCATGATAGGTATTATGAGCCCATTGTCATTTTGTCCCAGTCTTTAATTTCTGTCATAGCCCATTGCGAGCATCATTTGCAGGCCCTTGCTTATCTCATCCATTGGTAATTCAGGTGTCGGTCTTTCATCTTGGTATAACATGTGTGATGGATTTGCTTCAATAATCTCCTAGCCAAGGTCTCCCCATCTTGTGAATTCAGGATAGTCTTCAGGAAACGTTTGTGATGTGGAAGCTTGGTTTTCTTGTGGACGTCCCCGTGATCTAGGAGATTGTGGTAACTCTCCTATCACAAAAGCATTGTTAGGGAGCTTGTAGCTTCCACAACCATCCTCTTGGATGATAAGCTTGATGTCAAAAATGGTGGGAATGGTGGGAGTGGCTGGTGTCTCTGTCGCAGAAGTGGATGCGAGAGTGGCGGGGTCGATGTATGGTGTGGATGGGCCCTCATCATTTTTTGGCACTTGGGGGATTTTGTAATACTTTGCTTCAAGATTTTTGCAATATGAGAAAGGTTCGAGATCTCCATGGACGGTAACCTCTTGTCCATTATGTGTAAATTTCACACATTGGTGGAAGGTTGATGCTACGACTTTCATCACATGGATCCATGGGCGTCCCAGGAGGATATTATACGGCAAGTCAAGGTCCAAGACCTGATAAGTGGTTTCCATGAGAGTTGGCCCTAATTGAATAGGGAGTTTAATCGTGCCTTGAGACACTCTTTCTTGGTCATCATATGCTCTTATCATGATGCCCTTTCCTTTGTCAATGGAATCTTCTGATATTTTCAACTGCTTGATGAGGCCTAGGGAACATATGTTCAAGCTCGCACCTCCATCCACCAAGACCCTTTTGATTTTTCTCTTGTGTATAATGGCTTCCAAGTGAAGTGCAAGGTTGTGAGATGGTTGGGCGGAAAAATCTTGGTTAGAAAATGTAAGGAGATTAGGAATTATGATATTTCTGACCATAGCTTGGAATTGCTCTGCATCGAGATATGCGGGGATGGTGGATGAGGCTAATGCTTCCTGAAGGATCTTCCTATGGGCAGATGAGATTTTTAACAACTCCATGATGGAGATGTGTGCTGGTGTTCTCTTGAGTTGATCTAAGACATTGTAGCCATTAGGAACAGATCTAGATGCAAGGACTCTATTTGGTTGGGATGATCCTGCGATGGTGACTTTGCCGCCTCTTGTGGTGACTCCACAATCTTCGGCATGGGCTCCCTTGATGGTGATGACCATGCTGTCTTCATTTAGGGAGGCAATGATTGTTTCATACACATGATTTACATTGCCCTTCCCTTTATCATTTTTATTCCCTTTGTTGCCATGATTCGACATCGGATTCGTATATATCTTAAGATCCTGATTTCCCCTAGGTTGTTCCACGTTTATGATTTTTTTATCGATGAGATCTTGGATGATGTTTTTGAGTCTCATGCAACTGTTTGTGGTATGGAATTTGATATTATGAAATTCACAAAGTTGATTCTCGTTATACCAAGGAGGTTTGACATCCGGTTCTTGGTAATTCTCAAATGTAGGAGGCTTGATGAGTTTTTCGTCAATCAATTTTTTAATTATGTCCTCAAGTGGTTCCCCCAAAGTGGTATTTTCATTTGGGATAACTTTTGCTTTGGGGTGGTCCCCTTTGGTCATTGAGATTATTGATGGTTGAATGGTTGTTGGGTTGGTGTGTTGTGTGATGGTGGTTTTGGTGTTGAATTTGGATTTGCGGTGTGGGTGTATTTTGACGAGGAGCACTAATGACCACCTTGGCATCGATGACACCATCATTAGTAATGTTTTTGTTTCTTTCCCACGTACGAGGTTTATCATTGTAATTGGATGGTGGGCGGTTGTTTTGTTGTTCCTGGTATGATGTTGATTCTGTGGGTTGAGTCACAAGGGCTCTTTCGATACTAAGCGCCTTGGGGATCAACTGATCATATGTGGTGATGCCCTGAACCTTGAGATGAAATGCCAAGCAGCCTTCAAGGTTGGCTATGATGGTGCAAACTTGTTGTTCTTCTGGCATGGTCCACTTGCTTTGATTGGCCTTGGATCGCCATCGTTGTAGGAATGAGGTGAATGATTCACCCTTTCCTTGTTTTAGAGCTGAGAGTTCTTCAAGACTAACATCCATTGTAATGTTGCATGCATAATTTTTAATGAATGCATCCCTAATTTCTTGGAATGTTCTAATGCTTGAAGGTAAGCGAGAGAACCATTCTATAGCGTGGCCTGTCAAGCTCCTAGGAAATAGCCTCATTAGAAAGTATCCGCATATGCGACCTCCATGCAATGAACCTAGAATTCCCTGATGTGATCTTCAGGGTTTCTGATCCCATCCCTCAATATTTGTCAAATTTGGGGATTTCAAATCCCTTGGGGAATGGTTTCATTACTAAGCTCCTATCAAATGGATAGGGACACAAGTTATTTGGTGTTTTGGTTGTTCGCCCTGATTGAAGGTTGAGCACTTGTTGCGAGAGCAACCTGAGTTGTGTCGTCACATCATTTTGCGGATCAGGGGGTGGGATGAAAGTGTTTTGGGATGTTTCAATCATGGGTTGAATGGGTGGGTTGGTCGGTGCGTTGTTCGATGGTATCTGTATGTTCTGGCGAGCGAGGTAGGCTTCCACCTGCTTTTGTATGGACAACGCTTGTTGTTGATCTTGTTGTTGTTGTGCTAAGATTTGCACTTGTTGTTGCGCTTGTTGCTGTTCAAACAACGCTTGTTGTTGTTCCAACAATGCTTGTTGTTGGGCTGCCAATTCTAGTGCTTCTTGTTGTTCTTGATATTGTTTTATTGCTTGTTGATATGCTTGCAATTGCACTGCTTGTCTTTGTGCAAGAAGTTGTGCTTGATATTTGGCTTGCTGTTCCTAATATTGAGCTTGCGCTTGAGCTTGTGCTTGTGCTGTTTGTGCTTGTGTTGCTTGTTTTTGCAATAGAAGTTATGCTTGAGCGGCCCTTTGTGCTTGCAATGCTTGTGCAACTTGGGCGGCTTGTTGTTGTTGTTGTTGCAATAATGCTTGGGCTTCTTGCGCTTGTAAGGTAGCTTGGGCTACTTGGGCGGCCTGTGCAGCTTGAGCTGCTAGTTGTTTGACTTTTTGTTTTTGAACTTGTTGGTATTCTCTTTGGAAAGCAACTTGCAATGCCACGTCATATTGGCTTGATGTGGTGGAAGTTGGTGGTGGTGGAGGTGGTGGTGGATTTGGAATGGTGTTCGTGAGAGTGGTATTGGTGTTTTGCATGACGGATGGTGTCATTGATGTGATTGGTCCTTGAGAGACCATGCTTTGTGATGTTAAGGGGGTGTTTGATGATGTTGCGATCACTTGTGCATTTGTCATCTGTTGTTGCAATATCAACGACAAATTTTTAGCATTTGGAATGATGCTTTGATTGATATTTGGGATAGTGGTTTGATTGATATTTGGTAGAGGGGGAAGCCCTAAACCAAGGAGTGATGTGGATGATGATGGCAATGGTGGAAGAGATGGAAATGTGAGGGGTGCAAGTTCTTGTGAAAATGTTGTGGTGTCAAAGATGCCCCCTGGTCTGAACATATCTCCCTCCCCTTGTGAATTTGTGAGGAGGGGAGTTTGGGGCGTTGCACGAAAGTATGATGATGATGGATCATGATGGAAGGTGAGAGGAACATTCCTATGTAATGGGTTTTTGGATATTTTTTGTTCCAAGGTGGTGTTTTCATCCAAGTTTTGATTATTAACAAGGGGGTGTGCTTGAAGAGCATTGAGGAATGCATTTCCCTTGTTAACGTTGGGTTGGGTTGGAGCAAAAGATGTCATGATTTGCGGAATGTTTTGTTTGATGTTTTGGGATGGGGGTGTAGATGAGATGGGGATGGTGGATGAGATTGGAGGAAATGATGTCTCCACTATGGTACTCACGTCAAAATCCGAAGGTAGTTTGGTCCCTTGTTTTGCTAGTTCAAGCATGTATAATGATGGGTTGAGCCTCATCATGATGTTGATGATTCTATGGTTGTCTGTATTTTGGAGCATTTCAATCATTTCCTCGCGAGACATTCCAAAGGTAAGGTCCTCTCCTTGGTTTTCTTCTTACAGATTTTGCGATGATGAGAGGGTCAAAGGATTACTTGATTCGGCAGGATTCATTTCTGCGTTTGTTTGGCTAAGATCGCTTAAATCGGGTGTTTCTTTGTTGGATTCCATACTCTTCTTGTATTGAGATCTAGTTAGAACCATAAAATAAGGATCAATTTTCGAGAATATGGGAGATGAATCTCTTGATTCTTTGGATTGATCTTTATTTTATGCCCAAAGTAGAAAGTTTTAGGATGCCTTGAGGATCAAAGGTGATGATATGATGATGACGTTAGGGATGGATGATACGGATGTTATGATCTTTTGGTAGGTCTTGAAGGAGATACTATCCTTTTGCAGATTTTGATTTTGATTTTGGATTTTGTCCTTGATTTTGATTTTAATTTTCTTTTGATTTTGAAAAAAAAGACCCTAAGATGTTGGATAATGATCTAAGGGATAGATTTGCTCAAAGTATGATGATTTGATTATGTGCAAGGAGAAGGATGCATCTACCCACACCTATTCAAACAAAATGTTCATTTCACTAAGTATATGAAGAAGGATTCATTCATATACATATACTAAGCTAGACAAGATGATTTTGATAACTTTGACTAAGCATATGCAAAAGGATGCATCTACACCTACCTAGCCAAAGGTGTTTTTTGATAATGTTTTCAAGGATTTAGTCTCAATGATTTTGATGATTTTTGATTTTGCCAAAAAGCCTAGTATTAAGGATGATTTTCAAGATTTTCTAAAAGGTGATGATGAGATGATTTTTTTTTGATGTTATGGAGGATGGATGAAAAAGATTTTGATTTGTTTTGATCCTAAGATGAACCTAAAAGGGACACTTTGTTTGCCTAGACCTAGGTATTGAAGAGCATGCAAATGCTTTCTAACGACCTTTGTGACCAAGAAATGATTTCATTTTTTCAACCAATGATTTTTGCTTTAGGATTGTGAGTCTTCACCACATATGAAAGTTCATTTTTCTTAGCTTTGCTTAATGTCTTTATTTTACCAAAAACACTTTCTTCGATTAAGTTTTCAAACTAAGATGTCCAATGTCTTAATTTCTTCAAACCCCACAAGATATGTTATGTGGAAATTTGATGAACTTAAGGCAAGGGTTTTCCTATTGTTTACTTAAGGAGACAAATCGAGATATAATCCAATGTTTAGAAACCTCTAAGGATGTGAATCCCAAGGGAAAGCAATAATATATGGATTGAGTCAATTGTATTTATCTCAAAAAGGGTTTCAAATTTGGATGATGATGTTAAGTGTTGGTTTTCAAGATGTTTTCGATTAAGCAATGTATTTTGTAACCCAAGAATAAGTACAATCCTATGGATGTGTAAGACAATATTTGTTGGATTCCCACTTGGACAAGTCCAGCTACGCTTATCTTTAGTGAATGGTTAGATGCTTGACCCCACTGGCTCCCCTCCATGACACTCGATTATACGGGGCAACCAAGCATCAACACCCATGAAACTCCCATGGCATGTTTTCCATTTCTACTAGAAGACCGTAAAAGTGTGGGGTGGCTTCAATGACCGTTCTTGCACCAACAAATAGATTAAAGGATTTTGGAAAATTCTAGCACATGGGTTTTAGTAAGGACTTTTCGTTCGCGGGAGATTGACCCATGCAAAGAATCTCCTTCGGATCCTCTTGTCAGAATCAACCGCGTGATATTGGCATTTACTCCAATACCCACATTTATATACCCGGTTGGAAATACTCTTGGCTTTAGAGTGTTACCGTTGAGTCGTTCCCTTGGGTGAGTACTTTTTCCCCAAGGTAGGCCCTCTAGGATAAACAAAAGCGAATAAGAAACACTATTCGTAACTCGATCAATCCTTGTTGGCAACAAGGAGAGAATATACGCAACAATGCCCCCACTCACACTCGCACAAGATGTTGTTCAATTTTAAACCTAAATCGAATTGTGGAGGTGATTGCTTTGTCTCACCCTAAAGTCATGAAAAAGGCCTTTTGATTCTCAAGATCGCTATAAAGCGCGAGAGAAGCGCATACGTCCTTTTTCAAATGGCTTTAGTTTAAGTAAGCTTTCACGAAAAACAAAGTTGCACTTGTTCTTTTTAAATCCACAAAGAAAAATGTGAGTTCTTTTTAAGCACCAAAATACAAGTGGAAGATACCTTGTTCAATTATTAATCCAAGAAACAAAATCTAGTAAGTTGTGATCCTAAAGTTCATTTTAGCCTTTGCAAGAAGAAATTGAAATATTCTTTTTAAGCCCAAACAAAAATTAGTGTCCTAAGAATAAAAGGATAACAATTTTGTGAAAAAGTGTTAAGCAAACACTAAAGTGTTTAAAAACACTTTGATTTGATGAAACATCCTCCTCATGCTTCTCCCTTCTTTGTTTTCGATTTCCAACCTACAAGGAAGAAAAACTAGTCAGATTCTAGAAAATACGGAAATTATAAAGTAGAAAATAGAAGAAAAATTAATCATAAATCAAAAGCACGTGCTAAAATTAGATTTTCCCTTTTTACTATCTTCCAGCGTCGCAACTTGTAACTGCGTCGCAGTTTGATTTCTGAGCGGTGCCCTCACAACGCCGCTTAGTAGTCAGCGTCGCTCTGTGTCGGGACAGAGAGCTCAATTGCGTCACACTTTTTGCCCAGCGTCGCAGTTTTTAAATTTTTGAAAATTCCTGCAAGTCAACGAGTCTAGCGGCAGAGTTTTGAAATTCAAATATTTTTGTGGGACGAGTCCAACGTCGCAGTTTTAGTTTCTAGCAGTGCCATATAGTGACATTGAAGAGCCAGCGGTGCCAAAACAACGACGCTGAGCTCCTAGCATTGGAATTTTCTATGTGTGAGTGAAAACACGAAAATTTTAAGAAAAAATGAGAAAGAATGATATCAAGCCCTCCTTCTAGTGCCAAATGTGCGAACCCCAACCTTGGTACCTGCAAAACAACAAGAATAAATGAGTTAAACAAGATATTGCAAGCCAAAACAAGGATTCCCCATGAAATCCATTTACAACATTCAAACTAGGAAGAAAATATTAAAGAACACAATGGAAATGATAAAACAAATATTAAATCCTAATTAGATGTGCAAACTCATGATCCCATGGGGGAATTGGTGCCAATTTGATGTGAAAATTGGCCCTTTCCCAATTCCTAAGATGCAAGCTTGATGTGTTGATGAAGATTTGATCCACTTTATTGATGTTGAAGAGTGCTCCAAGCTAAAATCTGCAAAACCTAACTATGATTCAAGAATGATTGATGAAATTTGATGGATATTTGAGCATGGTAACTTTGCATAAATTGTGGATGATGAAATGAGGATATGAGCTCTTTATTTATAGAATGCCAAGATGGATGAATGTCCAAATTTGAACAATGTGGGACTAACATTCATCCAATGGTATGATGCCACTTGTCAATCTATGAATGGATGAAGGATGTGCAAGATTTAGGGTTTGTGCCAATAAATGAATAATTTTGAATTTCAAATTTGTTGAAATGACATGAAAGAGGGAAGGGAAAATGCAATAAATGCCACTTGGCTCAAGGCAAAGGAAATGTAAGATGAATTTATTGCCTTGTTGGATGTACATGTTGACTTAGAATTTTTGAATTCAAATTGAGAGAATATTCCAAAAGATGCCTTATGAGGAAAATAGAGATTTAATAAATGAATTAAATCTATTTTCATGTGCAACTTGCATTATCTAGAGGATGGGACATGAGATGAGATTAAATTAATCAAGGGTTAATTAATTTAATGAGAGGGTTAGATGATGTGACCTATTTGACTCAAATTTATGGATTTATTTAAATCAAATAAGAGAGGAATATGACAAGAGATTAATTAAATAAGGATTTTGATTTATTTAATTAAAAGAGATGGTGTTAGATTAAATCAAATAAGGTTTTAATTTATTTAATTTAATGGATATACTTTAGAGATTTAATCAAATAAATTGATTATTTAATTAAATAGGGATAATTAGATCAGATGAATTGATTTAATTAACAAAAGAGGACTTGATTAGATAAAATAATTTATTTAATTAAGAGAGGAATATTGATGAATTTAATCAAATAGGGAATTTGATTAAATGGTTAGACCGAGGGATGATTTAGGAAGAAATGATGTTAGTAAGTTAGGATCAGATGCACAATGTCAATCAAGATATTAAAGATTTCCCATGAAATCCATTTACAACATTCAAACTAGGAAGAAAATATTAAAGAACACAATGGAAATGATAAAACAAATATTAAATCCTAATTAGATGTGCAAACTCATGATCCCATGGGGGAATTGGTGCCAATTTGATTTGAAAATTGGCCCTTTCCCAATTCCTAAGATGCAAGTTTGATGTGTTGATGAAGATTTGATCCACTTTGATGGTGAAGAATGAGAGCTCCAAGCCAAAATCTGCAAAAACCTAGCTAAGAACTCAATGATGATGGATGAAAATGGCTAATGATTTGAGCATGGTAACTTTACTCAAATTATGGATGATGAAATGAGGATATGAGCTCTTTATTTATAGAATTCCAAGATGGATGAATGTCCAAATTTGAGCAATGTGGGACTAACATTCATCCAATGGCATGATGCCACTTGTCAATCTATGAATGGATGAAGGATGTGCAAGATTTGGGGTTTGTGCCAATACATGCATAATTTTGAATTTCAAATTTGTTGAAATGACATGTAAGAGGGAAGGGAAAATGCAATAAATGCTACTTGGCTCAAGGCAAATGACATGTAAGATGAATTTATTGCCTTGTTGGATGTACATGTTGACTTGGAATTTTTGAATTCAAATTGAGAGAATATTCCAAAAGATGCCTTGTGAGGAAAATAGAGATTTAATAAATGAATTAAATCTATTTTCATGTGCAATTTGCATTATCTAGAGGATGGGACATGAGATGAGATTAAATTAATCAAGGTTAATTAATTAATGAGAGAGGTTAGATGATGTGACCTATTTGACTCAAATTTATGGATTTATTTAAATCAAATAAGAGAGGAATATGATAAGAGATTAATTAAATAAGGATTTTGATTTATTTAATTAAAAGAGATGGTGTTAGATTAAATCAAATAAGGTTTTAATTTATTTAATTTAATGGATATACTTTAGAGATTTAATCAAATAAATTGATTATTTAATTAAATAGGGATAATTAGATCAGATGAATTGA
The DNA here is from genome assembly GCA_007258455.2 of Sequoia sempervirens. Classification (NCBI taxonomy): domain Eukaryota; kingdom Viridiplantae; phylum Streptophyta; class Pinopsida; order Cupressales; family Cupressaceae; genus Sequoia; species Sequoia sempervirens. The sequence continues at coordinate 35,829,951 of VDFB02000009.1, read as the reverse complement.
TTTAATTAACAAAAGAGATGACTTGATTAGATAAAATGATTTATTTAATTAAGAGAGGAATATTGATGAATTTAATTAGATAGGGGAATTTGATTAAATGGTTAGACCGAGGGATGATTCAGGAAGAAACGATGTTAGTAAGTTAAGATCAGATGCACAATATCAATCGGTATATTTTACGTGTCTACAAATATAATTATCTTCAATCAATTTCTTTATAGCTCAAGGTTGCTCTCAACTAAATCAAATATTTGTTCTGAAGTAAGTTTTAAAATGCTCTACATGTAGCCGGTATTCATGGAAATATAGTATTACTATTTGGTTTTGATTTGAGTACACTTTATTTTACTCTGTCAAATTGATTCAAGTTGGATAAAACTAACATCAAAAGGAAGCAAAAATTAAGAGAGATAACCCTAATTGGTATATACATTCTATGCACTAATCATGCAAAATATAGACACCATGAGTGCACGTAAAAAGGGAATTAAAGAGGAATTTATGTTTCCTCAATCTCAGGTTATAACAATGTACGAGTTGGTTATAGATACCCATTTGGGTAATTTTACTGAAAATGAGTTTATAGAAAGAATTGGGTAGCCAAACGTTAGTCAACAAGTACATAATATTGTGGCAATTGGATTACCTATGGTTGTAAGTTTTCCTCAAGAAATGAACGCCCTATAATTGATCTTGGAGTGTACACAATTTTATGATGTTTAGAGGAAGGTTGCTTTGAAAGAGAGTAGGGTATATGCTGATTTGACTCCAAAGAGGATTTCTCAAACTTTTGGGATTTCATTTTTTCATGTGATGTATGTTTGAGCCCTAGATGTATGAAATCATTTGGCATGTGAAGGATGGACCGACTAAAATACATTGGTCCAAAGCCATTAGTGACTTCTTGTGTGAGTTCATCCAAGATTTTCAGATACTAGGACTGTTCTTTATGTCCTCATACATAATATGTTATTTTTCAGTGAAGGCTAATATTCATGGCCTAAATAGGGTAGGGACTTGAGGTGCAAATCCAGGGTAGAGGTTAGTTTACCAACATTACCCCCAAATAACTAATAAAGAATACCTAAAAAATTATCAGAGGGTTAATGATGCATTTGCAATGAAGGTGATTAGAACTATGAAAGGGGATAAATTCAAAAGGATCTCCCTATTTGCACAAAGAGCCATCACTTATCATGGATTTTGGTACATCTAGTTTCCAAAATTCACCTATATCAGGATTGAAGGGTTCTTAGGTTACTCGTACATGCGACCTCAATGCCCTATAGACAAGATATTGCTAGAATTTGTGAGGCAAGTGATGGAGTCCCATGATGCTTTCTTGCAAGCTCATAAGAAGGGTCAATTTAAATTTACCATAATAGGAAATTGTAAATGTATCATGGCTAAGAATTCCAAGCTTGTAGAGAATAAATTATTGATGTATGGATTTGAAGAGTTTAGGTTGAGTGGGTCTAAATATGATCCAAACAAGAGGCTCTCTAAGCACATTAGTAAAAGGTTTTCTCACATACCTCATCTGGAGGATTACTGGAATGATTGTCAAGATGAATATGAAGTCAGGAGAAGATCATATCAGAGGTTGACATTAAATTAGATGATGACTATAGGGACACATGATGTCCCAATACAGTTAAAAAAAATGATTTATTGAATCCAATTTATAATTCTATTAGGATTTTTGAACAACTCATTGAATATCCTAATTGGAAGGAACTTGAGATCACATCCCTAGATTAAATAACTAGGCCTATTATTGAACTTAGTCAAATTTGGATTGACAAGAATATCCATAGATTGAGATCTAGTGGAGTGACAATCACATATCCACTAGGGAGAAAGAGGAAACAATAGGTAATTGAGGATTTAGGATATGATCATTTATTGGGAAAGAAAAGGAAAATCATGGAGGTTAGAGCTCTCGAAAGAAAGTAGGGAGAGAACTATTGAAACCCTAAGCCAGGGAGTTTCAATGGCCATGAAATCAAAGGACCCTAATAAGTAAATCAAAGAAATCCCAACAAACCTACTAAAAGGAGTAGTAGAGGCATATTCATCAACCACATTTCCACAAGACAAGTATTTGACCCCAAAAGAAATAATTGAAAAACAATAGGTGTATACTCGGATGAGAGGATTAATGTCTCAACTAGTAGCAACAATGTTTTCTTCTCCTCCCTCAGTGGGAACTTATATGATGAGGAAAACTATGGGTGATACATATCCACTCACTAAAGAAGAGCCTAATATAACCATGGATCAAGCCATGAATGAAATGGAAAGGCTAAATAACATTATAAAGCATATGAAAGAGAAACAAAAACCAAATACAACATTGAAATCTGCACCATCTATTGAAGAATAACCTGAAAAGGGGGTACATCAAGGCCTTGTTGAAGATCTAGGGATTGCAGTGAACCCACTTGCTCCAAAGGTGGTTATTCCTAAAATAGAAGTGAGTGAAGTGATGCCCCAAGCCCAAGATGAACAACTAGATGTAGCATCTCAAGATTATGTTCCCCTAAGAGAAGAGGAAGGAGAGATAGTAGCAGATGTAATGAATAATGAGATAATTGGGGATCAGCCTCAACATTTGGAAGCTGGTGATAATACTACTCAAGAACAATTGCATGAATCTTGTTCGGAGGAGAGCTCGGGTAAAGGTTTGGTTGTTGAACTCACTAGGGTCATTAGTGAGGGACATGAAAATATTGAAAAACCTTGATGTACTAGAGCATCATGAGTCACTCACACATGAAGACCCCATGGATAAGGAAAGTGGTGATGTAGAAGAGAAGAGACCTAAGGAAGGGGAGAATGAGCCAAGAAAGGAAGAATAAATAAACAAGGATTCATTGGAACCAGAAGGTGATGTAATGGGGGCCCTTGAGAATGAGGGAAATGAAGATAAAGATCAAGAAAATGAAGTCCTAAGAAAAGAAATCAATAAGGAGAAGAAGATCCGAAAGAAGTAAGACCAAGTGAATATATTCCTGTCTAGTATGCTAGAAAATTACAACCACTAATACAAGTTCAGTTGATACCATTAGAATTCAAAACCATGATGCAGGAGGTGGAAACACCAAAACCTAAGGCCAAGGCTAGAGTCAGGCATGCCATTAAGTGAAGTGTGGATGGTGGGAAGGTTTTGCAAGTGGCCACTCTTGTAGGAAAAATGATAAGCATGAAATTATTGCTTGAGATTACCAGATATCAATAATTAACCTAGGGAATACATTATGTGAACAAGATATAGAAGAAATGAGGATGAACTTGGAAGCAATTGCTACCCGAATGAGAAGAGATAAGAAAAAGAAAAAGGAATTAAAGGACTTTATAGCTCAAATGCAGGGTTTTATCAGAGAAATAGCTCAACCAAGCCAATCATTAATAGAATTTCCTAGTGATCTAATGTTAATGTCCAAGGAATAAGTGGATGCAATTGAAAATTTAAAACACAAAGTAAATGTGTTTGAAAATAATGAAACAAGGTGAAGAAGCGATAAAGGAGGCCATAGAAAAATCAAAGGAAGCTTCTCGTTGGTCCAAAAAGTATAAAGATTTATTGGCTAATTGTAACTTAGACCACTTAGAACATAATGATATGGAACTATAGTGAATGGTAGCCATTCAAAAGATGGATACCCAACAATTGTTAGAAGAAAAGGTGATAATGGAATATGATGTTACGAAGTTGAGGGCTTGGAAGTTGCAATTGACTTGGGAAAGGGATTCTCTACTACAATGTATACAAGAGATGGAAAAGGTGGTCAAGAAAGTTGAGAGAATGATGGATAAAGATTTGGACCTAGTGAAAATGCTTACACAACAATTTTGTAATCAAGATGACTCAGGATAGGATGACGCTGAGGTGAAAACCTTAAGGGATATACTTAGTAATATTATCAATGATCTTGTTTAGTCATTAAGTAAGGAGGCCATGGAGGAAATGATCAAAGCTAGGAACCACATTGTGAAATATGAGATTGACATGATACAAAGGAATGATGCCATACAAGTGTGACTAAGGAGTATTCTCAAGAAAATTTCCACTGAAAAACTCACATAGAATGTCCCTAAGGAGGATATGAAAATGGTTCTCATGGATTTTGATGAATACAAACTAAAGGGAGAAGATGAACTTATGGAAGAATTAGTTGAAGAATAGTAGTAGACATCGATACATGTAAAAGGCAGATATTTGGCTGGAAAAGGGAATTGAAGGTTTTTCCCAATTTTTAGTAGTTGGTATTTTGCTCAATACTGGAACCCATGATCACCAATATCTAGGAATTTTGAGTAGAAAAGGCCGATAGTGATGTCTTGAAGACTAAAGGAACCCAATGGTCTTGAATATTCAAATTCTTTGGAAATTGGGACATCTTCAACAATGGTCAAAACGTAACTTTGACTTCATCATCAGCAATGGTCAAAGCATTGGTGTCACCTATGCTCTAGTACCACGTGTCATGTGATATTTTGATTTTTCACTTCTCAAGCCATGTGGTATTTTGTAACCAACTCTTTTCTTATGTTCTATAAAAGGCAGAGAGTTGTTCTTTAAAGGGATCATAATTTTTTGAGATATTAAAACATAAGTTGGATTTACACCAATTTTTGTTTTATTTCATGTTTTATGTTCAATTCTAGAGTAAATACTACATGTATTATTTGTATTTTATAATGCTGAAGCAAACAAAGGTCATATACAATTATATATCATACATGATTGTTTACTATTCATCTTATTGATATAATCAATTTGTTGTGCCATTTTTGGGTGCATTTTGTCCTTATCTTAATGGTGAATGGTGCTTTTCCTTTGAACTCTTGCACTATTTTATATGAAATTGTGAAGCAATCTGGTGTAGTATGAAATAGTTAATGCTTTGGTTTATGGATTTCTCATTACATGTATGTGAAATAACTAGGAGAAAATTAAGTAACTAGATTTTATTTCTTTCTTTGCTTTTTGAGAAGTATTTGGGATCTAGAAGTGATGCAAATAATATTGTTTTAGTATTTCATCATCACTTGTTTGTAATATTGATTGTTCATCAAAAGAAACTTTGAATACCAACAAACCCCCTATGTAAGACAACACTTTCACAACGAACCTTGAGTGAACCTAGTGTGTCAAGACCTAACATTCCCAAGCCTCAGGATAGCCAAATATCCTAACTAAAATTTGGTGATTCTTTCAAGATAAATAGGTTATGTTGTTCAAATAGAAAAAACTTTATCTACATATTGTTGTGTGTGTAACAACCACATCAACAAAATTGGTGCTAGAAGGAGGGCCCTTTGATTTTCACTTAGGATAAAGTGGATTATCGAAGAGTTACTAGGTCTAGGTCTAGTGATCCCTGTGTGAAATTTGTACAATTAAATAATAGTGGAGTAGATCGAAGGGAAATATCCAACTCTGTGGGTGTTGTTCCTAGAAATCATTTACTAGTTGTAACACCTCCTACCATTATGGTTTTCTTTAACCTAGAATCACTTATACAATTATATCATGACCTTCCTAAAAATCCTAACTAAGTTATATCTGAAGTACTATTTTTATAAAGATGTTGAAGATCATTTGAGTATATTCAAGGATACTTGTTTTAGATCCAAAATTCAACACAAACATGTCACCTGTAGGTTGTTTCCTTATACCTCAAGTGGCGAATTTTACTACTGGTACATCAATTTACCACATAATTCCATCAGGGCATGAAAAAACATGGAGGATCAATTCCTTGCTAGATTTAGATCAGTAGTAGATGCAACCATATTATAGCATCAGTTTGCTTAGATTAAGCAAAATGAATGTGAATTTATAACTAACTTCAATGATGGATTTCAAAAGGCATATTCTAGATTATAACTATCTTGTAGATGAATTAGCTGCTATTTTAATTTATTATGTTGTTGTAGACCCCTTGATTGTGATTTTTGTAAAAAGGAAAACAAATCTACCTGCAACTTTACCTAAAGCTTATGTTGAAGTGATGAGTGTTAATCATGAGATGAAACAAGTTGGTCACAGAACAATGGTAGATATAGGAAGCTTAGTTATTAATAACCAAGTGTAGGGTGTAAATGGAGTTCTTCATAATCAAGCTCCCATGCTTAATCCTTCACCTTTGACAACATAGAGTGAGATGTACATGTAGAATAACTTCCCACACCAGGGGAATAATCAATTGTTAATAATACATCCTAGACCTACCATTACAGAGGTACACCCTAATGGGAATTATCTCTTTACTTAGGCACAAGATAATCAACTTGTTAAAATGAAAGAAGATAAGGAAGAAATCAAGGAGATAACTACTCAGCTAAAAATATTAACTATTGAAGTTACTCAATTAAGAAATCAAAGCCTCTATACTCAAAGTAATAGTCAAAATCAACAAAATCGGACATACAATGCTCCAAGACCACCTAGGCCCTGGAATACAAGATCTAATAATGGTGGAATAACATCTCCTTTAGATAGTGGAAACCCCTCAGATAATAGACATGTGTCAAAGGTTAACATAGTAGATATTGCGCTAAATAAATGGTGTATAATTCATAACACCAGTGCTCACATAGAAGTAGATTTTTTGTAATTTAAGACTACTTTTGACACCTTCCTGGCTACAACATTTGATAATAAATAGTTCGAGTTTGGTGCGCCACTAGGCAATGTGATAGTCCTGATAGGATATGGTTCTGCCTTAGTCTTATACAACTATGTGTGTGCAGAAAATCAAAAGGCTTTTGATAGAAACACTTTGTAGACATGTAAAAATGGCCTAACACATATTGCGCATGCTGAATGACATGTAAAAATGACCTAACACATATTAAATATCCTGAATTACACTTTTTGATCATCGACATCATTATCATTTAATATCACTGCATTTCACATCATTTGCATCAAAAACCCTTATTTCCTCTATTAATTAAATAATATTTAAATTATTTAATTAATTCACTATTTCATCATTTATCTCATCTTTATTCCTCCTATGGATTTAATAATCCTTAAAGCTCCCTTCGGGTTGATTTTGTTGATTTTGCATTGGCCTTGGCCCGCGCTCTGTATGTTTGCATATTTTCGGACTCGCTTTTGGTGGTGCCTTCATCTGATTGTGCCCCATGTTAGTAGCGCATGCCTTTGGGAACTCTTTTCCCTTGCTTCTCCTCCAAGCTTTGCTCGTTTTCCATGTTGCATTCTCCACGGGCACCCTTTTGGTGGACCCCACAATCAAGGCTTTGAGAACATACCACACCATATGTCATCTCCACAGGGATCATGGTCGCAAAGGAAGAATAAATGAATGAGTGGCCCCACCTCTACACAATGTGTCTTAACCAACTCTTTCGATGGTTGACAAATGTCTTCATGGGAATTTCGCCCAATTCCACTTGGAGACCACAATTATCATTCAAAGGACTAGGTTGCACTTTGTTCGAGGAAACTAAATGCCACATTTTATAATCTTTCTCTTGTGTCGGTCTTTAAGAATCATTGCAAGTAGCAACATGACCTGTTCCTAGGGAATCTTTTCTGTTATCCAACATTCAGGTGGTGGAAAGACCTATATATACTGCTCTGACGCTCTGAAAAAGGGTTCAAAAATACATGGGAAAAGAATTGAAAGACTCTAGGCCTTTGTATTGTTTTCTAATTATTACATTAAGACTTACAGACTATGCCAATCTGTTTGGCCTCTATGTTTCTTAGTTAATTGATAAGACATTATACTATGCTGGTTTGTTGTACCGAGTAGTTTATCTGCAAAACTTCTATAATTTCAATATAAATTTTTTGTTCAGATCATGTCTTGAACTCTTCATGTTTAGTGAATGCATATGGAAGTTATATTATGTTATTTGGTTGACTTCTTAGGATTTTCATCTATGCTTTCTATTATTTTCAGGCATGCAAATTATTGAATGGGTCCTCAAATCTCATCTGAAAGGAATATTTCTTGTGCTTATTTCTTTAAATCTTGGAGCATCGCCTTAGATTAGATTTTATTTTAATATATCTACTTCCTTTTCCCTTTTCACCCTCCAATACATGGAAGATACGACTTCTTTAAAACTCATTGGTTACTCAGTTCAGCGCAATTGGTCCCCCCATTAACTAAGTTTCCCATAAGGTTGTGTGTCTAGAAATTTTAGGCATCAACAGTTCTTTATCTAGCACATATGGTGGGACTTTGTTTGAATGTATCTAAATCTAAAGTGGGTGTATGAACCATAGACCTGTTACTAGATCCTAGACAACAAATAACCCTAGCTTGCTAGTGCCACCGCTAGTAACAGTCCAAGCAAGGACCCGTCCAGTGAATATCCCGACCCCTCCATTGGTCCCATTACCAATGACTAACAAAAAATTTGTAGCATGGGACGCTAGAATCCCTCTCATAACACCAATAACACTGGCCATTTGGGCTCCTATCCCAATGTATTCTTTAAAAGCTTTACCAAAATTCATCGGGGAAGGCTCAAAAACACCATCTGACCATCTACAAGATGTGGTAGAAGTGTGTTTGGTGCATGGTGTGGCTGATCAAACTATAGCATTGAGATTGCTTGTAGCCTCTTTCAAAGGTAGGGCACTAGATTGGTACCGCACTTTGGAAGCCAATACTATCAGTACTTGGGATCAGCTTAAAGATCCTTTTTACGAGCAGTTTTCAAATAATGGAGATCAGTCTTCATTATTCCAGTAGCTAGTGACTATAAAGCAGACCCCTTAAGAGGCCAAGACTGACTTCAATGCTCAGTTTCACATAACTTAGCAAAGAATCTAGACCGCTATTCACCCGCCTATCGATTTGGCATTTATGTTCTATCTAAAATATCTCAATGCCGACATTTCAGTGATGATCTAGTCCCTTGGTGGGAACACCTTGCTAAATGCATATAACATCACTGTTAAGGCAAAGAATAATTTGATCGATGCCAAAAAGTTACTGCCTCGGCCTGCTATGCCTATATTTGCAGAGTTGTCAGTTCCCACCCAAGAGATAGTTTCTACCAATGTGTTTGCTCCTCCCCAATCTATGTATGGATATTCGAGCGCACTGCAAAATTTCACTTCTACATCTAACCCTTTAAAATAGGAGATGATCGACATCAAGGAGTTGTTGTGAAATTTCTCAAATGAAATAACTAGTATCAACTGACAACAGTCTATGCTTGTGATGCGAACTTTCTAAAATTACCAAGGTGGAAGACCTTCCTACCAGAAAAATTAGCTCCAAGGAGGTACGCACATGAATCCACAGACTCAAACAAATAATCAAATAGTGTTGGTGCCTACTCCACTACAAAATATTCACCCAAGTTCGAATAGAGAGCTGGTAGTGGGGCAAAATAATCTCGTTGATGATATCAATCCTTGGTGCTTCCCTTACAACAAAGCACATATTCCCTAGAGTTATCTGCGTGGAAATTTACAACAAAGAGTGGTAGAACGGTGCAATCAAGGTGTCACATAGGATTTAGGAGGTTATGTATATGCCTCTCCGCAAATGGAAAATGTGGTACTCACTGCTCAAATGCAAGGAATGTCCTTGGAGAAAGAAATAGATATAGCTCTCGATCACATGCTCTTATCATGGATGGAAGAAGAAGAGGCAGTGTTTGAAAATGATGTTTCCACATCAAAGGAAATGCAAGTGCAATCAAATTATAACACTCGCTCTAAGAGGAGACTCACGGGTGAATCAGTTGCTCAACAACCCAAAAGTGTTCTTGACCAAGCTCCTAGTACCTGCGGAATTGCACAACAATCTTAGCCACACAAGGAGATTTTTGTAACAAGGTCTAAGGAGCAAAAGTCTTCAAATCCATCATCATTCAATGTGGTGGAACAACTGGAGAAATCCTTTGCTAATGTATCCCTTTGGGATATCTTAGCTATTCTAGAGCAGAAGTCGTTATTGTAGAAGGCCCTAATGGAAGATGCAAGCATAGGGCCAACAAGCATCCATCCAAGGAAAAGGCTATTGATTCATTATCTCAGGACAAAGTCCTCACAAATAATGGAGAGGAAGCCTTTACCAAAAATAGAGGTAAGCCGAAGCCGAAATTGAAAACCTTTTTCTTAACTCTTATTGTGGGTAAAAAATTATTGCATAATTCTATGATTGACTCTGGTGCTAGCACCACAGTCATGTCCAAACAAATAGCTAAATCCTTAGGACTTAGCTATGAACCTTTAAATAGAGGGGTTATACAACTTGATGGGAATAAGGTTGAAACTATAGGTGTCACCAAGAACCTCCCCTTGAATCTGTTCTCTTGCCCTAGTATCACAGTCCCACAAGATACCATGATCATTGATGTTCCTCCCATGTTCGGTCTTTGATTATCCTGAGAGTTTACTACCAAGATAGGTGGGTATCTTTATTTAGATTGGTCACACTTAATTCTTAGGACCAAGCATGGAGCTAAGATAAAGATAGTGTCTGAACCTTTGCATTTGAAACATGTAGCAAATGAAGCCATGAATTTTTTTGAGGCTATTCATACCTCTATTACCAAAGATGAGATGTATTGTACTGAGTTACTTGAGGATGAGAAGATGATTGGAGACTAGACTAATGAAGAAGAGGTCGTCTTGAGTGAATTTATAGACACTAATCCTTTTGACAATTATCATGCCACCAAATTGGGAACTTATGTGATCTATGATGAGGATCAAGTGATTCCAAAGCTAATGAAGAAGTCTGAGGGTGGTCAAGCCTCAGAGCTATGGACACTTCATTTTGATGGGGCAAGATGTAAAGTTGGTGCAGGAGCCAAGATATGTTTGAAATCCCCATCTAATGAAAAGACACTCAGATCTTTTCACTTTCAATTTTCCTGTTCAAACAATGAGGCTGAATATGAAGGCCTTGTGCAAGGTCTAAGCCTTGCGGAGTGGATGGGCATTAAACAAATAATGGTGTTCAAATAATTTGAGCTAATAGTCAATCAAGTTCGAGGTGTCTCCACAACAAATAATGTTTGCATGTGATCTTATAGACATAGAGTTTGGGACCTGATTGAAAGCTTTGAAGCCTTGAATATCCAGATAGTGCCTAGAGAGAAAAATGCAGCTGTAGATTGCATGGCGATGATAGGATATCAATTTGACCCTGTTTCCAACTTAATTGAGAACACAGAGAATGTGTGAGTGATTGTACGACCCACAATCCTAGACAATGACCAATGTTGGCAAGTGTTCGAAAGTGATGAACAAATTGCCTCATTTATTCAGCACTCAGGATAGTTTGTTGATCAACTCCAACCAAAAATTGCAGAACCTTATGAAGGGAAAATTATTTAGCTAAGGCCCAACAAGCTTCTGAAAGGACTTGTCACTCTTGAAAATCTATTTGATCATGATGATGCAATAAACGAAAAGAGGAAGTTTGTAGCGAACAAGGGTGACTATGTAGATCTTCAGGTCAGAGATGGAAGGAAGCTTAAGGTCGGGAAAGATGTTTCGCAACATGATAAAGATAGGCTCATGCATTTTTGTGAAAAATACAAAGGATTAGTGGCCTGGTCATATGATGACCTCAAGGGATATGATCCTGAATTCATCCGACATACCATAGAATTGACGGAAGGTGGTTAACCTATCCATTAGAAGAAAAGGCTAGTGAACCCAAAGATTGAAGCACTAATGGTGCAAGAGCTGAGGAAGCTAATCCACTCCCAGATTTTCTTTTCAAACAAGCATAGTACATGGGTGTCCAACCTGGTTCCAGTCTGAAAGAAAAATGGGGACATCCACCTCTGTGTTGATTTACGAGATCTGAATAGGGCATCCCTTAAGGACCACTACCCATTGCCTTCCATGGAATCAATCTTGCAAACATTGGCTGGCTTAGAGATGTTTTCTTTGCTAGATGACTTCTCTGGTTACAATTAGATCTGGGTCAAAGAGGAGGAACGACACAAAATAATGTTCACTACTAAGTGGGGAGCGTTCGCCTATGCAAAAATGCCCTTCGGCCTCTCAAATGCGAGAGCCACCTTTCAGCGAGCAATGTACATTTCCTTTAGAGAACTGATCAATAAGATCATCTTGATCTATTTGGATGATCTTATTGTATTCTATAAGTCAAAATATGATCATTTTGATCATCTTAAAATGGTTTTAAAAAAATTCCAGGAGTTCGGGATATCCTTGAACCTCAAAAAATGTGTTTTTGGAGTACCTCAAGGAAAATTATTGGGACATGTAGTGTCCAAAGATGGGGTTGCTATTGATCTGGATCAGGTGAAGGCTATCAAGGAACTCCCCCTACCAGTAAACAAAAAGGGAGTTTAATCCTTCCTGGGGAAGGTAAATTTTATAAGGAAATTCATTTCAAATTTTGGAGGCTTAATTAGACATATCTCCCTAATGCTCAAGAAGGATCAGTTGTTTAAATGGACAAAAGAGGCAAAAGAATCCTTTGATAAGGTCAAGGAGGCTATTGCTTTAGCTCTTTTGCTGGTGAATCTAGACTTGTCAAAGAACTTTATAATGTATGTGTTCAGTAGAAAATCTAGCATCGCTACTGTTTTGACCCAAAATGATCTTGAAGTAAAGGAAGAAAATCCAATAGCCTTTCACTCCCAGACCTTAAAAGACTATGAGACAAAATATAACTTTGTCAAGAGGTAGGTGTTCACCATTGTTAAGGGGCTCAAAAAGTTTTGACACATTATAGCTTGCAGTAAGGTGGTCGTATATGTAGCACATTCCAGTGTGCGTGAGTACATTATGGAGGGAGAAATCATCAAAAAAAGGGCCAACTGGATAACCAAGATCCTTGAATATGACATTGAGGTTAGGCCCACAAAGACCATGCAGGGAAGAGGATTATGTGAATATTTGGAACATGATGAAGAAGTGGCAATTGAGGAGGAACAACTCGAGGTAGTTCTACTAAACATGAATTTGAGTCCGAAAGCTGCTGGTTGGTAGCCATATTGAGATTCATGCAGACTGGAAAATATCTGGTGGGCCTTCCTTCTCAGAAGAGAAGGTTTTATAGATTGCAGAACAATGGGTATGTGCTTATTGAAGGGGTTCTCTTCAAAAGGAATTTCAATGGTGTTCTTCTGCAATGCATAACCCAAGAGCAAGCACAAAAAAATCTGGACATATTCCAGAGTAGTCCCGCGGGTGGACATTTCTCTACAAAGACCACTACCATTAAAATTATGTGTGGGATATTTTTGGCCTACACTATTCAATGACTCACACTCTCTAGTTAAATCCTGCAAGGAATGCCAATTATTCACAGGAAGGAGGAAGAACTCAGAAATGCCTCTAAATCTGATAGTGGTTGAAGAACCCTTCATGCAATGGGGGATTAATTTCATCGGGATGATTAATCCCACCTCTAGTGTTGAGCATAAATGGATCCTTACAACCATGGATTATTTCACCAGATGGGCCGAGGCCATGCCCCAAGAAGAAATGACACTTTTTAGAGTTATGACAATGGATGATACTTATCAAATGCCATTGAAGATTGAAGAAAGAATGAATAGGAGGTCTGAAAATAAGCAAAGAGGAAAGGGTAAAAATAATTTGTAGTATGAGGAACATATTGGATACACTAAGGGAAGCAAGGAAGGAAGAAGGGAGAGTTCAAATCAGACCCATGATCAAAGTTTCAAAGGAAGAGGAAGATTGGGTAGAGGATTTGGAAGAGGAAGTTATAAATTAACTTGTTTCAAATGTGGAGAAGAAGGACATAGATCTTATGAGTGTCCAGAACAAGAGAAGAAAAATAGGAGGATTGAAAATCATGCAAGGGAAACAAATGTGAATGAGGAAGATGCTAAATCTTCACACTCAAAAGAGGCAGAGAGTGGAGAAACACTTGTTTCAAGAAGAGTCTTAATGAATGAGGGAAAAGAACCTAATCAAAAGAGAAGGTTGTTCAAAACGAGATGCAAATGTGAAGGTAAATTTTGTAATGTTATATTGATGGTGGTAGTACTAACAATCTTGTTTATGAAGAGATGGTGAATAAGTTACAGCTAGAAAGGAGAAGACACCCGCATCCATACAAGATTTTTTGGTTGCAAGATGACTACAAAGTTTTGGTAAATGAACAATGCCTGGTAAAGTTTAAGATTGGTGATTATCATGATGACGTATTATGTGATATAATGTCTATGGATTCTTTTCATGTGTTATTGGGAAGACCTTGGCAATTTGACAGGTGTGTAGTGCATGATGGGTATGCCATTTCATACTCTCTGACAAAGGATGGAATCAAACACAAGTTGAAGCCCTCAAGTAAGGAGGATGGAAAGGTATGTCATAGAATTAGAAATTGTTTGGTTAATGGAGTTAAACATTTAGTGAAAGAGGATTAAGATGAAGGTTTTGATTTGCTAATGCAAGTTGTAGCAGTATTGATGGCATACAAGAGAGGTAAAATGAAGGTTTCAGTGGAGAAAGAAGAAGAGGTAAAATCTGATTTTTGTAAGAATGATGTTAAATATGATTTATTTGAGCATGATAAAAGTGATTTAGAAGATTATGTTTCAGCAAGGAATGCATTGGTAAGTGAAGGAACTATGGTTGAAAGTGAGGAAGGTTATGAGAAGGAGAAAATTGAGTTGTTTGGTGAACTTCCCTTTGCATCATTTCTTGACTTTTGTGATAAAGAGATTGGTATGAATAATAGTTTATTACAGATTGGAGAGGATAAATCTTTTGATTGTGTTACAAATGTTGATGAAAATGCAGAGGATGAAGTGATTGCAACTGAAAACTGTCTTTTAGAAGGCATGGAGGAGGAAGAGCATAGTGTTGTAACCGAGGATGATGATGAACAAGTGGTTGTAGAAATAACAAAGATAGAGGTAATGCATGGATTTAATTACTTACATGATGATGAAGAAGCTAATGTCTATATTTTTCTAGAGTATCACAGTGTAGATTGGTGGGAGATAAATTGTGTGAAGAAAGGGAGAAGGAGAGGAAGAATGAAGGATGAAAGAGATATCAAATTGCAGGGATATGTAAGGAAGAATGTTCAGGTGGATAATGTGGGAAGATGGATTCAAAAAGAGCATGGAATCTACAAATTTTTATGAGTCACGCTCATGAAACATTTCTTTCTACTTGGGGTGTTTGATGCAGGAGCATCTTAGGCAAATGAGCAATCAACATCAACCAAAAAAAAAAGGAGGTCTAGTTTTTTTTATGCATTTTTTAATTTTGGTGTGGGATTATGTGGTTGGAAATTCATGTTTAATATCTTCAATTGATTGAATGTTGATTAAATTAATTTTTCAATACATAACTTTTAAATGTGACAAGTTGTCATAGTGAAATAAAGCCAAAATTACAATTTTAATGCAATAAATTGATAAAAATGCCACAAAAAGCATGGAGGGTGTGGGAAATTGAAGGAATATGGTTTAAAAAACTCCCCATAGTTATCCCTAAAAAGTAGGAGCTGAGGAGGTGGATATCCAGGCCTTTTTGCATTTTTCCTTTTAGGAGATAAGGAGTGGGTAATTGTAACTCCAATCTTTATTAGAGAGTTATGAAAAATAATTTATGAGGATTTTATTTTTAGCTTTTTGGAGGTTATTATGCAGCCAAGAAGGTGGGCATACCATTCGGGGGAGAGAAGGAGGAGATGAAATGAAAAACAATTTCATTCCGGGTGAAGAAAATGGTGAAGAATCTCATTGAGATGAGAAGAAATTTGAAGAGGATTTGAAGGAGGGTAAAAAGGGAAGCATGGTATTCTCAAAAGGCTTTATTTTTTCTATGTATTGCAGGTTTTAAATAATATGCTACAGACATGGAGAGTTCCATGCATTCAGAGTGAAGATGTTGTGTTGCAGGTGGAGGATATGGTTGCATTGAGTATATTAAGCTTCAAGAAACCACATAATCTAGGAAGTTTATTTTAGTTTATCATTTTTTCTGCATATAGGATGTTATATTGGACATATGTTGTTGTCCATCAGTCCATTAGTGACTGAAAATAATCTTTGTAATTTTTATTTGTTGAATGAAAACTATTTGCAAGTATGCCAACTGTTTGATTAAATGTTTGTGAGGATATTAAGAGGGTTATTTGAGGATTTTGAAGGGTTTTAAAGTCCTTTACATCATTTATATGTACAATATCATGTCACCTTGAGCACTAAAGTGTTGATTGAATCTGATTACGGTTCTTCTAAAGGAGAAGATAGTTTCTTAGACAAATTCCAAAAGTACATGTCTAGAGAAGCCTATAAATGCCATGCATTTAATGCACCCTTAAAAATTTCTTTGCTACAAGGATAGAGTAGGTTGCATAATTTTCCCCATTTTG
Source organism: Sequoia sempervirens (assembly GCA_007258455.2). Classification (NCBI taxonomy): domain Eukaryota; kingdom Viridiplantae; phylum Streptophyta; class Pinopsida; order Cupressales; family Cupressaceae; genus Sequoia; species Sequoia sempervirens. The sequence continues at coordinate 35,813,590 of VDFB02000009.1, read as the reverse complement.
AATCTAGTTGTGCATTGTGCCTAGAAATTATAAAAAAATGGAAGGTTTTCTGTTAGGAAATTCTAGTAGACAACAATCAACTAGTGTCAAAGAGTGATAGCACCGAGTCTTTAAAAATTCTGAGTGATGATAACATTGGTAACCCTCGTGCTAGTCACAAGGAAGAAAAAGAAGTGAGTAGAGAGTTTTTTAAGATAACACTGGTTTCAAAAAGGTGAGTGTGTCAATCAACCTCTAAGGTTCCCAAGTCTAGGGATGGATGTAGCCAGATATTGGCTCTTAATTTTGATGGTTTCTTAGTCCAAGAAACGGATTGGAATAGGGGTAGAATTAGTGAACCCCCTGAGAAAGTCATACTTAGTAGCATATAGATTTCAATTCCAATGTAAAAATAAGACTGTTGAGTATGAAGTCCTCACTCATGATCCATTGTTGGCAATTAAGAAGAAAGTTAAATTCCTTAGAGTATTTGGAGAATCAAAACTCATTGTTAAATAGGTTAGAAAGCAATACATTTGTGATTATAAACACCTATCTAACTATAGGTGTGGGACTTAATTGAGAGCTTTGATGCTTTTAATATTACACATATTCCACACAAGTTTAATTGAAAGGTGGATGCCTTAGCCATTGTTGTAGGCACCTTAGAACCTTTAGACATTTCTGAATTAATTTTTTTTACTATAGAATTGGTCCTGGTACCTTCAATTCTAGACAATATTACTAATCTACAGGTATTTGAAGATGATCGCCATATTCTAGATTTTATCACTAGCTTAGGTATATTTGAAGCTCAAATAATTGAAGAAGATGACAAACTTGATTGTGAAATTCAGGATGATAACATAATTAATTTGAAAGATAATACCATTCCAAGAGTAATGATTGAATTGGAATGTTTATTTAACCTTGATTAGATAACCAAGAAAAAATATTTTCCAAAAATGGATGGAGGTGTTTATGAACTTTACAACCTGAGTAGTAAAGATGATCTAAAGAACGTACTCATTGGTAAAGTATATACTGATGAAGAATGTAAAAACATCGCCTAGTCTCTCTTAGATTTTTTTCATGTCATAGCTTGGAGATATGAAGATCTGAAACCATATGACACTTCCATTATCACACATACTATTCCTCTAAATTGGGAGTCAAATTGTTCAAACAAAATAAAGACCAATAAATTCTTTAATTGAACCTTTGATTCAAAAAGAATTCCAAAAGCTTATGTCATCTAGAATTATCTTCCCAATAAAACATTCTACATGGGTGACCAATTTAGTTCCTATTCAAAAAAATAATGGAGATTTATGCCTATGCTTTGACTTTTGTAACCTCAATACAACATCCAAAAAGGATAACTATCCTTTACCATATTTAGATGATTTTTTTATAATTTATTAATGGATCTCAAATGATGTCTTTATTGGATGGATTTTTAGGTTATAACCAGGTAATGATTGATAAGGAAGACAAGATGAAGACTATGTTTACCACTAAGTGGAGAACATTTGTGTACAGACGAGTACCTTTTGGTCTATTGAATGTAGGTGCTACATTTCAGAGAGTAATGTATTTCACTTTTAAAGAATTGGTTGGTAAGTGTATTATCATATACATGGATGATCTCACTATTTTCTTAAAGAATAAAGGAGACCATATAAATGATCTTAGGAAGGTGCTACACAAGTGTGAAGTTTATGGAACTTCATTGAATCCTAAGAAATGTATATTTGGGGTCACTTAAGGAAAACTACTAGGGAATGTTATATCCAAAAGAGGTATCTCTATCGGTTCAGACATAGTGCATTGATGAAGTTGCAACCTCTAGGGAGTAAAAAGGAATTAAAGTCCTATTTTGGTAAAATTAACTTTGTTTGGAAGTTCATTACAGGGTTTACTAAAATAGTGCAACCATTGAATGCCATGTTAAAGAAGGATGCAAAAATTTAATGCACTCTTGAAGCTAAGGCTTATTTTGAAAGAATTAAGGGAGAAATTATTGAGGCACTAGTCTTGATAAGTACAAATTATACAACCATTTTTAATCTACTCTTTCACCTCAAGCCACACTTGTGTAGCTATGCTGACACAAAGATGAGAAAACAAAGAGGAAAGAACTATTGCATTCATGAGTTATCCTTTCAAAGACGTTGAGTTAAGGTACATGGATGTTGAGAAACAAGCTTTTACATTGGTTAAAGCAGTGAGAAAATTTAGGCATTACATCCTTCGAAGTCAAGTCAAGGCTATTGTACCAGATGCAACAGTGAAAATTTTGTCGATGTAGAATGAATTAGGAGAAAATAGAGCTAAATGAGTTACAGTTTTGTAAGAATTTAATATTGAGAGAACACCCATGAAGCTAGTAAGGGGGAAAGCATTGGTCAGATCAATTGTTGAAGTAGATCCCCAAATCTCTAGCCAACAATATACAATAGAAACATTAACTCAAGATGATTGGTATGTAGATATAATACAATATTTAATCACTAACAATTGTCTTGAAAATATGTTTAGATAACAATAGAGGGATCTTAAGATTAAGGCCTAAAGTTATATGGTTAAAGGAGGAATACTCTTTAAGAAGAATCATGAAGGAATATATTTAAGATGTTTGATTTGATAAGAAGTAGACAATGTATTGTGAAATCTTCATGAGAAATTTGGAACAACTCATGGGGTTCCCTTGGAAACTACTCATTCAATTTTAAGAGTTGGGTATTATTGGCCAACTATCTTTAAAGATACTTTTGAACATGTAAAACACTGTTACACATGTCAAATTACTACAGATAAAGGGAGATGTTTCACCCAACCGTTATAACTAGTGATGTAAATGAATCCCTTTGCACAATGGGTGTTAGACTTCATTAGCATGATAAATCCACCATCATTAGGAAGACATGGGTATGTAGTTACTGTGACTAGTTATTGTACTATGTGGATAGAGGTCATCTATAGAAAGCAATGCACCACAAAGAAAATAATCAAATTTTTGGAGGAGAATATCATTACCAAATTTGGGATGCCATACTCCTTGGTATGTGACAATGGCCCTGCTTTCTCTTCATTGAAATTCTCTAATTGGGAATTTAAATATGGTATAATTTCATTTTTTTGTCAAATTATCATCCACAAAGGAATGGGTTAGTTGAATTGAAAAATAAAAACATGTTGGATATAATTAAGAAGTTAATTAAAAAGAACCCTAGGGAATAGCACTCCTTACTAACATTTTTCTTATGGGTGGATATAACCAAGGCAAAATTTACATTATCACTTAGTGTATGGAGTTGATCCTATATTACCAATCAACATAAAAATTCCCACATGACAATTCACTCAAGAGCACCTAGAATTAGAGGACAAGATGGAAATCCAGTTGTTACAATTGATATATTTATAAGAAAAATGAACAAAGGAAATAGATCATTTTACCAAAAATTAGTCAGTTGTAAAATGGTTTGAAAAAAGGGCTAAGTTAATATTATTTAGGATATTAGATCTAGGCCTATGTTGGGATAAGGCTCATGAACGAAAAGGATATCATGGAAAATTTGACAGATTATAGATAGGCCCATAATAGATATTAGAAATATTAGGAGATAGTATGTATAGGCTCAAATCTTTAATTGGGGAAGATGTCTCATTGCCTATCAATGGGAAATTCCTAAAACATTAATTTCAAGCCTAGTGTTAGCCTGTTCCTTCTGTGGTAAATATATAAATAAGGTTTCTTTTGGTGTTGGTTTTGGGTTTTAGTTTTGGTTTAGTTTTCTTTTAGGGTTCTCAATGCTTTGATTTAAAGTGGGAAAAATGAGTAACCATGGGAAACTCTCTGAATTATCAGGACATGAATTCTGGAAGTGACAACAAAGTTGTGAAAGAGTAACTTTTTCTGATTGGTGGTAGTTGAATATTCTTTGGGGTGTACTTGCTTTAATTAGCATAAAGCATCAAATTATCATCGGGATATCAATGCTAAAATTTAAAGGATTTTATAAAAATTTGGGGAATAGCAGTTGTTTGCATCGAGTGAAAAAACTAAAGGTTTTTCTTTGCTACCACTATGATTCCCAACCTAATAGCAGGCTTCAGTGCTAGCAATTTGAATGAAAAGAGCTTACAAATAAATATTAAAAGAAAATAAAATAAAAGAAAAATATCAAAAGATAATTCAACTCTTTAGCTGATCCAAATATCTCTACTGAGGCTATAGACATTGGCTAGTAGTAGAGCTATGTTTGGGGGAGTTATAACAATAACCTTGTCGAGGCTATGGACGCTTGACTATTGAGATAATTGGGGATCAACCTCAAAATTTGGAAGTTGGTGAGGGACAAGAAGATACTGAAAACCCTAATGTCCCAAAGCATCATGAGTCACTCACACATGGAGATCCCATAGAGAAGAAAAGTGGGGATGTAGAAGAGTAGAGACCTAAGGAAGGGGAGCATGAAGGAAGAGCAAATAAATAATGATTTGTGGCAATAGGAAGGTGATATAATGGGGGCCCTTGAGAATGAGGGAAATGAAGATCAAGGATTAGGAAAAAGGAATTCCGAAGAGAAGAAATTAGCAAGGAGAAGAAGGTCTAAAAGAAGTAGAACTAGGTGAAGATATTCCTGATTGGTTGGCCAGATAATTGCAACCACCAATGCAAGTTTAGTTGGTACCATTAGACTTCAAAAGCATGATGTAGAAGGTCAAAACACCAAAACATAAGGCTAAGGCTAGAGTCATACATGCCATTAAGTGAAGTGAAGATGGTGGGAAGGTTCTATAGGTGGTCACTCATGTAGGAGAAAAGGATAAGCATGAAATTACTGCTTGAGATTACTAGATATCAATGATTAACCTAGGGCATGCATCACAAGAGTAAGATATAGAAGAAATGAGGATGAACCTGGAAGCAATTGCTACCTAGATGAGAAGAGATAAGAAAAATAAAAAGGAATTAAAGGAGCGCATACTTCAAATACAAGGTTTTATCAAAGCAATAGCTCAACCAAGACAATCATTAACAAAGTTGCCTCCTGATCTAGTGTCAATGTCCAAGGAACAAGTGGACACAATTGAAAATTTGAAACACAAAGTAAATGTGTTTGAAAATTGGGTAGGAGACCTAATGCAATAAGGCAAAGAAGCCATAAGAGAGGCCATAGGAAAATTCAAGGAAGCTTCCCATTGGTCCTAGAAGTCTAAAGAGTTATTTGCTAATTGTAAAGATTGCTTAGAGCAAAATGATATGGAACTACACTGAATGGTATTTGTGGACACCTAAAAATGTCTTAAGTATATCACACACTTAATTTCACATACTAACACAATTTCTAGCATAATTCACCTAATTCCTCTATTTAATTAAATAATGTCCAATTATTTAGTTAAATTCACCTAATTCTCCTACTAATCGAATAACTCAGGGTATTTAATTAATTCATCATTTTCTTTCCTTTTGATTAAATAAGGTCAAATTATTTAATGAAATGCTACTAATCCCTCTTGATTAAATAATTCTTAATTATTTAATTAAAGTTCTTAATTCTTCCAACTTGCACAATTAAATGATTTTCATGAATTATTTAATTGACTAGTTTTCCTCCAACCATCCAACTTGTATAAAGAATATTCCTCATGGAATATTCCCTTTTAAAATTTGAATTCTTCCCTCCAAATCAAAATATCTCCAACATGATTCCTAAAATCAAGGGATATTATTGAAACTCTCAAGGATTGTGAACCCCTGATCTAATCCTTGATCCATGCCTCATGGATTATCAACCCTTGATCCATTTCTTGATCCGTGTCTTCATCTCTCATTCAATTTCATCCATTGATTAGAATTTCAAATCATGACCATCCATATCTTAGAAATCTATAAATACCAAGCCAATTTCATAACAATTTAACACACATTCTTATGGAAAGTTACCCTCTCAAATTGATCACTCATTCTCAAGTAATTTAAGAACCTTTTGTGTGAATCAACTATATCAATCATCATCTAGCTTTTGAAAAAAATATGGATTAGGAAAATCTGAGAAATCCACATCCATACCATCACTCAAATTGTGCTCAATTCACAATGGAATGGGGAGGTTTGCACATTAGTTTAGATTCAATTTCTTTGAATTATGTTTAATGCTTTTAATTGAATCTTCTTAGTGATGATAATCAAATTCCATTGGAGTATTGCTTTTAATTGATCATTTGCTTAGTTAAATTGCTTCATTTTATGCTATTTGATCAATTGAATTCACATGCTTACATATTGGCATGCACGGTGGGACCCACATCCCTATATAATCAAATTTATATGAAGTTTTTAAACTTTGCAAGTTGTAGGTACAACATAGTGCTTTCATTTTGATTGTCTTGTGCTTTTGTTAAAAGTTCATGTATTTGCAAGTGCAAATTTTTGTGCCTCTAACATATTTCTATGCTTCTATTCAAATTTTTATGCATTTTTATTTATGAACAGTCTCACGCATTTGTTAAAGGTTTGTTCCTTTATCAAAGGATGGCACCTTTTCTCTTTGACAATGCAATGCTTCTGTTAGAAACTCCATGCTTCTATCAGAAATAGTCTATGCTTTTATCTTAATTCAGTTTTTCAAATTTATTTGAGATTTGGATTTTACCTAACCCTAATCACTTACTATTTTTTTTATTGTGTTTAACATAACTAACTGGTTACAACATGTGGCATTTGGAAAAAAGAGTTTATTAAAGTTTATCTTAAAGAGCTTTAATCTAGGACACATTTTTCAATTTAGTGCATTAAAACGAATTCATATTTACTTTGGTGCAATAAAATGAAAAACACAACTTACATCTTTCCTTTGGGTTTAAAAAGAACAATACAACTTGCATACTTTGGATTTTGTGCTTAAAATGAACCAAAAATTTGATCCTTGGTGCACACTTAAAATGAACATTATGTGTGCTTTGTATTATGTGATTGGTAGGTTTTAGATACGTATCCTCTCCCCTCACACCTTGTGTGAACTTGGGTGAAAAGAAACATCTTTAACTTGCAATTTTCTCTTTTTAGCCGAAGGAGTTGTCTATCTATCCTCTCCCCTTGCGTTACATGCGATCTTGGATGACGAGAACATAGCAACATGAATCCTTCACTTTTTTGGTAGGAATCTTGCTTAAGGATTTCATCACCTTAGAGTTCAACCTCAAGCAACATTTTTTGATGCACTATAGAAGTGGGATGACAAAAAAGCTATAGTTTGATCCATGGATGTAGCGTACTAGACTTTTTCTAGTGGTCCCAGGTGATTTCAAACATGAGGAGATGTCTAAGTGGTCGGTGGTGTTCATGGAAATCCATCCACTAAGAACCAATTTGTACTAGAATCCTAAGGCCTATTAAACATCTTCTATAGTGGTACACCGTGATGCTATCAACACAAGAAGTTACTCACCATGTTTGGTCCTTGGTGGTAAGGTGGTACATGACCTTAGCATACCCTATTTATCCATTCCTTGTATTCAAATTAATATGCAAGTGTGGTGATCCTACTATAGTTGGACATCCTTGTAATAACACTAAATAGGTTGTACTTCATGGAATGTTTTCTTGTGGAGACCTTGTGACACTTATTAGTGTGGCCTTGTGGAAGAATGAAACGTGAAAAGAATTTAATCACCCAATCGAGTTAGTTGACCTATGTTTTTATCATTTACAAAACAATCAAACACTAAAACAAATATAAAAATTGCTCACAAATTTGAAAAATTTCAACCTTTGAAAAAGTTACAACACTTTTGACTGACAGTGCCACACTTTTTTATGTACCTCAATGCTTGTATTTTTTTCAAAATAGTACCTTTACAACATTACCATGCTTCTATCTGCATCGTCACACTTTTGTTCCATAGTCAACATAGGCAACTGCAAATCCACACTTTTGTTTTTCCACAATGCGATGCTTTTATGGAAATCAACACACCTTTGTAGAAATATTAGTGTTTCTATAAACATCTCTATGCTTGTGTAGTAAACACTGACATGCTTCTATTTGGACAGTGCCACACTTTTATTTATTTGGAAAATGTAGCAAGTTTAATAAATTTTCAAATCTTGATTTGTGATCAATAAACTTTTAAACAAACCCGAAACTTATGAAAAGAAAGTTGCTGACTATCTGAGTTACTCAAAATGTCAAAAAAATTGTCTTTTAAACTTCATATTGGAAACATCAAAACATCATTAGTCCTTATTTTGGATCAAATTTTCAAAATGATAGCAAAACATCAAATACAATCCACTCAAAACAACTTAATATTAGAGATTGTCCATTTGACTCTAGATCTTCATCATCACTTCTTAGTTTGTCATATTTCTTGGAAAACAATTTATTTTTCAAGTATTAGGTCAAATTATTATCAAACCATAGTGAGCTAGAATACTTTAGAGTCACAATTCTACTCCTAAAGTTGCAAATTCATTGTCATCAACATCAAAATAATCCAAGATCTAGTTCAAACATTGTCTATATTGAAGGTTTCACATCATTCATTCATCCAAGCTCCATTCAAAACAATTGGTTCAAAGTTTATTAAGGTGTCACTCTTATCCCAATTTGAAGAAACAATTGAAACTAAATCATTTGGGTAAAACATCACAATCTCCTAAGGTTGTCACAACTTGCATGGTCACAACTAGGTCTCAAAGCAAAAATAACATGGAGTCTAATATAAAAAATTCAAATCTTCCCATTTCTACAAATGCTCCTACCAACATAGGTGTTAGTAATAAACCTTTTGGAATGACACAAAATTTTTTTCAAGAGGATGAACTTCCTCCATCAAAAAAGATCAAAATGTCAAATCAACCATCTCAAGTTGAAATAGTCATCATAGTGGATATCACTCGCAAAACTCATGACTTCACTCATGAAGAGCTCTTAGAAATGCAACAAGACCAAGATTTTATCGAAGTGGTAGAGGTAGTAATAATTCAAATCCCCAATCAATACATGTTGATACTTACACAACAAGGTGCTAAAATTCCCCCAATTTTGACATAAATCAACTTAGAGAACAACCAACAACATCAAATGTTGGAACAACAACTTGTCAACAAGGAAATGACCCCTTAGTGCATCATGTTATTAAAAAAATACCTAAACCATCTTCAAATGTACTAGATCAACCTATGGGCACTTCTCAAGGGATAGATCAAACCAATTTCACAAATCAATATATCAATCCCTTGTACAATACACAAAGTATAAGAAACACCAACACAAGCCTAGGCTATCAAAACACAAATATCCCACCAACCTATAATTCTCAAGGTTCAAACATGATAAGTTATAGGGTAAATATACCTTCAAAACACTTTAGATTTAATGATCTTAACACTCAACAACATCAACAATCTCAAAATCAACCACTAAAACAATCTCAAAATCAATCACCACAACATCAACATCAACAAAGTTTCCAACATCAACAATACACCACCTTACAATAATTGCAATATCAACAATAAAAAATTTCTCAACATTAATTGATGTCACAAAAAAATCTTCACCAATCATCACACTTCAATTTTCAACTACCCAATCCATCACAACAAAATAATGTCCCTCAAAATCAATATGGATCTCACAATGCATCTCCTCAACATGGAAACCCTCAATTTCAAAATGGTCCTTTACCTCAAGGAAACCCACAATACCAAAACAATCCTTTCCCTCAAGGAAATCATCAATCTCAAATGGGTTCATATGGCATGAACGTCCCTCCATACTAAGACCATAATTTATACAACACGTATAATCCAAACATTCCACCCACAAACTTATCCTCACAAAACCAAAAGTTAATCAACAAATTTAGGATATTCAAATGGAAAAAAAGAAGTCATATGCAGTTCAAGTTCTATGCCCATACCCATTTTATCGAAACATCACAATGATACTATTTCCTCCAAATTTTGAAATACCCAGATTCAATAAATACAAAGGATGTGGAAATCCTGAGGAAAATATTAGAGATTTCTATGTCGCATGCATGGAGGTGTCATACAATGATTCATACCTAATGTGTCTTTCCCAAGAAGTTTGGGAGGGCAAGCCATAGAGTGGTTCTCACACTTACCCCAAGGAATCAAAACTTTCCAAGAGATAATAGATCAATTTGTAGCACACTTTTCCTACAACATTGATGCAAATGTAACCTTGGAGGAACTTTACACTCTTAAATAGAACAAGGGAGAAACCTTTGCATCCTTCTTAAAAATATGGATACATAAGGAAAACAAATGTAAATGGCCCATTTCTGAGAAGCAACAAGTGGAAATCATTGTAGGAAACTTAGACACAGACCTTGCCTTCCAACTAAGAATGCAATATGTATCAAATTTTGAGTAACTCATATCAGAAGGTCTAAACATTGAACACACATTAATTGCCAAGGGATCTAAACAAACCTCTAATCAACCATCTAGATCCAGTGAAAAACCCAAATTTTGGGCTAGAAATAAGAATGTTACTAATAACGGTGTGGTGGATGCACAGATTGTTATCAAGGCACCATCAAACTCATACACACAACAAAACACAAAAAAAAAAAGTCCAAAATATCAATCCTTCATGAGGACCACTGCTAAGACAAAACAATACTCCTCAATGATAATTTACTCCCTTAGGGGAACCTATTGAAGTGATGCTAAAGAAATTAATCCAATAAAAACACATTGAAATTCTTGATTATCACAATTATTCAGAACCTGAAATAAAACCATCATGGTACAATGACAAGGATTTTTGCCAATACCATCACACAAAAGTTCATAAATTTTTTTTGTATCAAACTCAAACATCTTATCCAAGACCTTATTGATCAAGGAGAATTCAATGTCAATTAAAAATTGGGGAATGAAGGTTTAGGAATTTACAAAGATCCAATGCCTAGGAAAATAGCTAGGAAAATAAGGAAATCATATCTACAATAACATAGTAGGAAAGATCATGGGAAGGAAAAATATTCTGAAAAGACACCAAGCTATACCAATGTAAATCATATTTATGATAACATAGTAGGAAATATTTGTACTACTCATTCATCACAAGATGAGGAATTGGATATGTATCAAGATACTTTCTTAGTGCATAATCAAGATCAATCAAGAGTGTCTACTAATGTTTCATATCAAAATGACATCAAATATGTTTCAGACTACAACATAACTCCCTCATATGATTTCATGATTGTACATATTGAAGAAGTTCCAAAGAAAAAAGAAGCCCCCATCACCTCGTCTGAACCAATTAAGACTAGTGAAGAGTCTTTCATCCATGTTATACCATCCTGAAAAGACACCAAGCTATACCAATGTAAATCATATTTATGATAACATAGTAGGAAATATTTGTGCTACTCATTCATCACAAGATGAGGAATTGGATATGTATCAAGACACTTTCTTAGTGCATAATCAAGATCAATCAAGAGTGTCTACTAATGTTTCATATCAAAATGACATCAAATATGTTTCAGACTACAACATAACTCCCTCATATGATTTCATGATTGTACATATTGAAGAAGTTCCAAAGAAAAAAGAAGCCCCCATCACCTTGTCTGAACCAATTAAGACTAGTGAAGAGTCTTTCATCCATGTTATACCATCCACCCAAGAGTCATGTCAAGAAGACAATCTTGAGTATGATGAAAGTTGGTCTAAATCGAGTCAAGATCAATATCTCATCTCTTCAAAGAATCATCATGATCTCCATAGTATTTTCCAATCTGTAAGTGATAATTGCTCTAATATAAGCTAAGGTGAAGAGCTCACTTCCTCGAAACACTATCATGACAAATTATATCTTCCAATCCATCCAAGATTTTAGAAACAATGATCTTGTTCCAACACTAAACATCCCAACACTTACCCACGAGATGCTTCCTACTAATGGAAATATAGATGATCTTCATCCAAAACAAGAGTCTCCTACTCTTGACATTTCTCCAAATGATCAAGTGATGAAATTTTTTAGAGTAACAGTCTATACAAAAAACATGAAGAAGACTCTTACATGGACTGAGAACCATAAGAATCTATTGAAAAACAATAAAAATCCATATCTACTACTATTGTTGAGGATTCCTAGAAGAGCTTAGAAGAAGTATCATCATGTTTCCAAGACAAATCATATTCAGTGGAAGTTTTTCAGCAAATGCATTATCAGCATAAAGGATTAGGCCTACATACACATGCTATCAGTGCAAACAGTCAACAATCATGAGCAACAGGGTATTGATTATTCAATAGTCAAAGAATCTAGTGATGTCAACAATACCTCCATAATATTGAGGGAAAATTTATCTAATGCAAACATTAACATGGGGAGCATGAATTGACAAATCAAAATGGGAATTAAAATTGAAATGGATGCCAAAGAAAAAGAAAGAAAATCATCCCTATCAAACTCCATTGGTCAAAGAAACTATGGGGCAGAATAAAAAGGGAATTTCATTCATCAAAAATGTCCATCGATGCAAAGGAAGGCTCCAAAAGTGACATACAAAGTATATCAAGAAGTTGGTCCTAATTCCACTCAAAACTCCATATCCATCTTTCATTGCTCATCTTACCAATTTTGGAGAGTCAAAGATTCCAAACTATTGACCAATCCATCTGCATCTCATATTCCTCATTGCTTTCTGCCATCCACTTCAACATCCATGATATACAAATCTTGCGTTGACCATATCTTGGCAATAGCTCTTTATCATAAGGACTCTAAGGGCACTCTATCATGATGTGCACATCTAGGTTAGGTTAACTCCAATATCGACAAACAAGACAAAAACATCTAGGGGTTATATACAAGTGCTTGTATCTTGGAAAAGCAACTCCTCTAGGCAAGATATTATTGGCGCATCTTGATAGTAGAATCATCTACATCAGCACCACCAAATGGTTTGACATGATCATACACCTTCAAAAATTCTAATTTTTTTTCAAGAAAATAGTAAAGAAAAAATTATCCTCCAATGAAAACCACTTTGGTGGCACTATGGGCAAGTACCATGATGAAAACTTGGCAAACATGCGTCATGAGTAGAATCAAGCATCTATGTGTGCCATTTCAGTTGGAAGCATCTCATCCTCTTTATAATAAATCCAACATTCCCTCCATCCATATAGTCTACCATCCATCCAATCCATCTTCATCCCTACCTGTGGAATTATCTTGAACTTGACGAAGGTTCAACACACACTTCAACCTTGCTTTGGGCACAATATTGACATGGTTTTTACCATTGATCCCATTTGATCCCATAAAGTCTCATAGCCTATATCCAAGCATTATCTTTATGATCCTATCACAAGAAAATATTTTGTATCCTTCATATTCTTGTACATTCATTATTCTAATCTATGCATTCGCTCATGAAATATCAAACATTGCTAGACATTGGGGAAAATACTTGCATCTTTCTTTCGAATAAATCTTAATCCATGTACAAAATCTCACAATGTGATATCAACATCATGATCTACGTATCATTTAGAAAATCCAAAAACATTCAAAACATCCTCAAAAATATAAAAAATCTAAATCATTTGAAAATCCAAAGAACATTCAAGACAACTCAAAATTCCAAAAACATCTCAAAATCCAAAAACATCAATGTAACATCTCAAAATCTAAAAATATCAAAATCATTTCAAAATCCAAAAAACATCCAAATCATTTCAAAATCCAAAAACATCCAAATCAAGTCAAATCTCTATAAAAGGTTGAAAACATCAAAAAAATAAAAAACATTATTAGCCATCATGCGCTAATATCCTAGTCCAATAATCAAACTACAAGGCCTCTGCACAATTACGTAGGAAATTCCATCTCCGATGAGCCCTCGAGGAATAGGCCCTTCCTCCCTAGGTCCTATTCTCTTGGTTTAACCTTGAAAAAATAAAACATTCAAAAAATTTCATGCAAAAACCTCAAAATAACCTGACATATCTCCATAAAAAACCCAAAATAGCCTCATATCATTTTAAAAATTAAAACATTCAAATAACCCCAAAATACCAAAAAACCTCAACATTTCAAAAATTTGAAAAAAAAAAGACCAATCACATCTCATGTTCACCTGCAATAAACTATCGACCATAATAAATTGATCATCATCTTCACCTTTGGTGAAAAAAACATGTCAGCTCAACATAATATCAACAACCTATCAAATAATTATCAAAAAAATTGGCATCTAAACATTTATTACATATATATCTTTCCTACAATAGACATCAGTGGATATCATCTAAAACAACACCCTCTTTGGTAAGAGATATGATGACATTGGAATTTTTATCACTTTGATATTTTCTTTTGATTTATCTTATTATTTCATTCTAATGACCTCTTTAGGATATCTAAAACTAATTTAGAGAGAAAGGAATGGGGCATTGATCAATGCTTTCATATGCTATGCTTGTTGGATGTTCTTATAACACGACCTCAACAAATACTTTCCTTGCATGTGCAAAAAAGGTATCAAGTAAAATAATGACTAGGACATTCAGGTTCTTCATACCTTTTGTGTATTAGTTTCATTAAGTTGATGACTTCATTCTCTCATAGGACCAAGCAAGGTTTATGTATGTCAGGTATGAATAGGAACACTCCTATTTGTTTGTGAGTCAAAGTACACACATTAGATACAAATCCACCTTGGTTCCTAATACCTTGGTGAATTTTGTCTATTTTCTATATAAAAAATAAGGATTGATATGATGAAATTAAGCCTAATCTAAAGAGCAAAAGAAAATGTTGAGATTATGGATGCACAGGGTCCCTGAAGCTGCAATCTTCAATGGAGGACCTTTTCCAGGAAAGATAATCAACCACAAAGAAAGTGTTGCAACTAGACAGGAACAATGGAGATTCTATATTTGTCTACATTATGAGATTGGATGATTACAAATGTACAAAATGCCCTGATTATATAGGAAAGAATGAGAACCTAAGATGCATGAGATGTTGCCATGTGTCATGATCTAACAACATGTGGCAACATGTGAACCCTATCTAGAAAATTATTAAATGTTGAGATAAGTTCTAGAAGGACGACTCATCTTCTAGAAGGAATCTTATCCCTACAAACATGGAAGGGGACATTACCCCATTATTAAATGATTTATTAAAAATGCAGTTGACCTAGGACTAAATGATATATGACCTAAGTTAACTTATGCTAGTGTAATAATTAATTAATTACACTAACACCCCCCCATAAGTTCAACTTAGGGAGGAAAATGCAATGATTATGTAGAGATGATAATAATGATGATGATGGGTCCCAGCTACGAGGCCATTTTAGGTACCCATTTACATGAAGATGCAAAAAATCTCCCACAGCCAGAGAAAAGGGGAAAACCCAGTGGGAACAAATCCCCTCTCCAAAAAGGAGATGAAAAAGAAAAAAAGTGAGATAGGATAGGGAGGATGGAGGACTCCCAAATACCCCCCAAGTACACCATCTGTCACATGGATACAATACAATCAAAAGCCCCCCATAGGGAGGAAAAAGAGAGACTATATCGCCCCCCCAGAAGATGTGATCACTTGCAAAAATGGTAAGTTTCCGAGGACAAAACAAGATCCAATGTCGACAAACAACTTGTCTCCCTTTCAAAAGAAACAAAACCAAGTGCAAGTGCAGAGATGCTTCCCATTCCAGATAGGAATTGAAGGAAGGATGAATGTGGATGCTGATGACGTCTCTAAACTCTGCTCATGTGTCTCCTTTCCTGAAGATGAAGATGCCACAATCAATGAAGAGGGTAACAAATCAAGACGATGCGGAAACTGATGCTGAACAATAACCAAAGATGGTGATACAATGAATATGATGGAGACTTGATAGCCCTCCCTAAATGAAGTGTCCTCAAAACCACTGAAAGAAGTCTAAAGCAGCAAATGTGTCCAAACCACAAGTCTCCCGCTAGGAAGAAGCAAATCCAATGGTGGATGCTAAAGAAACCTCAAGTCCTGAATGGAATGACAAGGAAGAAGTCTCATACATGAAATATCTGAAGAGAAACCAAGTGCCTTCAAGATAGTCTCTGGATTCCCAATCAAGGTTCAAACAAAGGGATGAGGAGACTCAAGAAAACTCTCCAAGGTGGAATCTAAATAGAGGAGTGATACTCCCTCAAGAATTTCCTCCAAACCTATAGAAGTAACCAAATCAGTGATACTTGAAACAAAGCCATCCTGTGATGCCAAGTTTGGAAAACTTAAGGTGTCCTGATGAATGATGATAGTGGAAGCCTCAATCAATGAATCTGGACAAGGAATCACTAAATGTGAAGGGATACCAACTATCTCTGATGGAGAAGAAGCATATGAGGGAACCTTGTCAACCTCTTTGGAAGATTCAAGGAAATCAACCTCCTGCACAACAATATCATCATGGGGTACTTTATTTGAGGAATGACATTCTGAATCATGACCATCAAGGAATGGTGGAGTGTCTGATTCTCCATATAGCTCCCAAAGCTTAGCCCAAAGGATATGAGGACAATCACAATGATCAATAGAACTCAAAACATGACAATCAACTTGCATATAAATGATCTCCAAGACAGTGTATCTGCTGCAACTCCAAGAAAATTCATGAATACCTTCACTTGGATGAGGAACTATACCAAACAAATGTGGTAATAAATAAAGTGATTGGAGATGGTGTGTGATCCCATCCTGCCATTGTTGATAGTTTTTGTTGGTGTAATTAATTATTAATTACACATTAGCATAAGTTTACTTAGGCATATTTAATTCCTAAGTTATAGGTTCTTATCTTTATCTTATCGAGTTATCTTGTTGCTCAAGATAAGATTAGGTTTTGCATCTTTGCTTTTATAAAGCAAATCATCTCTTGTATTATTTTGTACTTCGAATGTTATTATTTGCACATCTTTTGTAAATCTCTTTCTTTTTTGTTTTTCTCTTATGTGGAAGGTCTATTTTGGTTTGCAAATCTGATCTTGGTTTCTAACATGGTATAAGAGCCTTGATTTGCAGCCCCTTCTCAACTCTTTTGAAGGAACACAGTGCAGAGCTCGTTCGAGGTCCCTCGAGGGTTTCATTCCTTGAGCATCATTATGCAACGTCTTGAATCAAATCAGGGTTTTCCGTTGGATTCAGAGCGCTAGAAAAAGTCAGAAATGACTTTTATTTCATTTATTTTCGTCACCGTTTGCCAGATCCGCGAAGGTTTCCAGCTTGGTGATTTTTCTGATAGATCTAGGGGTCGCCTGATTTTCGAAGCACTTTGGGCCCAAATGGACCTCGCCGTTGGATTCGCAATGCCCAAAAACCTCTATTTTGATATAAAATACGCCGATTTGGACACAGTCGTCTGGAGAGGCAAATTTTTTTTGCCCGAGGGCCGTACGGCCCCCAGGCACGCATACTGAGGTTCAGATTTCGAAAAATATATATATATATTAAAAAAATTCAAAAATTGGAATTTTTTTTGCGCCATCCGTTTAAAAGGCAGCGCCGCCCACCAGCGACCCGATGGCCACCGAGCTCAACCCATTCTCCACCGGCGGCTCCTCCTCAAAACTCTGCCCGCCGCTCACACCACCTCCCTCAGACTGCTTGGCAAGCCTCCGCAGGCTGTTCAGCCCCCGCCAGGGTCACATTGCCGACCGGGAGCCGAGTTCCCAGCCCCGCCGGTGACCTCCAACCTCCGCGGCCAAGCAGGCGGTTCTATGGGTGACCAGCGCCCACGTGCCAGCCCTCGTCGGGACCTTAAGCCCCCGCCCCAGTCATGTGGATGACTGGGGGCTCCGTCGACCCCTGCACTTCAGCCCCTAGTCTGCCCAGGCAACCAGGGGCCTTATTTTTTTAGCCCTTGAGGGCTTCTGCGGGCCAAATCAGACATTTTTGGACAACTTTCACGGAAACGGGCGTATCTTCGGCATACGGTGTCCTTTTTTTGCAAATGAGATATCATCGGAAAGCTGTTTAGACACTCTACGCAATGGTGCTGGTGTGGTTTTCTGATTTTTACTTTTTGATTCTTTTTTCTGCCTCGGAAGTCAGATGTTTTTGTTTTCACTCTGGGAAGCATATCTTGTGACTTGCTTATCCGTTTTTCGCGATTTTCATGGCGTTAGAAAGATGGTTTCAGCCTCTATGCAGATCTGAGGTTATTTACATAATATGTGTACCTTATTTTATGTATGCATTAATTTTTATTTCATGTGCTAGGTTTGCATTTTCGATTATGTTTCTGTAGTTTTGCATTATCTCCTTATGTAATCATTGGGTATTGTAATAACGAACTGATATAAAGTTCCATTAAGGGGGGTTCTTGCATCCATTATATGTATTGGAGACAACTCACATGAGTTTGTCTGGTTTCCTGTTGTTTCCCTTTGCTTCTTTCTTGCTTAGCTGGATACATCTTTGGTTTGCTTCGGTTCACACTTCAGTTGGGATTTTATGGTTCTTGATCCGCATTGGTTTAGATCTTTCTCATTTGGAGGCCATTTTTTTATGGTTAATGTTCCAAAATCTTGATGGTACTCATCCTATGGGCTGTTTTAGTTTCAATTTGGCATTGGCTTTGAGAGACAACTTCCAGATTTGTCATCATTATGGGTCCTTTCATCCTTTCATCTACTGTTGCTTACAGATCCCAGGGTTGATTCAGTATGTGAGTTTCTAGTGTTCCTTGGCATCGGGTCTACTGTTACATTTGTGATTCCATTTTGGTTTCAGTTGTAGACAAAATTATCTTTCCTTGCTTGCCAGATTTGGGGTTCCAATGTTGCTTCATCAAAGTTCTTCCAGTGCATCTTCACAGTAGTTCATCTCTCTGGGGGGTTTTTCCCACTGGGTTATCTCTCTCTTTTCATTTGTACATGAGTACCTGATCAGGCCTTGTTGTCGGGACTCATATTTGCATAATAATCTGCTTCTCCCTAAGTTGCACTTATGGGGGGGTGTTGTTGTAATTAATTATTAATTACACATTAGCATAAGTTTACTTAGGCATATTTAATTCCTAAGTTATAGGTTCTTATCTTTATCTTATCGAGCTATCTTGTTGCTCAAGATAAGATTAGGTTTTGCATCTTTTCTTTTATAAAGCAAATTATCTCTTGTATTATTTTGTACTTTGAATATTATTATTTGCACATCTTTTGCAAATCTCTTGCTTTTTTGTTTTTCTCTTCTGTGGAAGGTCTATTCTAGTTTGCAAATCTGTTCTTGGTTTCTAATAGTTTCCCTTATGCAACATAGTCAGAGAAGAAGTATATGCAAGCCCCATAATGAAATTTCTCCACAAAAAACAAAGACACTAACCTTCAATAGAAAATAAAGACTTCCAAAGATGATGTGCAACTGAAGTGATGTTACCTGGATCAAGAAATCTTTTCCCAAGCTTCAGGATATCCAAGTTATTGAACAAATGCACCAAACTAAAAAATCAATGCAAGAGTACCTAGAGCTGAAACTGATCAAGTGGACTAGATTGATGAAAAAAGCTCTGAAAATACTCCCTGATGCCGCTGGAATCACCAAAATCCGATGAATGGTTGCGAAGTTACAAGCCTTTGAGTCCAGATTAGGGTGTTTTCTTCAGTTGGCTGTAGAATTTTCTATGAGAAAAATTTCATAGAACTGATGTCACCACTAGAAAGTAGTCAAAATCAACTTTATGATGGTATCTTGTTTGTCGATTTTTGATACCCTGGTGAAAAGTTATGATAAAAAGAAAAAAAGGCCTAGATTAGGCACTTGGTAGGCTAATGAGGGGAAAAAAAGTAGCCCCCAGGTGCTAGAACATGGTCGCTGATATGATTGGCGTTAGGCAATTGGAAAAAAAATAGCACCCCCAGATAGGGTGGCGGTTGGGAGATGCATAGGCGGCATCACCGAATATAGTGGACCCCTCAGACCAAAGGAACTGTGGCCCTGATGAAGCCGATGTTGATTCAATGAAATTGAGTTGACCGGTGGATGTGACGCCAATCAAGGGGACGAAGGACTCGCCTACAACAAAGAACCGGTGAGAGGAGTATGGTCGGCAGGAGGAAAGAAACACTGACGGCGTGGGGAGTAAAGTTGGTGGTCGGGAGATGAGATGCACCAGTGAAAGCACACCGTGGAAGAAGATTTCTGGTGATGGGACAGGCCGTGTAAGGTTGATGTGATGGTTGGTCTGGAGCAAGGTACTTCCTCCGTCATAATTTATAAAGTGGTCGTCGGTTTTATAAATGTCTACAGATTTTGATTGATGCCGACACACAAAAGATTTTTGAATATTGCCTTTTGGCAATTCAAAAATAATTAAATGTCGATAAATATAATCTGTAAATATATCAATGCCAACTAAAAATAAATAATTTTATGCTGCAGATTAAAAACTAAACCCCTATGATATGTCGACTAGATAATAAAATGAAGGTCACGCCGAAATATTTTTTTTGCAACTATATAAAATGCCCAAATAATGATTTTTTTGCCAAACAAAATAGATAAAGCCCTGATTTTTTTTGAAAAAAAAAGTGCCTGCGACTAAATTTTTTTTGCCTTAGAGGAAACTAATCGGGGTGATTTTTTTTGCTGCAAATTGTATGGATAGTACATTTGATTTTGCAAACCCAAAAATACCTCTAATAACTCCCGGGTTGATGTATCTGATTTTGATGAATGGGCGAGCGATCCTTGGGTTTTGAGGCCTTCTAAAGACAATGGAGAGCTCGGATCTAACTCTACCTGCTTCAGAAATCAGATTGGTCCCTGAGTGGAGTCAAGTATCCTTTAGTGGAATCCTTCAAACCTGCGAAGAATCTCGCACACCACCTTTCTTGATCAAGGGTTGATGTTTCACTGGACACGCTCTGATACCATGTTGAGATTATGGATGCACAGGGTCCTTGAAGCTGCAATCTTCAATGGAGGATCTTTGCTAGGAAATATAATCAATCACAAAGAAAGTGTTGCAACTAGGCATGCACAATGGAGATTCTATATTGATCTACATTATGAGATTGGATGATTACAAATGTACAAAATACCCTGATTATGTAGGAAAGAATGAGAACCTAAGATGCATGAGATGTTGCCATGTGTCATGATCTAACAACATGTGAACCCTATCTAGAAAATTATCAAATGTTGAGATAAGTTCTAGAAGGACAACTCATCTTCTAGAAGGAATCTTATCCCTACAAACATGGAAGGGGACATTACCCCATTATTAAATGATTTATTAAAAATGCAACCTAGGACTAAATGATATATGACCTAAGTTAACTTATGCTAGTGTAATAATTAATTAATTACACTAACAAAAAAAACATCACTATCTCATCACATATCCAATAAAATTTGGAAATCTCCAATAATCATAGATTTGTTGGAATACTAAATCAATCTCAATAACAAATTCTAATCAATATCCATCTCCTTCTACTTCTATCCATATTAACATTTCTACCAACGTAGTATGGCATAACAAAAGTAATATGCATCCATCCTACATCCACAAATCATCAACATACATCTCATAAGCATACATCCTGCATAATCATCATATATCATGAAAAAAGTACAAAAAGAGATCATCCATATAAGAATCCATAGTATACATCTTGCATCCACAAATCATCAAAAACAATCATGTCCCATATCAAATCATGAACATCATAATATCTGTATTCAACCAGACATACATATGTATCCATAATCATAGCGTAATCATGCCCATACATCATAACATCATAAAGGATCAAAGAATACATAACATAATGTAATGATCGCATCATAAATCACTCATATCATATGTATCAAAGGATAAATGTCATGATACATGTCAAGTGTGTGATATATCTCAAAAATATATGGGAGGCTGTCAAAAAGTTAATGAGTGAATATAAATCATAACCCTATCTACATCGACTATATGGATCCTCCTTCTCCCTTGGTCCTCTCTACCAATAAAGGGCTAGCATGATGGTGATCCTCTCGATGGTACTTGATGTCCGCCTAAGGCACACTATCTTCCTGACTACCTAACCGAAGATCCCATTGATCTAATCTATCCCAAGGAACTCTTATGTGAGTGAGTTAACAACCTCCTATGAGTTAAAACCTGCATGAGGTATATAGTATTGTAATAGGAGAGCTCATCCTGCACTACTCTTAGCTCTTATGTATATCTAGAAATATGAATAATATCTCCCTAAGCCTCTAACTGTTGTCAGCATGTAGTGTCCTGAGCTAATTGAAGCTCTAACTATTGGTGTCGTGCTATCTTTGCATCTCACTCCTGTGTCCTTTGATCTAACTGACCCTGGATTTGATCTCGCTCCTATGTCCTATGATCTAATTGACATTGGAGTTAATCTCGCTCTACCATTCTCTGATCTAAAGCAACCCAAAGTTGTTGGACACCTATCCCGGTGCCTGTTGTACCACCTAATGCAACTATTGATCATGCTAATCATGTAATGGTGGTGGTCCCTCAATACCTTTCTATGGAGATCTAGTCCCATGCACTTGTACTCTATCTACCTATGGACCCTCTGCATCTTCTCTAAGTCTTTGTCGTCTCAACTGACTAGAATCACCTCTCTATCTCTGGGGCACACCTACTAGATCTGTAAATCTAAATGGACTCTTGGTCACAAACCATGCATCATACTCAGTTGTAGTACTAGCATCAACTGGGCCTCCAACGTATACCCATGGAAAAGGAACTAGTTCATCAAAATATGTAGTGGCTATCTGAATGCCTGGCATTTCACCCCACTCTCTCTACTCTTTATGGGTATGAGCGAACATAACCATATAGTCCACACAAGCAACAATTTGAGTCTCCTCGAACTATCTCATGCAATGATCAAAAAGATATCACTCAATGATAGAAGTAGTTCAACCAATGAGTCATCTGGTCTAATAGAAGTAAGGAAGGTACTTATCATTGTCATCCTAGGCCTTGACTCCTAGCCATGACCTCCATTTAAACTATGAAAGGTCATCAATGATCCTCCTCCAATAAGACAACTCAGCCTTGTGGTGGTGAGTCGAGATACCCTCATAATGGAATAGAAAGGGCTCTCCGTCAAGTCAATGTAAGGTACAAATAGAATGAAGCACAATGATATGCTTCCACACCCAAATGTGAAGCATAGTACATCTTGTAGATAGAGCAACACCACCTTTGTACACCACTTGGTGCATGTCATGGTACAGGTGGGCGAGAATTCTTGGACCCCATGTAAAGCATACATTGTCTCCAAGCATCTTCTCGAGAACACAACCCCATCTAACACTGAGCATATGTCTAGAATAAGTGTGACCATAATCAAACAAACAAGAACAAGAGTGACATCATCAGTAACCTCAGTAATCGTAGAAGGGCCTAACTACCCTGAAAAATATCATATGTAACACAAGGACCATGAATGGGAACCTTGAGGATGTGCCATATATCCTCTAAAGTGATGGTAGCCTCATCGGTCAAGAAATGGAATGAAGAGGTCTTTGAATTCCATCGCTCCATAACAATAGTGATCAAAGTACAATGCACATGAATCTTCAAAATGTACAAGATGTGAAATAATCCAAAGGCATGAAAGAAGGTAATCTCCTTGAGACTGAAACTAGACATCTTCTTTAGAAGAGTCATCCTACGCTCTTGAGAAGTTAGTGGAACTAGATCGGCCTACACACACAATGTGCACAACATCAAGTTTCAAAAATCTGGTATAAAACCTAAGTCAAAAGTAAAAAGGAACAAAAGCGCACCATTTCACAAAAGTGCCCAATTGTCAAGGTACAAAAGCACAATTCTTTAACAAAAGCATAGGTTTATTGCAAAGGCACACATTTTCAGGAAAAAACAACACAAGGTTTTTACAAAGGTGCATAATAATAGCACTAAGTTATCAAAATAGCATAGGCAGGGTTTAGGAATTCCATGCCTTTGTAGAGCTTCTATGCTTTTGTACAAAAGCTCAACATCGGTGATAAATTCATGCCAAAATAAACTTCGACACTTTTATTTCCCTAACTTCTACAATACATTTTTCTATCTAGAAAAATGTGCAAGGGAGGTTTCTCAAAGTACATACCCGACCACCCAAACTAGGAGTGCACTGGAACTCATAGACTCGATCAGCTCGATGTCTGGAACAAATAAAAAAATCCATCATAGTAAGGTCTCCAAAGCAACTCTCTCAAGGATCTCTCCAAGGTCTCAAGGATTCTCAAAACAATGTGTGCAAATGAGCTAGAATTTTCTTCAAATGAACATATATACCTAGTCAAAACTAGGGTTTTGACCCTTAAACTCATTTTTGTAGCCTTTTATGCATCCAAGTCAGTATCTAAGACTTTTTAGGACTTATTTTTCATCTTCTATGCAACGTAACTAATCTCATCATCATGTCATGAGATTGACCCAAAAAAAATTTTGCTTGATCTCTCGAGGGGGAAACAACACACCAACATTCTTTCATCCATTGGGGCATAGTGGGGCATTGCAAAAAGTCAATTTTTTTAAAAAATTTAGATTTGAGCAGTATCAGTTCTTCAAAGCAACACAATAGGTACCTCGCTTCAAAGAGGGAAAAAATGTAGACACATAAAAATCTTCTAAGTATATCGCACACTTGATTTCACTTACACCATTTCTAGCACAATTCACCTAATTCCTCTATTTAATTAAATAATGTCCAATTATTTAGTTAAACTCATCTAATTCTCTAATTAATTGAATAACTAAGGTTATTTAATTAATTCATCATAATTCATAATTTTCTCCCCTTTTGATTAAATAAGGTCAAATTATTTAATTAAATGCTACTAATTCCTCTTGATTAAATAATTCATAATTATTTAATTAAAGTTATTAATTCTTCCAACTTGCACAATTAAATGATTTTCATGAATTATTTAATTGACTAATTTTCCTCCAACCATCTAACTTTCATAAAGAATATTCCCCATGGAATATTCCCTTTTCAAATTTGAATTCTTCCCTCCAACTCAAAATATCTCCAACATGATTCCTAAAATCAAGGGATATTGTTAAAACTCTCAAGGATTGTGAACCCTTGATCTAATCCTTGATCCATGCCTCATGGATTTATCATGTTGCAAGTATGAGCTAGTTTGGTGGTGTTGTCATTGATGTCAACACAGTTCAGTATGTTGCAAATTGTACATGTATGGTTGAGACACTATTGAGATGTTGTGAGTACATGGAGCTATCTTTATGGAATTTCAGTTGAGTTGTGTTGATGAGTTTCTAAAGTCTTTTGAGAAAATTAATAAAGAGGTGAAAGCAGAATAATAGAAGTATTTAGAATGTGCTCCGGTATGTGCTCCACATTTTTCCTGTGTTGATCCTATGCCTATGCGGTTGTGAATTTTTAATTATGGTGATTTTATGGTAATATATGTCGAGTTTCAGCTTCTAGTGAGATGGTACATGAAAGTTGCGTTCATTGGTATGTGAAATGTCTAGTAAGTTTGATCTTATTTGGACTAGGAGAAATGTTTCTGCTCCGCAGTCCTCCGCTGTTTTGATTTAGATCGTGCTGATATGGGATATGTCATGTGAAGGTCTTTCCTATACTTTGGCGAAGAGGTTTGGAGTTTGGTAATTAGGAAGTCATGTTTCAGTATTTTAGTATAAGTTTGTACAGTTCGAATAGACTGGTGAAAGAAATTCAGTGATTGAAGCTTGTTGTTTTTGCTGCAGATGTATCTGGAAGGTTCTGAGATGCATTCTCATGCATAATGAAGCATGTCGTGGCATCTGTGTGTCATCTTCTTGTTGGGAAGCGTATGCATCAATGTTTATCTATGTTTTCATTAGGTATGGCTGACCTGGTGTTTACGCTTCATTTAAAGAATAAAATTTAATTAAGGAAGCATGTAGAAGATTCAAGAAAATAATTTTATTGGTCCACTCTTATTCCTTTCCACTGTGAGAATTTTGAGTTGCCGACCTAATTTGGATTTATGAAACGATGTTTTGTGGCCGACCTTGGTAAATTTTTCTAAGGTTGAGAATAGTATAAAATCAAGTTGAATTGTGAAGTGTTGATGAGAATATGATGCAAAGTGATGAAAGTGTGCCACAAATCATAAGAGTAGAAGTGTGTGTGAGTTGTGATAGCAGTTTTTCAGTGTGCTGAAGGTAGTGAACAAAAGGTTTATGTAATCTTGTGAATGTGCTTTAATTGTAGTGGTGGATCTTTTGTTCTCTTTTGTATCTGTAGGCAGTGAGCCTCCTTGTTGGACAATGAGTCCTTTGTAGGCAGCGAGCCTTTGTACTTGGACACTGAGTCCTCTTCTGGGAAGTGAGCCCTTGGCAGTGAGCCTTTGTATTCAGTTTATAATCTTTATATTGTGAGTTAACCCTCACCGTGGTTTTTCCCTTATTAGGTTTTCCATGTAAAAATCTGGTGTTCATTGTGTTGATTTACTTTCTGTTATTTATGTTTCATGCTCATATTTAATAATAGAATAGTGTGGTTGAAGATTTGATAAGTGATAAAGTTATAAGTTTGAATTTGAGTGACAACTGATTCACCCCCCCCTCTCAGTTGTCCTATGCTTTTTTAACAATTGGTATCAGAGCTTGTGGTTCCTTGTGTAGAGCTTAATTTCTTAAGGAAGATCCAATGGCGCACAAATTGGCGATCCCTATGTTTGATGGAACTAACTACAATGAATGCAAGGGAAGATGAGAGGATACATTATCTCTCTTAGTTTCAAGACTTGGAAGGCTGTTGAGAATATGTATACACTTCCATCTAGTGGTGTTAATTCTGCAGATGAGATCCCTACTTATGAAGAAAATGACAAGGCGAAGTATGCGATTTGTAGTGGCTTATCTAAAAATGAGCAAGTCAATGTTAATTCTCTAGATACTACATATGGAGTCTGGAAGAAGTTGAAAGACATGTATGAAGGAAACAAAGAGGTAAAATTGACAAAGAGGTTGGCGACAAAGCATAGATTTGTGAACCCGAAGATGGAATATTGTGAAGAATTTACAATTTTTTTTAGAGAGTTGAACTAGAAGCAAATGAAGTTAGAAATCAAGGAGGAAAACTAGCAGATGAAGATATAGTCAAGAAGATCCTAATCACTTTACCGGATTGTTCCAGTGACAAGATCTATGTTATTGAAAAAACGTATGATCCTAAGAAGTACACTCTAGAAGAGTTGTTCGGCACCTTGCAAGCATTTGAGATAAGAAAGTTCTAGAAAGATGAAAAGACAAAAGAGAAGACAAAAATGACATTTAAGGCTTTGAAGGTTGAAAACCAGATAGCGATGATGAAGAGTTGGAAGAAAATTTCACCAGGAAATTGAAGAAAGGCACCAAAAAATATAAAGGTATGTTACCCTTTAAATGCTTTAGTTGTGGTAACATTGGTCATTATGCTTCGAGATGTCCTTATAGGGCTACTCATAAGAAGAACACAAATTATAAAGATAAGGATAGGAAGGATAAGAAGTATAAGAAGCTATACTATGTTAAGGAAGAGGCAATTATTTTTGATGACGAATCTGACAATGAGATTGATGATAGTGAATGCTTATTCTTTGCTTTGGAAAATAAATCTGTATCCACTAACTCTAAAAAATGTGTAAGTAAGAAGGCTCTGGAGGTTAAGAAGAATATGAGGGAAGGTACCTTGGTTACCTCTTTTCATGCAAGATAGGATGAAGACTATTGGGTAATTGATAGTGGATATTCTAATCACATGACCAGAGATAAGAGTAAGTTCACTAAACTTGAAAAATATGATGGTGGTTTAGTCATGTTCGGTGATGATTCAAGAGCTAAGATTTGTGGTAAAGGTTCAATAAGTTTTGATGGAGTGCATAATACTGATGATGTATATTATGTGAAGGGTTTGAGACATAATATTTTGAGTGTTGGTAAGATGTGCGTCAATGGATTTAAACTTGTGTTTCAGAACAATACCTGTGAAATCAGAAAAGGATCCGGAAATGGAGATATGATTGTTGCGGGAAGGAGAACTCATGGAAACATATATCAGCTGAAGGAAGTTGATGGACATTGTTTTGTATCTCAAATAAGTGAAATTTGGCTATGGCACTGGAGAATGGGACATGTCAACTTTGATAACCTAGTCAAGATCAGTGTAAAGGAGATTGTTCGAGGACTACCTAGAATCACAAGACCTGCTAATGCTATCTACAGAAGTTTTCAATTAGGAAAACAAACAAGATGTAGCTTTAAGGGAAAAGAATTCTACTACCAGAATGCTAGAGTTAGTACATATTGATCTTTGTGGTCCAACTAAGACTAGAAGCCTGAATGGTGACAAATATTTCATTTTGCTTATTAATGATTACACTCAAATGACATGGGTTGCTTTTCTCAGAGAAAAGAATCAGGCCCTAGATAGGTTTAACGTATTCAAAGCAAGAGTGGAGAATGAAGTAAATCTGAAAATAAACTGTTTGAGATTTGATAGAGGTTGTGAATTCACTTCTGGTGAATTTAATGCATTCTATGAGAAGCATGGCATAAAAAGACAGTTTTATGCTCCGAGAACCCCATAGCAGAATGGAGTAGTTGAAAGGAAAAACAAGACAGTTCAGGAAGCTGCTAGAACTATGATGAAAGAGTCTAATGTACCAGATGTATACTGGAGAGAAGTAATACATATTGTTGTTTATTTTCTTAATAGAGTTCAGATCAGGCACAACAACACAAAGACACCTTTTGAGTTATGGACTGGTAAGATTCCTACTGTAAAATATTTTAAGGTATTTGGAAGCAAATGCTATATTAAAAGAGATGATGAAAATCTTGGAAAGTTTGATGCTAGATGTGATGAAGGAATATTTCTTGGGTATTCTACTACTAACAAGGCATACATATGCTTTAACAAAATATTGAAAAAAATCATTGAAAGTGCTAATGTGAAAGTTGATGAAGACATACACAGACCTATTGAGATAAGTGAAGTTGAACCTGATGATCCTATCTACAGACATATACCTAAAGAAAATAAGGAGAAGGAAGAAGAAGAAGAAGAGAAAGAAGAAGAAAAAGTAGAAGAAGAAGAAGAAGAGAATGAACCAAAACCTACTGTTAGGACTCTTAAATATGTACAAAATAATCATTTGCAAGATTAGATAATTGAAGACAAGAGTGAAGGTGTGAAGACAAGAAGCAAAGTTGCAGCTAAGGTAAATTTGTGTTTACTCTCTAAAATAGAACCTAAATCTGTTAAAGAAGCATGTGAAGATGAAAGTTGGATGAGAGCTATGAAAGAGGAACTGCAACAGATAGAAAATAATCAAATATGAGAAATAGTCCCTAGACTTGTGAACAAAAATGTGATTGGATCAAAATGGGTGTTCTGAAACAAATTGAATAAAAATGAAGTAGTAAGGAATAAGGAAAGACTGGTATGCAAAGGACATTCACAAGTTGAAGGTATAGATTTTGAAGAAACATTTGCCCCTGTGGCCAAAATGGAAGCTATCAAAATGTTTTTTGCATTCTCTGCCCACAAGGACTTCAAGGTATATCAAATGGATGTTAAGTCAACTTTTCTGAATGGTGAGTTGGAGGAATAAGTGTACATGGAGCAACCTGAAGGGTTTCAATTGTCTGACAAACCGGATATGGTTTGTAAATTGAAGAAAGCATTGTATGGATTGAAGCAAGCTCCCAGAGCTTGGTATGCAAAACTGGATAGATATCTAAAGAAGCAAGGATTAAGCAAAGGTTCTGCTGACAACAACCTCTACTTCAAAGTGCAAGGTAATAAGATGTTGATTGTAGTAGTTTATGTTGATGATATCATTTTTGGTAGAAATGATGGCATGTGTAAAAAGTTTGCTGAAGAAATGCAAAAAGAATTTGAGATGTCTATGATTGGTGAATTGAATTTCTTCCTTGGTCTACAAGTGAATCAAACTGATAAAGGGATATTCATTTCACAATCTAAGTATGTAAAAGAGTTGAAAAAGTTTGGGATGGAAGATTCTAAACTAGTTTGTACTCCTATGGTAACTGGATGTAAGCTAAGCAAGGATGATGAATCTGCTAAGACTGGTCAGAGAAAATACAAATCCATGATTGGCAGATTGTTGTACCTCACTGCTACCAGACCAGATATTATGCATGCAGTGTGTTTAGTTGCTAGATTTCAAGCAGATCCTAGAGAAGCACATCTTATGGTTGTAAAAAGGATATTTAGATATCTTAAAGGCAAACTAGATTATGGACTATGATACCCTAAGAGTAATGATTTCACCCTAAGTGCTTATACAGATGCGAATTGGGTTGGATGTGTAGATGAATGGAAGAGTACCAATGGTGGTGCTTTCTTTCTTGGCGGAAGACTAGTTTCATGGCTGAGCAAAAAACAAGATTCAGTTTCTTTATCCACTGCAGATGCGTAATATATTGCTACAACATCCTATTGTACACAAGTTTTGTGGATGAAGAAAACTCTGAAAGACATTGGTGTGGTATGTGATGAGCCTATTCCTATTTTTTATGACAATACAAGTGCCATAAACATTTCAAAGAACCCGATTATGCATTCAAGAATGAAGCACATATCTATCAAATACCATTTCCTGAGAGAAAAAGTGTTGCAGAATGGAGTTAGATTGGAGTATGTGACTACAAAGGAACAAATTACAGACATATTTACTAAGGCTCTTTCAAAGGATAATTTTGAGCATGTTAGGGAGAGGTTGGGGGTCATTGGCCCTCCGAAAAAAATGCACATGAAGGTGTACCAGTCCAGTGAATTCACAGATTCTTCATTTATCTGGACTGTTTGTTGGGTCCACTCCGTAGGGGGAGTAGAAAAGGTTTTCATTGTTGCAACATGAGTGTACTTCTAAGGGGGAGTAATTATATTTGTTGTTCTTTTCCATTGATGTCAAAGGGGGAGAAAAGGTTGTGTTTCCATCAATGACAAAGGGGGAGATTGTTGCAAATATGAGCTAGTTTGGTGGTGTTGTCATTGATGTCAACACAGTTCAGTATGTTGCAGATTGTACATGTATGGTTGAGACATTGTTGAGATGTTTTGAGTACGTGGAGCTATCTTTATGGAATTTCAGTTGAGTTGTGTTGATGAGCTTCCAAGTGCTTTTGAGAAAATTGATAAAGAGGTGAAAGCAGAATAATAGAAGTATTCAAAATGTGCTCCAGTATGTGCTCCAAATTTCTCCTATGTTGATCCTATGCCTGTGCGCTTGTGAAGTTTTAATTATGGTGATTTGATGGTGATATATGTTGAGTTTCAGTTTCTAGTGAGATGGTACATGAAGTTGTGTTCACTGATATGTGAATTGTCTAGCAAGTTTGATCTTATGTGGACTGGGAGAAATGTTTCTGCTTTGCAGTCCTCTACTGTTTTGATTTAGATCATTCCGATCTGGGATATGTCTTGTGAAGGTCTTTCCTATGCTCTAGTGAAGAGGTTTGGAGTTTGGAAATCAGGAAGTCATGTTTCAATATTTCAGTATGAGTTTACACAGTCTAGATAGACTGGTGAAAGAAATTTAGTGATTGAAGCCTATTGTTTTTGTTGTGGATGTATATGGAAGGTTCTAAGATGTATTCTTGTGTATAATGAAGCGTGTTGTGGCATTCATGTGTCTTCTTCTTGTTGGGAAGCATGTGCATCAATGTTTATCTGCGTTTTCATTAGGTATGGATGACCTAGTGTTTACACTTCATTCAAAGAATAAAATTTAATTAAGGAAGTGTGTAGAAGATTCAAGAATATAATTTTATTGGTCCACTCTTATTCCTTTCCACCGTCGGAATTTCGAGTTGCTGACCTAATTTGGAATTATGAAACAATGTTTTGTGGCGGACCTTGGTAAATGTTTCTAAGGTTGAGAATAGTATAAAAGCAAGTTGAATTGTGAAGAGTTGATGAGAATATGATGCAAAGTGATGAAAGTGTGCCACAAATCATAAGAGCAGAAATGTGTGTGAGTGAGTTGTGATAGCAGTTTTTCAGTGTGTTGAAGGCAGTGAACTTTAGGTTTTTGTGATCTTGCAAATGTGATTTAATTGCAGTGGTGGATCTTTTGTTCTCTTTTGTATCTGTAGGTAGTGAGCCTCCCTATTGGATAGTGAGCCTTTGTACTTGGACAGTGAGTCCTCTTTTGGGCAGTGAACCCTTGGAAGTGAGCCTTTGTATTCAGTTTATAATCTTTATATTGTGAGTTAGCCCTCACCCTGGTTTTTCCCTTATTGGGTTTTCCACGTAAAAATATGGTGTTCATTGTGTTGATTTACTTTCTTTTATTTATGTTTCATGCTCATATTTAATAACACAATAGTGTAGTTGAAGATTTGATAAGTGATAAAGTTTTAAGTTTTAATTTGAGTGACAACTGATTCACCCCCCCTCTCAGTTGTCCTACGCCTATTTAACATATCAACCCTTGATCCATGTCTTTGTCTTTCATTCAATCTCATCCATTGATTAGAATTTCAAATCATGACCGTTGATCCATATCTTAGAAATCTATAAATACCAAGTCAATAATATATCAATTCAACACACATTCTTATGAAAAGTTACTCTCTCAAATTGATCACTCATTCTTGAGAAATTTGAGAACCTTTAGTATGAATCAACTATATCAATCATCATCAAGATTTTGCAAAAAATATGGATTACGAAAATTTGAGCAATCCACATCCATACCATCAGTCAAATTACACTCAATCCATAATGGAATGGGGATGTTTGCACATTAGTTTAGATTCAATTACTTTGAATTATGTTTAATTCTTTTTAATAAATCTTCTTAGTGTTGTTAATCTTTTTTTCTTTTAAAAAAGGGGGGGTAAAAATTTATTGAATCAAAGAAACATTACAGAGAAAAAGGCAACATTCGCCCAAAAAACTAGCAAAACCCACAACAAAAGTCCCCAAATGAACCCCACAGAGGAACCAATTACTTATGAAGATCATCCATGATAATCCTATTGAGGGACACTGAAAGCTCAGAGGATAAAAGTCCCCAGTCATCTAAATTCCAATTCTCTCCATGCTTAGAGACCCACTTTGCCAGAAGATTGACTACCCCATTCCATTCCCTAGGAATATGGCAAAAGGAAACAAATTCCAAAGAATTGTATAAGTTCACAATCTGATGGATCACAACAACAAGTTTCCAGTTAACACCATCAAATCTCTGCTCATTTAGCATATCAACTACAATCTATGAATCTGATTCACAAATAATCCTCTTCCAACCCAGAGAACAACCTCTTTCAATAGCATGTAAAATAGCAAGAGCCTCCATAAGATTATTAGAATGGTGATCCTTGTAAATAGAGAAGAAAAACACCACACCTCCATTACTGGCTGCCAATACCACCAATCCCAACATGCCTAGGATTCCCCCTTGAAGATCCATCAGTATTTATCTTCAGAATCCCTTGTGGGGGAGGACGTCACCAACCCTCTTGATGAACCTTCTTCTTGACCTGACGAGGGCCATTACTAGTAGAGAAAGTAGACCCTCTACCCTCCAAGTGTAGATTCCTCACAAAAGGAAGATCACTTGGCTCCAAAGTAATTGATAGATCATATTTAGCTATAATAGTCTCCTAAATATTGTTGAAGATATTTCCCGATAAAAGATCCCCGCCTTGCTTTACATCTTGGAAAATCCTTCTATTTCTCTCATGCCAAATGTGCCAAATAATAAAGGAAGGACCAATAATCAAGACAATCTGAAGAAAATACGTCTTAGTAGGGGGTCTCTCGAAGCTCTCCCAAAACTCTATCAAAGAAGAGGCATGACCACAAGGATTTTCCCAAACCCCCCACCAAAAATTCCAAATACTCCTAGCATAAGGACACTAAAAGAAGAGGTGAGAAGCATCTTCCTCACAATTATTACACAAAAAATAGAAGGGAGGACCCTGGAAGCCTCTTTTCCGCAGGTTTTCCTAAGTAAGACATTTATTTTGAACCACCATCCATAAAAATAAATTACATTTAGGCCAAGAAAACTTATTCCAAACCTGCTTCCACCAAGGAACCCTAACCTTTCCATGCACCTATCTGTCTAGCTCCATATACCCAATGGCTATATAGAATCTTCCCTTCGGATCAAGGCCCCAAGCTAAAATATCTTTTCTCCAGAGAGAACTACACATTTTTCCTGCCAAAATTGTAGCCAGCTCATGTCTCTCATCCTGAGTACCTCCTGGAGGCCACTCCTGGGGATCCGTCCAATGCCACACCTCCACCTGGCCTAGGGCTTGAACAGTTTTGAATTCTTCCACCTTGCACCAACCATCTTCCATCAAACTATCACAAAGAGATTGAAAATGAGGAAACAAAGATATAATAGAGGGATAACCATCCCAAGAATCATACCAAAAGAGGGCTTCGATCCCTTATTGCAGATCCAAAACAAACTTTCCTTAATCAACTTAGCCCATTTTTTAAGAGTATCCCAAATCATAGAGCCTTTCCCATGGAGACCATATCGAGGAACATCATAAGAGTTCACCACACCAAGGTACTTATAATTGAGAATTTTAGCTCAATCCTAATCCTGACAAGTACACCAACGCTAGTACAACTTAGTAGTTAAAGCTTGGCCCATCAAATTAGCAAATTTAAAACCAAGACCACCCTCCT
Source organism: Sequoia sempervirens (assembly GCA_007258455.2). Taxonomy (NCBI): domain Eukaryota; kingdom Viridiplantae; phylum Streptophyta; class Pinopsida; order Cupressales; family Cupressaceae; genus Sequoia; species Sequoia sempervirens. The sequence goes on along the minus strand of VDFB02000009.1, from coordinate 35,778,864 downwards.
TCTTCGACCTACAAAAATATTCCCACTTCACTAAACTCCACTT
>VDFB02000009.1:35765801-35778721 GCA_007258455.2 Sequoia sempervirens | reverse complement strand
AAATATAATTATATTATATATTTTTACCCAATATTGGCCATATATTAAATATATATTATATTAATTATATTTTGTATTATATAAAAATATACTTATTATTAATTATTAATTATAATAATTTTATATGTATTTAATAATTTTGTTAAAGAATATAATATATAACTATAATAAGTCGAATAATTATATTATTTATTATGTAAAATATAGCTAATATACACTTAACTATATTGTAGAATATTAAAACCTAGCTAAATGGTGCCATAATTTTCAATTTAATTAACATACTATAAAACCTAACGAAACCGGGTTGTAGCTCGTCAAATTGGAGAAGTGAAAGGTCAATACCAATGCCGAGGAACAGTTTGGAGGAGTGAAAACAAGGTCAATACCAGCGTCGAGGAAGAGTTTGGAGTTAAAAAAAGGTCAATACCAGCGCTGACGAAGAGTTTGGAGGAGTGAAAACAAGGTCAATACCAGTGCCGAGGACAAGGTTGAGGGCACTCAGGGAAAATCGACGACCAAGGGACAATGAGTACTGTAATTTTGGCACCCCCATTCTCTTTAACCTATAATTTTCATGCCTACTTTCCAAAGATCTTCTTGTACATTAGCACCCCTATTCTCGTAAAATGGTATAAGATAAGACAAAAAAAATAAAATAGCTTAGTCTTTCACATTTTTATCGACCAACCTCAGGTCTTGGAAAAAATCCCATAATCTACCCACATCTTGGTTGAGGTCTAGGATTTCATCATACATAGCCTTCATCGCATGAGTCTGAAGCAATTGTAGACTTATCCCTCTCTACAAGCTTAGTGAATTTGACCATGTTATCTTTATTTTTCCTCCAATCTTTATGTTTGTACCTCCCCTTTCAATCATCTTGCACAACTTGAACTTATAGTTGCCTTTTCTTATTGATCCTTCATGTGCTCATGTCAATCTAGCTAGTTGACCACCTAGTTACCCCCAACATCCTCCACATTAAACTTAATGCCTCCCACCTCCTCCAAAAAGATTGGCATTGTCATCATTCTCATCTAGAACTCATAATTAAGTCCCACTAACTTTTGAGGTTCAATTTGTTGGTGGGAACATGTTATTCTTTGTTGTACGACCTACCTCAAATCTTATGTCCACAAAGTTGCTAAAAACATAAAACAATAAGAAAAAATTTGAAGGTACAACTAAAAAGGGGTTATTTCCTTTTGGCCTCCTCCACCTCTTATATTTCAACATAGCACGGAATTACGCTTACATAACATAGACTCAAACAAATGGAAGTTTATAGGGGCAAAGGAGCCCAAGTATATGCTAGGCTAAGCTAGATCTAATTAATGGAAATAGAGGCATACAATTCTTCTTTAATACCTCCACCACAAACATATGCAAGGAAAGGTCTCCTCCCTTCTTGGTAGTGATAACCTCCTCCACACACAACCCTTAAAAATTATGAATAGATGAATATAATCTTTGAAGAACTCAAAGTTGATTCTCTCCTACCTGATGCAATTAGTCATTTTATCCTTACAAAAATTTATGGTGATTACTAGAGGCACATAGACCAATTCTTCATAATAGTAGAATTTGATCATACTTTTCCAATGATGGCATTATGAGAAAACCTTAGGTTAAATAAATAATTCCTAGCTAAGTTATTTAAATCATGTCCAACCGTATAAGAGAAGACTGCTGCTATGTGTACTTGGATACCATGGAGAAAGGCTCTTTGGGCTCTTTCATCAATCAAGGTATTGTTAAATTTTAACACCTAAAAGTGAGAATGAAGAATCTTTCCTAGGATGGTGGCCAATTATGCTTCTCAACACCTAGATTACAAAATCTTTGTCAATATCATTGCCATCACAATTAAACCTATTGCTTGAGATATAGTCATACAAGTAAAAAAATTGGCTTTCTTGATAGTAGATACATTCTAGACAATTCAATCCTTGCATCAGAGATTGTTGAATAGGCCCAACAAACTACTCATGATGCCCTTACTATTAAGTTAAAACTTTGACAAGGCATATGATTGCATCAAATGTCCTTTCATTTATAAAAGGCTCAAATGGATTTATTTTTAACCCTAAATTATTATCACACATTAATCTCTTTGTTAATGAGTGATTGCACAATAGTGTGTCCCACTTGTGGGATGAGGCAAAAAAATAATCCCAAAATTTAAAAATTACAAAATACCAGTTGAATGAAGAACCTTCATTTGAAGGTGATGTAGTCATGACCTTTGAATGAAGAACCTTCATTCAAAAATGATGCCATGTCAAGACTTTCAAATGAAGGTATTTTTTATTTTAAATATTTCATGTCCAAAATGCTTTATAAAAGGAACCTTTGCATGAAGGACCTTCAAATAAAGACCTTAATTCAAATGTCCTTCATTAGAAAATCCTTCATATGAAAGTTCTTTTAATGCCATCCCATTATATCTCCTAGAGTTTTTAGAGATATTTTTATTTCGAAGCAGAGATTGGACCCCTCAAACCAATATGCAAAGATGAAAGAAAGTGTTAACCCCTTAAACTAAAAAAGTTTCTTTTAACTTTAAGTTTGTTGGGTAGCCAATTCTTTTAAGTTATCAAATCCTACCATCATACATAATCAAATGTTGTTGTTTCAAATGACTATGAGCACTAACTTTCACTATTTGAATATGTTGAAACCTTGTCATAGAGAACTAGAACATTGATGCAACCACTCATCCTACCTTAAAACATACCAAAAATATCCTAGCAATTAGACATAGGAAGATTTTTAAGATGACTTAAAAAAAAATTATTGCCAAAGCATAAACTTATGATGACTTAACCAGGCCTAGTACACACTCCCTCCCCATTAACCACTTAGACATATGGAAATTAAATGTAAATTTCCTGCTATTTTTAGTCATGTAGGTGTCCAATAAACCACTTGGTGGTGTTTCCCTTCAAGTTTATTTACTTGAATGAAGAGAAAAGTCCCCGGATTTACAATTAGGAGAATACATTTGAGGCCTTGGTTGTGTAACTGGTGGATCTCACAACATGATTTAACACTTGTTACAAAGTTTGGGGAGCAAATGCTATAGATTTGATTTGTGGATGGACACATTTGGACGCAGTAGTAAATAACTCTGTAATCTATCAAGACTTGATTACCTTTATAACTCACAAATTCCTGCCATGAAAATGATAGATTAATCATAATGTCACCTTTGGGATCACATCACCATGAAAGAACTTCATCCAACATCGATCCCGAGGCAGCCACCAACAGTATTTTTCAGATCCTGCCTTCCCCAGCTGAGAGGGAAATTTAGGAAGAGAAGAGGAAAGTGAGACATGTAGTGGGTCTAAAAGAGGGAGATCAATTAGAGGTCAAAAGATTAGAAGAAAATTTTGTAAACACATGGAATTTTTTCTTGCTGAAGGGGGGCATGTTATTATGATGATGAGAGCATAGGTGACACTGGCGGTGCCCCTTGAGGTACAAACATCTATGGAAACAATGGGTACCCAAGGAACTTCCAATAAACACATTGATTTTGTGTCAATGAGAGGATATATCACATAGCACCATCCTCATTACATGGTTTATGGCCTATTTTGCATGGACAGCATAAAGGTCTATTATGACAAAGTTACTAAATTGATCGAGTATGTTGGACTCTATTATAGTTACAAAGATTGAATGCAACTAGTTCAATATACACAAAGTATGCATAGGTATGCACTGTCAGCAAATTATATACAACTAAAAGATAAGGATCAAAATAAAGGAGTGGCTATGTACATTGACGGAAGGCCAAAAGCATAAGGGAATATTGTAGGGTTTATAAACAGTACATGACCTCGGTCAACAAATACGCAACCCAATTGCATATTCGAAGGGCATGAGGGAACCGTGGCATTCAGATAAAGCGATAAAATCAATAACCGCTGTGGAAGAGCTAAGCTGAATCGGGATTACAATCTTGAATCACTTTCAAAGATACAAACATGGCTATGGGGGTGGTAGCTACCATATATCATTTTACCTTAACCTCCAATTAATGGACCCACATACCATTTTATTATTATGTTTTTTTGTAAGTCTATCGGGTTTCCATTTCTAATGTTTTTTTACATTTAATTTTGTCACAAAGTGGGGACATTACTGATCGTGATAGGAAGGCCTTCCAAACTCAGATCACAGATCGTGGATGCATCTTTTAGGTGCTTCACTGGCTAAAAGGTTTACTCTCATTGTAATTGTACAAATTAGATACGAGAAAAATGTTTTATTATTATGTTTTTTTCATAAGTTTATTGGGTTAATTTCGATAATGTTTTAATATTCTTGTTGCAAATTTCTACCGAAGGCATCAACAATAGAGGGAGAGAGCATCCATAGGGAGCAAATACTATTATATGATGATGACATCAAGATATCCAACAAACCCTCTTTATATGATAAGGAAGACTCCAAAAAATGCAATGAAGAACCTTCAATTGTTATTCATAGTGCGCCTAAATAGATGAGATAAGAGAGGGTTGTACATTGACCGAGAGAGCAAAACTTGCAAGTAAGTTGTCATAGAGGTCTTTAATTATAACATAAGTTCATTCATGGTTTTATATTTTGTACTCTTTAGCGCCGCAAACTAAAATATGTGTTGTTTTAACAGGATTTATTGCATCCTCATGATGCTGCTAGCCATGATCAGGGTACTGCAAGTGTTTCTCGGGAGTAGGGGTTGGTACAAGTGTCCATCCTAAAATTCCTACACATACATCACATCATCCAACCCCATCATCCGCGGTCTATATTGTCAACTCAAATGTCGGGCAACATACCATGCAGATCCGGTAGTACACCCTCCGGGCAAAGGAATACATGCCGTATCACGTAATTTTACGGCGTACCTAGGGATGCAGAGCTTTACTAAAGTACTAGTGGGATGTTTTAGCAAAGATTTCCTAGATCTTCCTTTAGAAAATACTAGTATGGGAGACGGATTTCCATTACATTTGTGGTGACCGAGGATTTTGTTCCTATAAAGCCAGAGAAGGTCCCAAGTACTTTAAATTTTTTTAATTATTATTATATATAATCCAATTGAAATTTACTTATTGATCGCTCTTTTTAGACTATTGATGCCATGATCATTTTGCAGAAAATGATGTTTTTATAAACATCTAAGTGATATTACATTGGAGCTCTTCGGGCCCACCATGCGTACACGGTGGAATGCCCAAAATGAAGATTTAAAAGATGAGCTCATTAACTATTTAGTTGTGTTGTTCGGTGATAAAAACATTCAAACTTCAAAACCAAGGTCCTAAGAAAGCTAGTAATTTCCATTCAAAGTATGGAGGGTCTTCAATATAGGTCACATTTAGAGAAGAACAAAGTAATGGTGAGTGTTCCCCCCATGATTCCAGAGGGAGTGAAGGACTCCGTGTCGATGGAAAAGGAGAAGGTCAGTAAGAAAAAGGAAAGACAATTCACTCCAGCTAAGGAAGGTATGCATACAACAATGCAAATTATATACCTATTACTCTTTCTTTACATAATCTAATGTATTTCAAACTTTCATAGGCTTCCCGACACATCGGAGGAAACAAAGGGAAGACTAGAAAAACACTGGCAACACAAACTTGGCTCTAGTGGTTATATGAAATTAGTCACATGAATTGTAAGTATCAATAAATGAAATATTGCATCCAAATAATAAATTGCAAAATAATTTTGGTTTTATCACACCATAGAAGCAAAATTCATGGATCTTATGCAAAATATTGTGATTCCAAATTCAACAGAGTGTCGCATGTAAGAGGACCTTAAAGATTTCCTCTTCCCAAAGAAGGTTATGGAGTCGCGGGCTAAACGCCAAGAGTCTTGAATAGAAAACAATCTTCCACTCCGTGATCCAACATTGGCCGTAAATAAACTCAATAAAGTTTATTTAAAATTGAAATACTTGTGCAATCTATTCAATATTAATTTCCACCATAAATTACTTATGTGCCTTTTTTTTTTGAAATAGGCAAGCAATGATAATACTACACATGACATTGGAATGCAGCCTGGTGAGGGTGGAGCACAACTTGTAGATGAAGGTCATGGTGTGCATCCTGGTACTGGATGTATCCATGTGCTATACAAAATGCAGTATGGATTAATACAATTAAACATCTTTTAATTGCAATTGGTGTATTAATTAATGTAACCTTTTGTGTTTCCTTTAACTTAGAGCATGTAGAGAGGATCAACATGTTGAGCATGATCGTTAGAGAAGACTGGGGCAACATGGATTTGGCCTCACCGTAAAGAGGACCACTCTAATGTTCTTTAAAACATATTTAATTGCAATTGGTGTATTAATTAATGTAACCTTCGTTTCAACTCCGCATCGCATTTAGAGGGTGTTTAGCATGTTGCATGATGCTATAAGACAAGATCGTGAACATGATGGCCCCATCGTGTAAAGAGAAACCACTCTCTTAATGTTCTTTTAATTAATGAAATACTTGTAAATACAACAACAAAACATAATAATTTAACATTTCTTTGTTATTGCAGCAGACTTCTTTAGCGGTGGTTCATGTCGCGGAGTAATAATTTACTAGGTGTACATTAAGATCATGAGCAGAGGGCGTAATTAACCTAAGGGGGACAAATGATTTAGAAAATGATATTCTTGACTTCAGCTTTTTTAGCTCTCAAAAAAAGAAACAAAAAAAAAGTGATTGTAATCATATTATGACGTACCCATATTTTTGATAATATGTAAGAACTGAAAGAATGGAATGTTGAATGAATGAATGAATATGTTAATGAATGAATGTTATATGTTAAATTTAAATGAATGTTACAGTTATTAATGGATGAAATGAATGACACAATGCCATGGCGATCGTGCATGGGGAATCGAGTGATGTGAGGGGGGTGGGGAGGGCCAAATGAGCTTCTCAAAACAAAGAGAATATCAAACTATTCTTGAAACAAAGAGAAGCTCAATAAGGTAATGCACTTTTCAATATAAGAAATGCATTGTTTGAAGCATCAAACCAATATGCAAAGATGAAAGAAAGTGCTAACTTTTCACTATGGTAGCAGAAAAATGATTCTTTATACCCTGATGCCTTCATTTTCCAAGCCAATTTCTCCTACTTTTTATAGCTCTGCCATGTTTGTGGATGTGATATGACTCCTACACAAAAATCATGTACCAGTTTACGACCTTCAATCCAACTACATCCAAGTATCTTTTAATTCCTCTTTCATCAATCTCTTTACTATTTGAACCTCGTACAGATGTTTTAGATGAAGAACCCATTATTGTGAAATGTGTCTCCGTTGAGTAAAGTGAATCCACGCTTCTGGATCATAATTTGAAGTTGTTTCCATTCCAATGTTTCGAGTTTAGTTTGTTTGTATGGCTTTGTATGAATACCACATTGTGTTGTGTGTGGATTTGGTTTCAAAGCTCTATTTCTTTTGTTTTTAGTGGTGACATAACTCTAAAATTTGACTTTTGTGCATAATAGGTTAGTGGAAAATTTGACAGCTTTGAAGGGTTTAGAGGCTCGATTGAGATACATACACAGATATTTGAATCTTGTTGTTGATGGGAGGCTTCCACTTAACCATGAAATTTTGTACCATCTGCAGGTATGCAAAAATTTCTCTACTTACATTCATTCAACTTACTGTAATATAATATCTGACAAAAATCTCCTTTTCATTATACTTAGATGGATTTTCATGCCATGTTCCAAAGCACATGTTTTAGAATAGGCAAGAAGGATGTTGGAAAGGGTTAAGTAATTTGGCTTTACACCTGCCAATTGCATAGTTTACTTCATTCATCCAGCATATTGCCAATGTGTTTCACAATTGTTGGAATCATATCCTATAATTACAAAACTAGTAAAATTAAAATATGTAAGTTTCAAATATGGCATTACATATCTTTCTATGAATTTTTGAAAGAAAATATCAAAATGGAGAAGTATTAACAAAAATAATTTGCATAATTTCTAACAGATTAGGGAATTTTTTTGCAGAGTTATCTTGAATATATTTAAGACAAAAGTAACTTATAGAGATTGAAGCAAAATATTGGTAGTCTAAAATCACCAGTCAACACATCTTAGTAGTATCTCAATTCAAGAGAAATAGGTCCACTATCCATTAGCCAGTAAAACAAATAAAATCAATTCATAAGATTATTTTGTTCTAATAGGGTTGATTGGTTACTTGTTTCTTTTTTATTGTCAGGAAGTCATCAATATACACTTGGTTTTCTTGCCTTCTCTTGCCTCGTGGCCAGAGAGTTTCTGTAGAAGGCATCAAAGTAACCTTCAAGATTGACAATGGAAATGAATACAAGGTCAATATAACTTAATGTTAATTGGGTATGATTTTATTTGTTCAAGACCAATTTAGATTCATTTTCTATTCACACTACTTTTATTTACATTTATGTTTTGCTAATATCCATTTTCCTTTACATTCATATTCTTCTATACATATTGTGTTTATAATAATGTTTTCCTTAATTTAATCTAGGAGAGAGGACCTAGTACCTGAGCATGTTTCAATAGTTGTGATAGTAGTGGTTTATATAATGCCCAATATTTTTATCAATATTGGACCAATAGTTGTGACTTTAAAGTTGTTAGTGTTGATGATGATTCGTAGTATTTGCAAATTAGTTGCATTCAACTTAGATTTGTAGAATGTATAGAATGACATGAATTAATAACCTTGAAGTTTTTCTTGAATTGTATAGAATTATTGCAGCTTTTACCTGTATATAATTTTTCATACTTCCCAATACGCATTCTATCTGTTAGCTCTCAAAAACGTAGGAAAAATGCCTCAAGAGGTTGCCAAACTCTTGGTACGTTTCAGGGTAACATACAAGGCCAAATAGTTTAGACCTTCTTCTCTTCAGGTGCTGCTAGACCTAGGCAGGTATACCTATATGAATGAAGCATAGTTGATTTGTGTTTATTTTTTTATCAATTTATCCACAATGGCAAGTGGGAGTGGACAATTGAATCTTTATTATGGTATAGATTGTATAAGCAATACAAGGCTAATCCTAATATGTTCAGTTAATAGATGTAAAATATAAAATGGATGAACTAAAATTAAGTATGTAAGACCAGTGCCTCGTTGGGTATATGGAGTCTAATGAAGATCTAGAAAAGTGTAATTTTTGATGGCAACAATTCAAATTGTTCGGGCAACAAATATAGTTTGCAACTTGTACAAACGTGCAAGTAAATGGCTAACAACTCTACTTGAGACAGGATGACAACCCTAATTATTTGATTCTTCTTACTAATCCAATTAATACTTTCCAGTTACTGTGATTGATTATAAGGATTTAATCTTTACTTGAAAGAACAAAACGATCACATCACACAAATAAAACACATGTGTATCGACAAACTAATAAATAGTTGATATACCAATTTAAACAACATAAAAGCATCAAAATGGAGACAATCAAATAATTGTGTAATTCCACAGATAACTGATACCAAAGACTAAGCCACAAATTCATATATCTTCATTAACTTCATCGAACTTCATGCATGCATCTGAGTCTTTTTGATGAAAACATCATTACAAAAAAAAACTATCTACAATATTCTTTTTTCCTATTTGCCTCTCTCCTTTTGATATCAAAAAATGGATACTTATACATCAAATGTTTGAAAGGACATGTCCTTTCAGAAATGTCTTATACATCAAATATCGCCCAGAGTCACCCCGATAATTATTTTGATCCATTTGTATCTTCATCAGAAAGAGATCATGTATCACTAGGATATTCTGCAGTTTCCCCGACGTGGTGAGTCTCCCTGATGATTATTCTTTTGATCTCAAGTATGTCGCCAAGACTCCTGCCGATGTAATCTTATCGGCGTGACATAGCGGGTTGGGTAGACATTTAGAACTGACTCTGATGGTATATGTCTTGTCAATATGCTTCCCTCGTGCTTCATCAATGAGACAAGATGAGTATCTCGCCAATGAAACTTCATCACTGAGACCACATGCTAGTCCTCCCGATATATCTTCTCAGGAAATTTTGATCATTGTAATAGTCTTGATCTTTCACCGATATGCCTACATTTGAACGAATATTTTTTTTTAAAAAAAATTGTATTGTTTCATTTAACTTTTGATGAAAGCAACCGACGAACCTCCAAAAACGTTCGACGAATTTGCAATACGTCTAATGCAACTTTTGTCGTAATGACTTTCCCATTTCGTCACAATTTCGATGAACTTTTGATGTTGTTCTGACACTTTGGAAAAGGCATGCCACTTGTGTTCTAGCTATTGTTTGTCTCTATATCAATGACATTTTCGTTGATATTCCGACAAACACTAGATCCCTTTTTTGTGGCGGCAATCGATGAAGTTGAGTCGTGATTTCGACGTTTTAAAGCTAGTCAGGAAAGCGACTAAAATTATTTGAATAATTCGTTAGTATTCTGACAATAGGTTGTCGATATTTCAACAAAATTTTGTTGGAAATTAGAGTCAAATATAGTAGTGTCATATCCAAACTCACCTTCAGGAAGAAATACTAAACATGAATGTATTACTACATAAATCTCTTTGCCCTAAGTAACTAATCTCAACCATTTTGGATCAGACTTCCAAATTCCTCTTGTCATCATGAATAGATATAATCATGATATATCAAGCATACTACTACCATTCTTCCTCCTTATACTCAAAATGCAATGATAATTCAAGTACAATTACATTTAATTCTCACTGTATTAATGACATTACTCCTTAGACATCAGTGATCGCTACCTGTCATCAAGGACACTACTCCTTGACATTAATCTTTTGACATCAATGACAACATTTGCTCAACAATCCCACCTTTTTTCATTGATGGAAAACAACAAAATGTTGGCCACACATGAAGACAAATCTAATGTTGTTTGGATTAGGAAACCACCTCACATTGATTCCTATTTTCTCCCGTTCAAAGTATTTAGCATTTTGAGTCCTATTTCTCCCCATTTGACATCAATGGAAAAGGTCAACTACTTTTTTGACACTTTGCACAATTCATAAACCTGTTTCCCGGATAGACTCCCCCTGAGTTCATACCACATTGTTTCTAAAAAAACTTCACAAGACCACCAAGTCTTCTTGTGGTGGGGAGACAATGATCCCCCTCAACTTGTACTTCCTCTTGATTCAACGGGAGGGAGCAACAACTCCCAACTTCTTTCAGATAAACTCAAAATTATCCTTAGGAAGTGGTTTTGTGAAAATGTTTGCTACTTTCTCCTTGGTTTCAACATACTTCAACTTCACTTTTTTTTGTAACCTCCCCCCTCAAAAAATGATACTTGATTGTAGTATGCTTTGTCCTTGAGTGCACTATCAAATTCTTTGAAATGTTTATAGCACAAGTATTGTCACACATAATTGAGGTAGGTTTATCAAAATCAATATTCATCTCCCTCAAGTTCTGCTTCATCCATAGTACCTGAGTGCAATATGAAGTTGTTGCAATGATCTATGGTTCTTATGTAGATAAAAAAACTGAATCATTTTTCTTGCTTAAACAAGATATAAGAATGTCACCAAGAGAGAAAGCTCCACCACTTGTACTCTTCTGGTCATCTATGATTCTGACCCAATCTGCATCTGTGTATGTAGTTAGAGTGAAATTTCACTCTTAGGATACCACAAACTAGTCCATTGTAGCCTTCAAATATTTGAATATTCTTTTCACTTCTTTGACATGAGTTTCCTTAGGTGATCCACCACTTGTACTCTTTTGGTCATCTATGATTTCAACCCAATCTGCATCTGTGTATGTAGTTAGAGTGAAATTTCACTCTTAGGATACGACAAACTAGTCCATCGTAGCCTTCAAATATCTAAATATTCTTTTCACTTCTTTGACATGATTTTCCAACCGCTTGCATTATATCCAGTCTAGATGTAGTCACATGTAATAAACTACCAATCATGGATCTATACAAGGTTTGTTATGCCATAATAGATACATCACCTTTACTCAACTTACATCTGGTAACCATAAGTGTACTTACTAGTTTGCATTCTTCCATCTTGAACTTAATTATATTTCCTTTATGTAGTTGTTTTAGAAATGAATAAGATTCCCCTTGTTTGTAGGGATAAGATTCCTTCTAGAAGATGAGTTGTCCCTCTAGAACTTATCTCAACATTTAATAATTTCCTAGATAGGGTTCACATTTTGTTAGATCATGACACATGGCAACATCTCATGCATCTTAGGTTTTCTTTTTTTCCTATATAATAAGGCATTTTTTTTCATTTGTATCATATCATATCAATCAAATATCAATGATCTAATGTTGTAGATCAATAGTAATCTCTCTTTGCAGCCCTTAGTTGCAACACTTTCTGTGTGGTGTAATTTATCTTGGCAAGATCCTTTGAAGTGTGTGTAGCTTCATTGGATGATTCAACGTCCATTATTTCAACATGATATCAGAGCTTTTTGAATTCTAAACATGGTATCATAGCCATTCCATTGAGAGTCCATCACAGAATCAAGAAAGTTGGGTTGGAGAGATTCATCGCAGGCTTGAAGGTTTCCATTGAAGGCTACTTGTTTCCACCCGAGGACCAAGCTGATTTATGAAGCAAATAGAGTCAGATCCGAGCTCTCCATTGTCTTCAGAAGGTCTTGAAACCCAAGGATCACTTGTCCTTTCATCAAAATCAGATACATCAACCTGGGAGCCATAGGAGGTATTTGGGTTTGCAAAATCAACCGTACTATCCGTGCAATTTGCAGTAAAAAAAATCTCCCCGATCAGTTGTCCTTTGAGGCAAAAAAAATTTAGTCGCAGGAACTTTTTTTTCAAAAAAAAAAAATCGGGCTTTAT
>VDFB02000009.1:35659120-35765701 GCA_007258455.2 Sequoia sempervirens | reverse complement strand
CTCTGTATCTCCACCTCTCTTCCTTTCTCTTTCCATATATCTCCATCTCTCTTTCTCTTCCCATATATCTCTATCTCTCTCTCTTTCTCTCCCCATCTAGCTCTATCTCCCCACATATTAACTAAGAAGCCATGCAAGCATAGAATAGTATATGTTGGTAAAAATGTAATAGTGTTTTATTAAACTATAAGTAACACTTACCTTTCTAATGTCAATCCTTCTTATAAAAATGGTATTTTATTAATCTATAAGTAGATTATTGTCACCACTCTTCATTCCACATGAAATTCCAAATGTAGCAATTGTTTTGTTGCTTTTGTCAAGTTTCATTAACCAAGCTATTTATGGGTTGAATAAAGTTGTGTTATGACCCTTCATCTCTTTAAAATAATTAGACAATATTAGGAGATCGGAAGGGGAGAAAACTAAACTCCTTCAAAATAGGGTAGTTGTGGGTTTGTTGGTTTTCTTTGTATACTATGTAATTAGTTCCTCTAGGATAAATAAGTCACTATATAAATGAAAGATGTTTGATTATCTACCTAATATTGTTTTGTTTTTTTGAAATGGAAGAGATCTACAACTCTATAGAAATTTCTATATGCTAATGGTCAAATTATTAGACTATTTAGATCATTTTCTTAGTTGTGTATCCTAACTAATATAGAGTAAGATTTTTCATTTTAATTGACTACTACATAATATTTTATGTGTTGAAAGAATTGTTTCCATACTTTGTAGTTTTTACATTGGAATACAAATCATATTTAATTTCACCCCAATATACTTCTTTCATAAAGATATTTGTTTGATTTTTCCTTGCTATTTTCATCTTAAATTTTTTTAAAATGTATTCTATAATATAGAATTATTTTCAAATTGGGACAAAAAGGATTCTAAGAGATATATTTAATCATAAATTTTACAATCATAAATATCATTTAATTTGTATGTTGTAACTTCAGTACTTTTAGTTAAAATAAAAATAACTTAAAGTTATATATACATATAGTTAAATTGAAAAAGTTGTTTGAGTTAATTTCTAAATTTGATCTAAAAATGTTCAACACTTTAGATAAATTCAATTAGATATAGTTAAATCGGAGGTGTCATTTGAGTTAATAATTAAATAACGTAATAATCAATTTAAGCAAGGGACATAATTTTGGATGTGTTTGAATTTAATAAATTACAAATTAAAATAGACATAAATTACTTGAAATAAGTCTTCATAACCCATCTAATCAAATCATAACCTATCAAAAAGGTAATAGGAATTTTCTAAAGAAAAGAACACTTGACCCGATCATAAGTGGATGGCCTTCGCAAAAAGGAGTGATCCACCTTAGCAATAGCAACTACCTAATGTAGACCTGGGAGGCTCAACTCAACCAACCTATCAACCTGCCTTTAAGAGGCTTCCAACAAATTTAGAATGACCAATTTAAACAATCCAAACAAATCTCAAATCTTGACAAACAACAGAGGTCATATTTCACACTTTGACTCCTTGAATCCTTGTAACAGTGTAAACCTAGTTTTTCCCCAATAACTCAAAACTTTCCCAAAACACCAAAGAAACCCTTGATGGTTTTAGACACCCATTTTGGAGTTATTAAAGATAATTCAAGGGAAAGTACAAGTCCTTTGGACCAAATCACCAAAATCACCCTTTCTAGGTTGTGTTCATTAGGTTGATTAGGCCTATTTTACAAAGCAACTAGCCTTTAAACTTGCCATATGCCTATGAAACCTTGGGGCAACAATTTTTATGCCTCTGTTGGAATTATAAAATTTTGAAAATTTTACAGTGATTTTGCACTCGTTGATTCCCTAAAGAAAATCTTATCTTGAGTATAATCCATCATAGTCACATATGATCACATCATTCTTGACCATTTGATATCATGAAAAACCTCCAAAATCTAGTATTGAAATAACCCATATCGGCAAAATTTTTTGCAGGTCTCTCTGATTCATAAATCATTATATTCTCATTTTCAACATATTGGCAAAATAACATAAATGCCACACCAATCAGATTACATAAGAAGATACACATCGAGATGACATGGTCCATGGTCTCACCGATAAAGAGATTCATCGGCAAGACAAGTTCCATCGGGGTGAAATGAAAAGGTCATACCAAGCATATAGGTCTCACCGATGAAGTTCCATTGACAAGAAACTTGTCTTGTCTCACCGATCAAAGCACAAGGAGTTGTATTGGCCAGACCAACGCCATTGGAGTAAGATCCCTGAGTCAGCTCGAGTGCATTTGACTCGCCGATGAAATATCATCGGCGAAACACTCATCTTGTCTTGCCGAAAAAACAAAGAAACATACTATCTCCAATACAAATGCTATTGGAATGAGTTCAAAATGTCCTCATACGAACCAATGTGCAATCCTTGAAAGTTAAACCTAGGGAAACTAGTATGTCCCAATGTATTTGTAAATGTAGAATTGGTGAAGATGCTAGCTGCCTATTATAATCCAAAATGTAAAGCTATTTGTGATCCATCAGGAAAACTGTTTATACATGTATTTGAAGCTGCCATCTGTGAGGTTTTTAACCTAGAGGGAGTGTGTGGTGAAAAAATTGTACTTGAACAACTGGAAAAGGAATTCTGGAGGATGGATACTTTGTACAAGGGTTGGAGGTTGCCACTACATAGGTCTAAGAAAGATGGTGTTTCAGTTCCACTGAATGACAGTGATGGTCCCCCGTTCCATAATGATTTGTTTGAACCCTACATGAGGTACACATATTTTTTAGTGTGTCAAGTGCTGGGAATGGAGGCCCCTGAGCACATGTCAATTGTACCCATGGTAATTGCAGCAAACATCCAATGTCACAATTCAATTTTTTTTATTATGCTTCACACATCTTTAAAGTACTTGATTCAGGACTGACGGAAATAAAAAGTGGAGCTCCTATCTTGCACTTGGATGCTTATTCAATCCTAATGCATATGATACTTTATTATGGACAAGAATTGCAGATGTGGCCTGAAAAACTAAGGGTTGTACAATTTGATAAGGAAGGAAGATTATTACCAGTATAACTCTAGACTACGACCTGGCATTGCAGATTTTCTAATTCTTGTTATCTACATTTTGAAGAGTTTTTTGTGAAACCACTATACAGATTTTACAATCATCCTTGTGAATACTCATTGTCTGATGAAATAAAAAGGTTTTTAAGGCCTAAGTATTTCAATGGACCTGTCAACCACAATTGGGGAGACTGGTACTATCTAGAAGATGCGACCCTGATAAGAGTATATGGATTTGAAGATGCACCCTTCATTCTGCCCAAGACGGTGCCTGATAGGATTGCATATTTGGAGATTGTTAGGAAATTGAACTATTCAGATGTTATGAATATGAGTTCTTTTAGAAAGTAGGCATTTATGCCTAGTACATTATGCTTCAGTGATTTCACTGTATTAGCAAGGGATGGATATGATATGGTTCTCAACAAATTGCTGCAATACAACATGAAGAAGGGTCCACCGTGAAAAGGATTTGATCCAGAAGGGTATATTGATTTTTCCAAAAATAAAATGAACTTGGGAGGATACAATCACATACCCTATATGTATGATGATTTGATCAGGAATTTGGAAGAAGAGGAAGCAAAAAAAGTTGTTGATGATTATAACAGGGGATTGCAAGATACATAACTATTATCTTCTGATGAAGAGGCATATGGTGATGGTAGGCCTAGCATTACAATTGATAAAACTTCCAGATTGAGAACTCAAGACTACAAGTATGTTCCCAGGGAACCAGATGTTGAAGAGAGTGTAGATACTAACAAAAGGAAGATCTAGCATATAAATCATTTGTGGCTAATGATGAATTCATTAAAACCTCAGAATTTAAAACCTTTTTGTACAAATTAAAAGGAAAATAAATAAGGGAATCAGTGGAGAATATTACACCAAGTAATGTGGAACAACTGCTGAATAACTTGAAATCAAGTGTGGAAGAAGAAATGAAGAGCATGACCCCTGAGAAAGGAAGGAAATTATTAGAAGATGCAGGTGTCATGATCTTTCCTGGGTTGGATTTGAACTCTGCTTTGGTTTTTGATAGTTTTCTAAAGAATAGTAATGCCACACATAAACTCATTCCTGAGGGGGTAACAGAGATTTATGTAGGATCTAATTATAACCTAGATGAGGGATCACTTATGATATGGGCCCTGTATCCTCCACACAAGAAATCTGTTGTAATCAATACTAAAAAGGAATTTGGAAATGTAATGATGTTAAAATTTGGTGAGGTTGATCTAATAGCTACAATAGAAATTGGCATTAATGTGGCCAAATTAAATAAAGCCCAAATCCAGATGCTAATCAAGGAAAAAGAAATGTATGAGATGAATAACGAGAGACTACTCAGAGAAAAATGATCATTTGAAAGACATGATGGGAATCACATTGGGATCCACAAAGCAATTGACTCATGGTGAAAGCTCCCAGGCAAGAGACCAGTGGGAAGAATGAAATGCGTACTGACAAGGTAAATGTGATGCACTCACTACAATAATAAGGAAGAGGCATGCCAATTTAATTACTTGGTTGAGTAAGCTCTGGGGAACACATTCACACAATTTTACTGTAGTACAAGAACATAAGAGGATAGATGGCAGGATCCAAGAGAAGTTTCAAGAAATAAACCAAAGGGATGCTCCTGATAGCATAGCTATTGATACTGCCAACCATTTTATGAAAAAACATAAAGACTTCCATGAAGAATTGCAAGGTGACGAGCAGGGGATGATCAATGTCACAAAAAAGGGAGTACCAATGCTGTTAGAAGATGGAGGGGAACTAAAGGGAAAAGATAGATGGATCAAGGAATGCGAGATGATGATGCAAACAATTTTGGAGACAACCACAGGAAACGATTTAACAATGGACAGGGCATGTGAACAGAATGAGAAGATGATCGAAATGGAGATAGCCATAACGAATGCGCTGGAGGATGTTGATACACTCGAGCGGAAAGATTACCTAGATTATCTGTCAAACATCCTTTTATGGCTTAATACAACATAATTTCTAGTTTGTTATTGTTGTCAAGCAAAAGACATTTCTGAAAGGATGCGTCTTTTCACAATTTTGATATATTTATATCTGTTTCATAATGTAAAACAAATATAGGCAGATAGGAGAAAGATATAGTAGATAGTTTGCAATGAAAATTTCCTTTAAAAGACTAAGATGCATGTATGGATTTTGATGAAGTTAATGAAGATGTTTGAACTTGTGGCTTAATCTTGGTATCAGCTGTTTGTGGAATTATATAGTTATCTGGTTGTCTGCATTTTGATGCTTTTGTGTTGTTTAAATTGATATATCAAGCATATATTCAGTTTACCAATACACATTTGTTGTATTTGTGTGATGTGATTATTTGGTTCTTTCAAGTAAAGATTAAACCCTCCTAGTCAATCACAGTAACTGAAGAGTATTAATTGGATCAATAAGAAGAATCACATAACTAGGATTGTCATTCTATCTCAAGTAGAGTTTGTCAGTCATTTACTTGCAAGTTTATACAAGTTATAAACTACATATGTGTGCCAAACAGTTTGAATTATTGCCATCATAGATTACACTTTTCTAGATCTTCATTAGACTCCATACACCCAACAAGGCGTTGGTCTCACGCATTTCATCTTTTAGCTTATCCATTTTTTTTTTACATTTGTTAATTGAACATATTCTAATATTACACATACACTTTATTAGGATTATATCTGTTCAGTGTAAGATTTCCATTGCGAATAGATTATTGTAAACAAAATCACATCACTTAAGTCTGCTCAGTTCACAAAGGTAGACCCACCTAGGTTTAAATCCCTATTAAGCTCTCAAAAGTTAATCATGTATGTAAGGAACTTATGGTGTAAAGAAAACTAAGGCATCTTGCATCATGTCCTGTTTGACAAAAAAAAGTGACAAGTACACAATATACTGAGAAGAATCCATGGGAATCTTGCAAATTATTAATGTTCAAAGCATGATGAATATCTTTTTCCAGTTGAGAAAAATAGCCAAATTTTTTTGCATGAGATCCTTAAGAGACCAAATTATTCTTCTGTTGAATTGGATTGGAAATACAACCCTTATTTATGGTATGGTTTAAACCATGTGAAAGAAATAAGCTTCATAGCACTACAAAGTAAATTTTAGTCAATTACAACTTGGAAATTCCTAGCAACATTTTCTGCTACAACCCTATTCTGTAACCAGAATCACATCTAAATGGATTTCTTCTTCTTATTCCTTAGCACTATGTGGGCACTGTAGAAATGTTGTAATGTTTTTGCTTCTAAAGAATCAGGAAGTTCCTAGGATCTTCTTGACATCTTTTTGCAAACATAAAACACAAATATTAGTGGCTGTCCTAAGGCATGTATCTTATTACCACATCAAACATTCACTGTTTAGAAATAAGTTCTTGTTGGTATTGTGATTGACATGCAGCAGAATCCCAAACAATTAATCATTGTGAGAAAGGATGTATACGGTATGAAACTACAAAAGAGGGATTGTCAAGTACTTCAATATCCAGTGGAGAAGTAGTTGGAGCATATCGATCAACCACATTTCCATCTTTGTCCACCAAAAACTTGGTGAAGTTCCACTAAATATTGTCACCCAAAAGGCCACCTTTGCTTGATTTCAAGAACTTATAGATAGGAGCAACATTATCACCATTGACCTCAACCTGCATCACAAAACTGCAATATAAATACTGAAAAATCCAATAAGCATACCAGATAAGCTAGTTATTACAAGATTGTTTCTTATATGACAAATGAATTCAAACAAATAACAAAACAAAATAATAATGAAAATAACAAAATAGGAGTGATATGCTGACCTTATCAAATATTGGAAATTTAGCTTTAAAATGAGTACATGCCACTTCTGCAATCTGCAACTTGGAAATTCAAATCCCTATCTAACATCACTATTTTATGATCACATGAAATATAAAACACACTAATTTCAAAGTTGTTAACATCACTATTGAAATGTTTTAATTTTTTGACCTTTCAAATGTATTGAAACTCCTAAGACACCTCTAAGACCATGCTAGTGGCTTGATAATAGCCTTATTATTGACATGACACTAACCTTGCACGTTTTACATGTAAATTCTCCAATTTTCCTTAAAAAGGCTACAAAACTCTTTAGTGCAAGACTCAAACTCATAACTCAAAACTTCACCTAGAACACGACTAATGGTCTTGAGTGACCTTATTCACAATAAAACATTCTTGAAATGCCTAAACCAACCTATTAGCCTCCCTAATTATCATCACATGATTAAGCATAGAAGATGAGGTGTAGGTGCTCTTGCACCACTACCCCATCCAAAATTTGCTCACATTACACAAAGCCACAATGTTCCTCCAAGATAAGCCAGTGAAATCCTACCTTATGTGTCCTAGTAATCAAATTGGAGATGATCCTAAAAATAACATTGCGAAGGGTGATTGGTCTAAAAAATCTAAATGACTTTGCAATTATTTCACTAGTACGATCAATGTGTCATATTTCATGAAATTTCCCAAAACACTATTCATTATGGTCATATGGAAATTTCTAGGAGAGCTACAATAGTTGTAACATCACAAATTAAAATTAAACATTAAAAAGTACATCATGAATTAATTATGTAATGGCATAAAAATTAAAAACATCATGAATTAATTATGTAACCACAAATATAATTCTATCAAGAAATCAATATCAAATAGATAATATAACTCATACATTTCAATGTCATTGATCTTCTTCTTTATCCAACTCTTTGTCTGTATCATTTGATCCAAATTCGACATTGTAACGATTGGTTATATCATCATCATCGTCATTGATATCAATTTCGATAATGTCATCATCCACATGGATATCATCTTCATGAACATTAACTCCTACATCATCATGATCTAGTTCCTCCTCTTCTACATCTTCGTCAGGCACATCATCAACTAACTGTTGATCGTGATCATCATCTACATCATCTTCTAGTTCTTCGGTATCTTCTTCTTCCACCACATTATACTTTACCGGCCTTCCTCTTGGATCATGTCTAACGACAAACGACCAACCTGGTTTACGTGGAACCTCTGAGTAAAATACCTGATCACATTGGCTTGGAAGAACATAGGGCTCATTTCTAGCTAGCTCGATCGACCTTGTATTAACCATGGTAAATCCATTGTCATGTTCAATAACAGTTCTCTCGGGATCATTTTCATTCAATCGTAGCCTATACCATAGGATGACGAACAAAACTAATTTGAAGGACTTAAAGTCACACTCAAGTATATCATCCAAAATCTCATAGGATCGATTTTCTGAGACTTTTGGATGTATTTTGCTTCTAGATGAAACATTAGTCACCTGAAAGACTGCAGTTATCTTAGAATCACAAGTTTTCTTCGTGTAATCCAAATTTTTGATTCAAAATTTACAACCATTGCACCACATAGCCTTCTGGTGTTTCACTTGCAATATTTCAAACATGTAAAAATTATTGCAATATTGTCAGTTGATAAACATATTTATTCTCCAATGTATGCAAAGAAAAAAATATCAACATATATATACATCAATATAATTGAAAATTATTAAATAATATGGGTGATTAATATATTTATACATACCTATTTATCTCTTAAACCATATGCTAAATCAATTTCCCTTGGTGTAACATTGGAATCTCCATAATGATGAACTTCTTTAACCAATGAAGCCACACCTTCCCATGTTAATACGTGACCAAATTGTTGACATCGTTCAATCCATACCGTCATCCAATCAAGATTGTTTGCGACGTACAAATGTAGTGCATCCCACTCTCAACCAACTGTATAAAAAAAAATAAAATTCACAAACAACGTATAATTAGTTAATTACCATGGTATACGACCTTAATTTATAATTGATGTCTATTGAAGATTAATAATTAAATAAGTACAATATACATAAACACCAAATGTAAAATGTATTCTAATTAATTTCCATGACCATCTTATAATTACCTCACTTTCTTCAATCTACCTTTCCCCATCAGGTACTCCCCTTCGAATTTGTTAATGGAGTTGGGATCCCAAATGCGATCTAAATGGATCTTTGCTGCAAACTTAGGAAGATATTCAATAATGTACACCATGGTCTGGTATACCATATATCCTTATACCATATATCCTTCCACCATAGAACCCTCAAGATGTGCTCTTTGTCTAACCAAAGCCTTCAAAAATTTCAAGTGCCTCTCAACCATCCACATTGACCTTGTGTGTACAGGTCCACACAATTCAATCTCTTCAACTTGGTGTATGAGGTAGTGTTCTTGTGCATTGAAAAATGTCGAAGGTAGACACTTTTGCATTTCACACATTAAATGAAGAATTTTTCTCTTCCAATAATTTATATCTTCTTTATGAATTTCTTTAGATGACAACCATCTACAAGTGATTCATGCAAATATATTAATGAGATTTAACAAAAATATACAGTATATTACATAACAAGTAAAACAAATGACAATTATAAGATCTATACAACTAATTGAACAAATATCACTACTTACCTCATGTATTTTCCAAATCATATATAACTTGCTTGACATGTTGTCAAATTTGTCTGGGAGAGATAGAGGTAGAATGTACTGCAACAATTATAAAATGATCTTTTCATTATTTTTCCAAAGTAGTAAACATAATACATCGAAAAGTACATGCAATATACAAATATATATATAATATACTGTATCAATTATCTTTAATGAAGGTATGTCAATCATGCATTTTCATCCCCGACCCAAATTCACCTTTCTTTGTTATTATATTGTTTATGTTCGCAGCAAATCCTGTGGGAAATCATATTTTTTGTATGAATTATTTTATAGCATTGTTTTTATGCTATGTTAATAACCAATGAAAAGCACTTATATTAATTTGGTCTCCATTGCTATTTAATTGAATGACATTTTTCATATTGCACGACAAGCTTCCCGAATCACACTAAATTTTGACATTTTTACTATTTCCATCCAATATTTTACATAACGCTATTATATTCTTCGAGATGATTGTATCAAACAAATGCACAATTTGTAGCTGCTCATAGTAGGACAACCTACTAAATTGTCTGGGATGACTTTTCAGTCCCTATGGAAGTAGACCATTAATGCCTTGATGACCTTCATGAAGCATATAAGTTAAACAAATTAACAATGACAATCATTGTCAATTACAATATGAGTAAACAAAACACAATATAAAAATATAAATTCCAAACATATCATATATGATGGATAAACAATTTGATCTAATGTATAACCTTGATGATTAATTCTATTATATTCCAACTTCCATAGGTATTTGTGTGTCATTCTCGGTTTTGATTGTGAAATTTCTTCCCATTGAAAAAATCTCTTTCAGTAGTTCAATACTTATGATTTTTGTGGAGGAAGTGCCTATACTCATCAAACACCTGATTTCCTAAACTTGTTGAACGACAAGATTTCATCTTTAGACCACAAATTGGACATGCAAATTTTCCCTTTGTTTGAAGACCTACAAGATCATATATAATTGGATTAAATATGTCAATTTTTATAATTATATATAATAAATAGATTATTTAAAAAAATATGAATGATATCTACTTCATAAAATTAAATATTGTTAAAGTGCAGTTGAGCGTTATAACATACCACAAAAATGTGTTAGCCCTGGGGCATTATGAATTGTCCATACAAACATTGCATGGAATGATATTGTCTTTTTCGTATTGGTCTAGAGGCGTCATACATAGTGACGCCATTCCATAACTTTAGTAACTCGTCGATAAGAGGCTCGATATATACATTCATATCTTTAACTTGGTACTTACCTAGTTTAATGAACATAAATATTACATAATTATTATAACCATTTTACTACAATATATATAAATTAATGTACATGACTATTAAACGAAAAAAATATAAGTCATTATGTAACAAATAAGACAAATGAGATGCTACTATGTTAAAGAAAATTGATGTAAACAAATACCTGGAACAATCATTGCCAACATTTGTGCTCTCTCTTTATTGACATCCATGGAGGAATGTTAAGCAAATAGATCTCAACTCTCCAAATGGATTGACATCGTCCACTGCCAATGAAAGCCTGAGATTACAAGGTTCTTTTTTAAAGTGTGGCCATTTTTCCTCCATGTCCCTAAATGCAGAACCATCTACAAACATTTGAAGAATGTCGTCTCCACTTTTATTTTGTGCATGGTAATCCATAAATTGCACTAAGTTTTCACACCTAAATAATCGTTGCATATGTAGAATAATGAGAATATAATGAAGAACCTTGTGAGACACCTTTTTTGTTAGTTGATTTGTTTGATATCTACTAATATGACATTCTGGGCATTCTGTTGCAAATTCATGGTGTTTATGATATATAATATGATCATTGGGACATGCATCTATTTCTTGATACTTCATTCCAATATCTTTCATAATACCAGATAAATCTTGGTATGTACCATCATCTTCAACTGTGTTTTTTGGCGCATGATCATCTTCTTTTATAGGATCATTAACTTCATCTTCGATATTCATAGCTTCATGTTCCTCCACTTGCAAAACCACATTCTCCGGGACGTTAAAATGATATAAACATTTACAAATTCAATCAATATAAACACATATAATGAACAACTTACCAATGGACGAGAATCATGCCCCCCTTCAACATGACCATGCCCCCCTTCAACGTGATCATGCTGCCTACAATGTTTCTTAGCTGTTGTGATTAAAAGTTTTCTCGTCTTTAAGCCCTCGCAATTATTGCAATGACAATAACATTTCCCATCACTCTTTCTTTTCAATCTAGCCCACAATCTATCAAGTGTCTCTTCATTTTGTTCTAGACTAATATTATCTGACATGATTTTTTCTTTACCAAGTTTGAATATTTAGATCTTCAAAAAATATCAAACTCACACTCCAATAATTTTTAATCATAAACAAGTAACAAAATCTAATAATTCTGATATTTTACACCAAAAAAATTTGGCATGCAACCACCCCTGCAAAAGAGAAGATAGTTTGAAGTTAATGACCCCAAAAAACACTTTAAAATGCTAATTCCAGAACTTATTAAATTCTGATTTTACTATGATTTCCAATTGTTAGACTCCTAAAATTAGAATATTGAATTTGCACAACAAAATTTGGAAATGAAATTATGAAAATGGACAAGTCTAAAAATGAAATATGATGAGATGTTGCTTTAAAATATGATTTTCAAACCTAGAAGTACAAATTTGACTTCACAAATGAATTTTGGAAAAAGATAATGACTACCCTCAACTTGGCAATAATAGCAAAACACTATCGCAATAAATAGTCAAACTCACTTTTATTTATGTCGGCCACAATTTGATTTTGCATGTTCGTCAAAATTTTGACGAAAAATCTTCATCAAAATTTTGACGAAAACTCAGGTTCGTCAAAATTTTGATGAACGTCAGGGATAAAATTTAAAAAAATTGAAAATTACACATTAAATATCACAAGTACCCAACAATACATCTAATTATACATCTTTCGTTGGAAGTTTTCATCGAATTTTGTAGTCAAATGAGTTAGTGTGAAGTTTGAATGGAGAGTATGTCTACACATGTTCTATCATATTCCAAAGTTTCCAAAAGTTATGTTCAACATGCAAATTTTTTGAAGTGATAGAAGGGTCACTTTGCTTGTCAGTTAACCAGTTGATGTTTTGGAATTGTGTGACAATGGCTAGTAGGGTGTGTCATCTAGAGATAGCGTGGGATGATAATAGAGGTCTAGGTTAAGGTTCTTGTGAAAGCGCACATCATCATATTCTTTTGGTGGAAACAAATTTAATTTAGGATTGACTTGTTACATGTTTCATGTAATTTAAATTTAGGTCCACCTTATATCGTCTTGGTTAATTGTGGATCCCTGACCGACATGAATTGAAGTTAATGTAATATCTTGTATATAATTCTGATCTCACTCCACATGATAAGTATGAAAAGTATGCAAAAGTAAGAATAGAGTGAGCAAGGGTGAGACTAGTGTTATTCAATGTGAGTTACATATCAAGGTTATTTAATGTGAGTTACATCTCAATCATTGTGTGCCATCATCAGAAGATCATAAGGAGTGTAGGAGAGTTTTTAAAGCATGTTTAGATCTTATGTAAGTTGTGTAATCAACATTGAAGTTCTGCAAGCTTTATCTTTGTAATCTAGTAGGATTGGTGTTCAACTTATTGAGTTGGTGTTCATATCTTTGTATTGGAGATTGGTGTCTCCAGTAGGTTGGTGCCTACTTCATATTGAAAATTCCCTTATTATATTCCTTCTTTGTGAGGCTAGATGTGGACAGTAATTCCAAGCAACTATTCTAACTGTTTTTTTTTCCATCTTAGGTTTCCACGTATATTTGGTGTTATCATGTGTGAATGTGTGCTTATGTTGTTGCTTGATTATCAGTAGATGTTTTGATTCAAGTTTCATGATTGAATATATATATATATATATATATATATATATATATATATGTTGAAGTAAAGAGTTTTAAATAGATTTGATCCATTGTTTCACCCCTCCTCTCTCACAGTAGATTGTGTGCCCTTCACTACTCCCTACTGCCAAACAATGAGACATGAGGAAATAAAAAAGACAATTAAAAAATTACTAGAAATGGGACACATTAGACCCAACTCTAGTTCCTTTGCTTCCTCTATAGTTTTGGTGAAGAAGAAACATGACACAATGTGTATGTGCATCAACTATAGGGAACTAAACAAGAAAAATATCAAAAACTGATATCTTATTCCCAACATCGATGAATTGATAGATGAGCTTCATGAAGAGATATATTTGTCAAAAATAAATCTTAGCTTGGGCTACAATCATATTAGAGTCTGAGAGGAGGATATTCACAAGACAACTTTTTAACATAAGTATGAGCACTATGAGTTATTAGTCATGTTGCTTGATTTTACAAACACTCAAACAACCTCCTAGTCATGCATGAATCATATTTTCCTCAAGAAACTAAGAAATTTCATCCTTTTTTTCTTTGACGATATTTTGATCTATAGAAAGAGGTGGGAGGAGCACATATTGCACATTGATGAAGTGTTGGAAATTTTGGAAGTGCAAATGTTATTTTCTAAGGATTCAAAGTGTGAGTTTTCTATGATAAAGATCTTGTATCTAGGTCACATCATCAAGTGCAAGTGGACATAGGGAATATCAAAGCAAGTCAGGATTTTCCTTCCTGAAGGATCTTGACACAACTACAAGGATTATTTAGCCTTTGCAACTACAATATGTGTTTTGTTAAGGGTTTCTCTCAACTAGTCACACCCTTAATTGACCTAACAAAGAAGGGAGATTTCATGTGGACTAAGGGTGCACAATGAAAATTTAATAGATAAACATGGTAATGAGCTCATGTATTGTGTTAGAAATTTCAAATCTCACCCTTCCTTTTACATTGGAATATTATGCATTAGGAGAAGGAATTAGAGTTGTGCTCATACAAAACAAGCACCCAATTTATTTCGAGAGTCAAAAAATCATAGAGGTAGAAAGGAAGTTCTCCATATATGATAAGGAAATATTGGCCATCATACATGCATTGGTAAAATTTAGGAAATACTTGGTGGGTGGTTGATTTGAGGTTAAAATTGATCACAACAACTTGAGGTGTTTCCTCAATCTAAAGGATCTAAATGATTGAAAACGAAAGTGGATGATAAAACTCCAATCCTATGACTTTGATATTGATTATGTTAAAGGCAAGAAAAATGTTGTTGATGCATTGTCTAGAAGGCTAAATTTGTGTTCCATGTCTCATATCTCTGTAGATTGGAAGTATTAAATCATAGTAGAGTATTCCAAGAATGTGTTTGCAACTGATGTATTGGAAGAGAAGTTGTTGAATGACAATTACATAGTTTTCAATTAACTCATTCTTTACAAGGGAAGAGTCTACTTGATGTTGAAATCAAAGATGCATGGAAATATTTTGTGGGCAATTCATGTTACTCCCTTGGTAGGCCACCTTAGTTACTTCAATACCTATAAATAGATTAGGGAAAGGTTCACATCGAAGGAACTCAAGGATGATGTCCTCAACCATATCAAAGAATGGATAATTTTTAAAAAGAGTAAAATAGACAGATGTTCCCTATTGATATTTTGCAGCCCTAACCCATCCTAAAGTAGAAATAGGAAAGTGTTTCGATGGATTTCATCATAGAACTTCCTAAAGTCCAAGGTAAGGATTGTATATATGTTTTTGTGGATAGACTAATGAAGGACACATTTCTTTGCCATCTCTTCAAATTAAGGCGCCATGAATGGTTGATGTATTCTTTAAGGAAGCAATGGAACTCCATGGACTATCCAAGAGCATCATGAGTGATTGAGACAATCACTTCATGAGTTTGTTTTGGAAAGAGCTCTTCCTTTTGATGGGAACTGAACTCACCCCTAGCGCTAGCTACCACCCAAAAATAAATGGCCAAACTGAGATTATGAAAAAATGGGTATAAGTTTATTTGATAAATTAAGGTGTTGATAAGCAAAAGACTTGGATAAAATGGTTCTACTTGTGGGAGCATTGTTACAACACCTACCACATGCCAATCAAGATGAAACCATTCACACCCTTGTATGGGTATGAATCTTGAAACTTCATTGATCTCATTTTAGTGGATAGCAAGGTACTAGGAGCAAGTGATGTGGTGATAAAAAAAATCCAAGAAATTATGAGGTCAAGAATAATTGCCAGCATGCTCACATCCACCATAAGATGTATTGTATGTAGATTTCCATGGGATAGAGAGAACATTTAAGATCGAATACATGGTTTTTGTGAGATTGCAACCATACAAGAAATCTTCCTTGAAGGAAAATGAGTCAAAAAATTCTCAAACCATGTTTCTATGAGCCTTACAAAATTTTGAGGATTAGCAAAGTGGCCTATAAGTTGGAGGCGTTGGAGGGAAGCAAGATACATAATGTTTTTCACATGTCTTGCCTCAAAAAGGCTATAGGAAAACATATAAGACCATCAGATGAGTTACCTCTTATTGAGAAGGATGGAAAATTAGTTTTGAATCCCAGAGTAGACATGGATGTAAGGGAGAGGGAGCTAATAAATAGAAGCACCAAGGAGTACCTAATTTAGTGAAAAGATCTTCTAGTGGAGGATGCAATGTGAGAAGGCCCATAGATATTGGAACATATGAACCTACAATTGCTTGAGGAAAAGAAATTTTGAGTGGGTAGGTCCTCTAGTCAATCTAAGTTTATACATATTAGGTTTGTACTTATGTCTTCCTTGTTTCCATTTATTTTGTGTTTTCCCTTCTTGGATATACCTTTTCTTCCAACTATGCTCTTCCCTTCTCTATGTTGGATTTTTAGACTTCTCCATTTTGCCATGCCTTCCATTTGTCCCCTACCTCATCATTGTATTTGTTAGACTCTCAAACTTGCCCTTATTGGCATACTTGTTGCTCGACCCCTGATGCCCCAACTTGTAGTACCCTCAATTCTCAATATTTTTGCCTATGTTTTCATTCCCATCCTAACTTCCTAGTATGTGTTGTATTGTTTCTAGTAGTTTGTTTTTGGTACCAAAAATTTCAAAGTGAAATATTTCCTATCCATGATCACTATTCAATTTTGAAGTTGTAGGTGTGCTTGGTGGCTAACCTATTTTGTTTGTGGAGGATATAAAAGAGTGAATATCTTCATTCAAGATGATCAACTACAATTAACCAAATTCCTTTTAGAATCCATTTTGAGCACTTATGTTCAAGAATGAAAATCCTAGGATGGAAACCCTAGTGATTTCAAAGGGTGATCTCATACAAAATTCATTTTTGAGCTTTGTTGAACATGGACACCACCAATATTGTATTAATTCAATTTTCCATTACTATTGGTATGAATTGATGTTGCAGTTACTTATATTACAAAATCATTTGAATGTAATATACTAATTGTTGTAATAAGAAAGAGATCAATATTTACACCTACTATTTGTTGTTCATTTTAATAAGAAGATCTAGAGTTATGCTAGTTCCTTATTATTTGAAATGTAATGGTATTATTGATGCATAAACATAATTTTAATACATTTTTTAAAGATTTGATTGAATACTATGGCTCAATAGTGTTGTTATCTAAATAGTAAGCGTTTGTGGAAGGTTAAGAACTGGATATGTATTATTTTGGCTCGAGATATTAAATAAAACATGGGTGTTTTTCCTCTAGCATAACTCTATTTTTTTTGCAATTTCAAAGGGTTTAAGGTTTTTGTTGAGAATGTATTTGAAAAGAAGATCAAGACTATTAATGTGGAGAATTATGTTTGGAAAAGTTTTCTTTTGTAAAGACAATGGTATAGCAAGATGAAGAAATAACTTCACACACCCCTTAGTAGAATGGAATTGCACATCATATGAAGATAACATTGATGGAAAAGGCTAGCAATATGCTAAGTTGTTTGGGTTAGAGAGAAAGTTTTGAGTAGAATTAATCAATACTAGTTAGCTCATTAATTGATCTCATAAATTAGTGCTTCTTGATAAAACCCATGAGGAGTTTTGAGTGGACAATAATCCCTCACTTTAACATATCAAAGTGTTTAGCTATGAGGAATATATGCATGTGCCTAAATAAGAAATTTAAGTTGGATTGTAAAGTACAAAACAATGAAGGTGTGAAAGGATACAAAATTTGGAAACTTGAGTTAGGGAAGATAGTTATGTTATCTTTAGAGAGGTCATATCTTATCCTATCGAGCAACCTAGAGAAGAAGTGAGAAAAGAGGTGCAAAATGTCAAAGGAAATTTGCACCTAAGGCAGAATTAGAGGTACAAAGGCACCTATAGATGAAGTTGATGCAAATATTTTAGAAGATCTTCATACTCCACTAGTCAGTAGGTCTATTGAACAATGGAGAGTTCCTGAAAGGTATAGCACATCATATTTTTATTATATTTATGTTTTATCTACTAATGATGATGAGTCTAGAACTATAAAGGAGAGATGACTTAAATGTGAGTTAGTCTTGGAAGAAATTCATGGATGAAGAGATAGTTGCTTTGTAGAAAAATGAGACTTGGGAGTTGGTTCTATTGCCTAAAGGAAAGCAACATGTTGGTTGCAATTGGGTCTTCAAAAAGAGGTTTAGTTCCAAGGGTAAAAGTGATAAATACAAAACAAGATTGGTGGAAAAAGGTTATTCCCAAGTTGAGATGATAATTTTTGGTTAGATTTTCCGTCCAATTACAAAGTTAACTTCCATTAGATTTTTGTTATCTATAGTTGTTGCATATGATCTCAAGATTAAACAAATGATTATTAAGACAAAAAAAAAATCAATGGAGAACTAAGGGAGGAAATCTACATGACATAGCCTAAACACTATATGTTAAAAGATAAGGAAAAGTTGGTTTGGAGGTTGAACAAGTCTCTATATAGCTTTAAGTAGTTAGCTAAAATGTGCTTATTCAAAATTTGATACCTAAGTGTTAAGGTTGAGGTTTATGAGGGAAAAATCTTATTATTGTGTAAATTTTAAGCAAGGAGATAATCAAATTATTGTATTCATTTTATATGTGGATCACATGTTAATTAGTAACGATAAGGGTATGATTAGGATGCTTAAATCTTATCTTTCATCACAAATTGAAATGAAGGAACTAGGGTTTGCTAAGTTTATCTTGGGTATAGAGATAAGGAGAGATGGGGTAAAAAGAAAAAATTGGTTAAGTAAAAAAAGTATGTTAATTTTGTTTTGTAGCAATTCTAGACACATTATTATAAATTAGTGTGTTTTTATTCTTGTGGGAACAATTTTTTTGGTTAATAGT
Organism: Sequoia sempervirens; assembly: GCA_007258455.2. Taxonomy (NCBI): domain Eukaryota; kingdom Viridiplantae; phylum Streptophyta; class Pinopsida; order Cupressales; family Cupressaceae; genus Sequoia; species Sequoia sempervirens. Next base: position 35,746,718 of record VDFB02000009.1, on the reverse strand, counting down.
GTCCTAAAATAGAGGACATGTTTCATATTCCATATGCTAGTGTTGTTGGAAGCTTATGTATGCAGTCTTCTATAATAAATGTTGTAGATTCTGTTGTAAATGTTGTTGGGAACAATTTTGATTGAGAAGGTGGACCTTTTAGTAAATGTTGTAGATCCATTGATCAAGCCAATGAGCAAGAATTTTATAGATGGTGCACATTTTGTTAGATTAGACTTGTTTTTTTGCCCCTTTATGCTAATGTATACACGAAGCTTGTTAGGAATGCATTGCATATTTTCTTTGTTTTACACCCTTAATGAATTGTACATCCACCCACAATATCAAGGTCCAAAAGAAAAATAAAATTGGCCCTTGCCATGACACTCAAAGTACAATCAATTAAACCAAGAACCTTAAGAAAATTATGCATAGACAAAGCACATTGATGTCTAATATTATTTTGTTGAGGGATGGTGCAACATAAGAAAGTTTTGATTGAGAAGGTGGACACTTCAATGAATGTTGTGGATTCATTGATAAAGCCAATGAGCATAAAGAATATTATAGATGGTGCAAATTATATGAGATTAAGTTTGTGTGTTTTGCTCCTTTATGTGATGTATACAAGGAGATTATTAGAAATGTATAGTATATTTTTTAATTTACATCCTTGATGGATTGTACATCCATCCACAATATTGGGGCCTAGAAGAAGAAGAAAAATGGCCCTTTTACAAGATAGTTTACCATGATTTTATGCCCATTGTTTTGTAGTGCCACTTAGTGGTTTCCTATAGTGATGTGTCTATAAATAAAATGTGTATGGATTAAGGTTAGCATGTGTGAGGAACATATTTTTTGTATAGTGAGCTCAAAGCAAGGTTAAGTTGACATGTTGACTCCAAAAGATAGAGTTGAAGATCACTTGTATATCCTATTCAAAGCATTAGACCTTCGTATTGTATTGTAATCCTACTATTGAGATTAATATATTATGTGTATTTTGGAAACCAAAGTTTTTCCAATATATATTATGTTATCTCTTAGCTATTACTTTGTTGAAGTTTGTCTAGATATGTTTGTACTTGCATTATTTCTCATCTAGTGCCTGGTTTAAGAGATTCAAATCTTTGATATTTAAACCCTCAACCTACTATCAGTTTATTAAGAATGGTTTCACGGACTCTCCAGGACTCGCCGCGGACTCGGCGGACTCGAGAGTCCGTTGGTGAGCTGAGTCGACTTGCCACAGACTCGGGAGTCGAGTCCAGGAGAGTCCTGGGTCGGGACTTGGGAGTTCGACCTCAAGACTCGACTGAGTCCTGAGGTCGGACTCAGGAGTCCCGACCCAAGACTCTCCTGCGTGGCTGGGAGTCAAAAAGGGTTAAAAACCCATGTTTTTTTCAACTTTTTCTTTCATTTTAACACTCAAGTTTTATGAAATACAGGTTTGCAAATTGAATTGGGGTTGAAAGAAGCTAGGATTATATGTAAACATTTATAATCTTATGATACTATTACGGATTTTTTTGTCAAGTCCTGCCGAGTCTCGAGTCCAAGTCACATTTTTGGGCTGTCGAGTCCGTGCCAAGTCTGAGTTTTCAAACTATGGTAATGAATATCTGCTCAAGCATAGTTCTTATTGGGGATCAAGTAAAAGCTCAATTCCATATTGACAAATTTATGTTCATACATCATTGATTGCACAAAATGCTCTTTTATAATTTTAGAATTAGCAATTTATCTATAATTTTACTTGAGATTTGCCAATAAATTGAATGATTACAAATGTACAAATTTTCAAACCAATTATGATTTGAGATATCAAGGAAAAGGCTAGTTTCCGTATAAAATATCGCCAAAGAAAAGTTCAAGCTCCATGGATATTTCAGCTATCCAAATTAGATGCCCATTATAATGTAAGTATTCATTCTACTTTCGCATTGCAGGCGGATAACTCTTTTGTGACTTTATCCGTTTAGATTACAGGTAGAATAATCAGAAAGCACAATCCTTAGTAATCTACTTTTTCAAATCTCGACTTAACATAGTCGATAAATGGCTTAGGATTACTATAAACATTGCCATTATTTGCAACCATCTGAAGAGCCCTTCAGCCACAAAAAGTAATTTATTGCACATTTTCTGGTCGAAGATTGCAAGTTGAAGTCTTTGAAGCAGCTGTTGCTGACAATCTCTCTGCAGCAGTTCTATGTCTAAAAGTTCTGAAGAAAATCCCAGCATTTTGAAGATTCAACTAATGTTTAATCACCACAAAGCAGGAAGAACTCTGGACAGTATGAAAGTGTATGCTACACAGAGTAATGCTCCCAGAGGAATAGTAACTACCCATGATGCTACAATTTCTTTCATTATTTCAGAATCAACATTCTTTAAACCTCTAGCGAATCCAACTCCCATGACCGCCCCCACCAGTGTGTGTGTTCCAGAAATTGGAAACCCAAACCTTGATGCAACTGTTACTACTGTTGCAGCTGCAAATTCAGCTGCAAATCCTCTAGTTGGAGTCAATTCAGTGATTTTCTTCCCAATGGTTGCAATCACACGGTAACCCCATATTAGCAAACCTGCTACTATACCAAATCCTCCCCAAAGAAGTATTGGAACAGACACTGTTGACACTGTTGTTTCATTTCTTAAGACTTCACCTGGAAGAATTGCTAAAGCAGATGATATAGGCCCAATGGCATTTGCAACATCATTGGCTCCATGGGCAAAGGACATAAAACAAGCTGACAGTATTTGCATGTAGCCAAAAACAGCATAGACAATCTTCAGCTGGGTGCCGCTAGGACCCCCTACTTTTGCTAATAGATTAAATGGACTCAATTTCTTATCAGAGAAATTGCTCCCTGCAGGGACCTCACAGTAGTCTCCAAATAGTTCTCCAAGCTGCCTCTGAATGGTAAAATGCACTAGAAATGCACCCAAAGCTCCGGCAGCCAAGGCAGCTGAAAAACTGAAGATTGCACCCAAGTTACTGGGAAAACAAGTTAATGAAAGTGCTGTAACTCCCAAAAACACTATTGTCGGAGCTGCTTTTACTGCTGCCCGTGCTGGGTTTGGGGCACTGTATACAAACTATTACAGAAATAGAAATATTAGTAATTTTTATGAAGAAAAAGTTCAATGACTTGTAACTACCTTGACAAATTTTGAACTTGACTAGAAATGCAGAAACTCGGATGAAACAAGTTTGCTATTACATTAACATTTTGTGTCCAAAAGTTTAGGCTTTCATGATATACGTTTCAGTGAAAACTGCAACTATACACATCATTGCTGCCTAAAACTTGATTAAGTTGTACGCTTCTTGCAGTTCTATTATAGTTTGAAAAATACTCACCACCTCTTTGCCCTTAGAACTACTCAAGAAGTCCAAGGTAAGGTGGGGTAATTTACACGACAAATGATAAATCATAAGATTGTCCATCATGGCTATTGCTCTCATCTCCAGTTAAAAGCATTACTCTAACCTATCTGTACATTCTATGAATGTTGTTAACTGACATCATATACTAAAGTCTAGGAAGCAGTGCAGGGGGTATCTGGACAGCAAATCCCTGGGGAGCTCTAGATTTAAATTTGTTACCCCTTTTCACGGTCTGAAATGTGCTAGACTGCAGGCAATGTTTTTTGCTAATACAGCTCAACTACAAACTAAAGAAATGTGATAATGCAAGTCTTGGAAGTTACCCGTCTTATGCATTTGTAGATGAGAAATGCGCCTGCAGATCCAAGAAGAGGAGATATGATCCATGAAGAAACTACTCTTGCAAGTGACCACCAGCAGACTGCAGATGCTCCTCCATAAACTAAACCAAATCCAACCATTGCACCAATTATACAATGAGTTGTTGAAACTGGCAATCCATAGTAAGAAGCCACCTGCAAACAAATCCAGAAAAAGGTTAAAAAGCTACCTAAAAATGAAACCAAAAAAACCAATAAGCAAGGCTCACAAAAATGCTGTAAAGAATTGATAAGATATTACTAAATTAGTAAATTCGCATTTTGATCCATGACAATGAAAACATTTATAGATCTCTGTTCTCACAACTGCTATGATCTTCATTTCAAACTGTTCTATAAGATATCAAGTTCAACCAAACAATACTGAGGAATTGTTGCAACTTTTGCATAATACAGAATTGATAACTAACCTAGTATGCTCCTGCATCCTCAAAATAGAAAATTTGACAAACAAAGATTTTATCTGGCAAATAATGTAAAAATCCTCATGATTTTCATGAATAATCTATTAGAAGAAAAATAAGAATAATTTTCCCCTTATTTAATTGATGAGAAATCTAACTTTTCCTGTACATTTCTGTGCGTAAAACTGAAAACCAACAAACCATATAGATAAGTTCTAGATGCTGACAATAAATCTGTTGATTTAGTACTTTCAGAGATGAAATAAACTATGGATAAGAAAGAACAATTCAGTTTCATATTCTTGGATAATTAATTAGATGCCCATGCTTCAGCTTAAAGATTTTAAGCAAGCCAAAAAGTACAATATCAATAGCCTTTGCAAACAATCAATCAATCAATAATATAGAAATTTTGCAATAGCTTTATATATATATAGAAGCCTAATAAGGGGGTTGGAGAGTTGATAAAAGTCATGATGAGAAGGGATTGCAAAGTTTACGGTACAGCTGATGACATCAACCTGAGAGTAGAGGCACGTTTGGAGATAGTTGTATAAGCATAGTTACAAGACTCACCCAAACTTGACAAGTCTCAAGGTGAGCAGGTCAAAACAAGGCCCAAGGACTTGTGACCCAGGTACCCGACAAGTTTGGTCAAACTTGCTAGACATGGCAAGTCCCGATGAGTAGACTTGGCTAGGTCAATGAAAAATTAGGAAGAAAAAAGCATAAAAAATTGAAAATTCTTAAATGTAAAAGCATGAAAATCAAGAATTTTTTTAAGGGTTTGGAGGACTTACGGAGGATGGTTAAAAGTGATACAATTATGAAAAATGGCATGTGCCATGACAGTTTGTGTGGTCTCAAAGGCTTTAATTTGGGCTTGGTGGCAGGGGCTCTATCCCTCGCCCTTGCCCTATATCACAATCTTGCAAGGGGTGCTGCCCCTCAACTCCATTGGGGGTGCTACCCCTCAACCCCACTGGGGATGTTGCCCCCAAACTCCCCCTAAGGGGTGTTGCCCCTTGACCCCACTAGGGGCATTTCCCCCAAATCCCTAGTGGGGTTGAGGGGTTAAAAGCAAAAAAATTATAAAAAATGGCATGCGCCATGACAGTTTTTTTGTCTCAAAGGCTTCAATTTGGACTTGGTGGCAAGGGCTACACCCCTTGACCTTTCCCTATATCACAATAGGGAGCACACTAGGGGCATTGCCCCTAGATCCCACGAAAGGTGGCACCCCTCAACGCCACTGGAAGTGTTGCCCCGAAACTCCCCCAAGGGGCGTTACCCCTTGACCCCACTAGGGGCATTGCCCCCAAATCCCCACAAGAAACTCTTCCCTCGACCCCACTAGGGGCATTACTCCCAAACCCCTACTCTAATTTTAAGAAACAAAGAAAAAAGAATTTTTTTTGGGTCCATGTTGGATGGAAGAGCAACATTTTTTTATTTTTTCAACTTTTTCCCAATCAAATTACAGTTATACTTCTACTTTGCTAAGTCAGACCCTATCCTAAGTAATGCTCCTAAGGCTATAGCAACATTTACAAACTTGTTTGAGATACAAGTGAATGACTCCACATAAAGCTAGTAATGTTGCGCTAAGGGATACAAACTCCTTTTTACCATAGTTGATGATTCCATATTGTGATTTTTGTTTTTGATGCCATGGATTCATAATCCATGAGTTTTGTACACCTTAAACACTTGACAATATTTACATATCTAACAATGTTTTTTCCTTTAGCTAAAATCCACTTTTATACTTATGTGATCAATGTATACTTGTATATGTGATCAAAGTAGCTTCTATTTCATTAGTTTATTGTGTCTCTAAAGTTTATTTATTAAAGGGTGCATAGAACAAGTTCTAAATCCTTAAAAATCTCTATATTTCATGGCTTTTTCAATTTGTCGAATCTATGATGAGTCTAGGTGCCAAGTTTGAGTTTGAGTTAAAAATCAGCTTGCCAAGTCCAAGGCAAATTCTTGTCCTGTAACACTGAGTATAAGGCATCATAGGACAATGGCCATATATATTGGAAACAAGGAGCTTTGATAATCATGAAAGCTTCCCCTACCATCTTAAGTATTATATGAACAATACTCTCTTAAGCTTTTTCATTTAGTTGGCAAGGATTTTTTTGAAAAATGGTATCTATCTTTTCTCCTGCCTAATCCTCTTATTCCTTAGTTATGGCCACCTTTTTCTAGTAATAGGGGAGAAAAAAGGAGATGCCATGACTATAAGGAAACAAGGCCAAAGGGGAAAGAATGTCAAAGGAGAAAGTGAGAGACTAGAACTACATTGATTAACTTCATCTCATATCTTGAGAGTGAGATTTTGAGCCCAAATCTGCACATTTGGATCCTGAGAATTTGGGAATTAGCCAAGGAGATTGATGGGGCTCCATGTGTAGGGATAAAGGAAGCCATGCCCAAGTTGCTCTTAATTTGGGACAATCTCTAGGTAGAAGAAATGTGTTTGAGGCATCCCAAGCCTAAAGTTGTACCTCCATTTTGTTGAATGTTGTCAAAACCTACTTACTTCATAATGATATCAAGGGGGTGGAGAGCCAAGCCAACGCCTATTTTGGCTGTTATTTAGAGCACTTCCATATTCTACAAGAGCGGCCAAAGCGTATGCTCAAAGGTCTCAAGGAAATTGCCAAGGTATTGAATATTAACCTATCTCTTGATGCTAAATTTGATGCCTCTATCTATCATGAGAATGAAGTTAGGAGGATTTGGTTGAAATTCCTCCCCCTACTATGTATGAGAAATGTAATAAGTTTAAGGGAGGTTAGGAGTGTTCAGTGGCACTTGCATAATTTGCCTCACTACCCCGAATGGGTCTATTCTTTCCAAGGTCTTGTTTTGATACTTCTATGAATGCATATGTGATTGCTATGGTGGGAGGACCTGTAATTTTCCCTTCCCTTGATATGTTATAAGTGTCGATTTGTAATGTCCCATTCTTAGTGATCACCCTAAGGACATATTAACCTATTTCATTCCAGTAGGCTATAGTTGGAAAAAGGGAATTAATTTATTTAATTGTTTAGTATTACCTAGTGGGAAAAGTACATTTAAAAAGGTAATGTTAAATAATTAATTAAATGGGTTATAAAGTGACTTTTGGAAATATTTTAAAAAGCAACTTTATAAAGTCACTTTATTTAATTTATTGAGCGGGAAATAAAGTGAGTGTTATAAAAGGTGATTTTGGAGCTCATTTGCATAATGCTTGTTTATTTTCTCAAATTCACTTTGGAGAGCTTCTTGGAGTTCTTGGTCTTGGGGGAGAGAAACCCTAGGAAAACTGGTTTCAGTGGTGAAATGATTCCACCCTAGCTGGCTTTGTGGGGAGATCACTCAGGTCTTCCAGTTGTGCAATTAAGGAAAATTTGTGTGTCTCCCGTGGAGACAAATTTGGAGCAAACGATTATCAAACTTGACAAGGTTGAAGGCTTGCAATGACATTAAGGATATTGGTGTGGTTATTGCAAGATGAGATTGGATGACTTTCTTACTGCTGGTCGAGTTTGTAGAAGGAAAAATACAGTTTGGCGTGGGCATACTGTGGTAATATCATTCCCATTAATTCTGGTCGCCATTCATATTGCAGTTTCAGTTTACACAAGGGGTCGTGATTATTATTTGGGCTTCTTGCATTGAGATTTCTAGCTACAAAGTGAGGTTTGGTCTAGGTCATGGGTTTAATGAGCTATGGAAGTGATAACAGGGTCATGGATTAGTGTTGATTCCAATACCCTTTCTTGTAGCTGCTAATTCTCGGGTCGTGGATGCTCAGCCTGAGACGTATCATCTTTATACAACCTTCTCCTTAATATTGGCATCATTTTCTAATTGTTGCGACTAGGTTCGAGAAGTGGCGTGGGTCCCTTGGCTACTGGTGTGATGGTTTAGAGTATTGTTGGTCGTCCAAAAGGTGTTGGGTGAAATCTGTGGGTGGAGCAACTTATTTCTGCATTGTTATCTTTCCAAATCTATGCGCTAGGTCTTCAAATCACGGGACTCCAACCAGTGCCATTCATAGGTGTTGCTGTCCAAACAAAAACCTTATATCACAATTTGCTGATTACCTTGTTGAATATATTCATTGTGTTAAAGTTATTGCTCAAAAAACTATTGTAATGACACTCAGTTCAATGTTGATTGTAGTTTGAAATCTGTATGATCATTTGCACAAACTGTTGTCATCTATTTCTCAGTTTTGTAATGTGAAAGCACTGAATTTCTATGTGAAATATTGAAGGACATCTTATTGTTATGAATAAGTTACTTGTTATTGTTATTGTATTTGCACACTATCATTCTTTGAACATTTAGACAACAATATACCATAAGTTTGACAAAATGATTCATATGTCAAACTAAAAACAATTGAAAATTATTGCTCAAATTGGAATGGGGTTTTACAGTGGTATCAGAGTTGGTTTTCCTACCAGCCTGTGTGTTTGGGGTGCAAGTTGCATATCAGAAATTTCTATACATGATTCTTTATGAATCCAAAGGACGGGGCCTACATAACCTACAGGAGTAGAAGGGAAAGAGAAAGAGCATTGGGTTGTCTATTTGATTCGGAGTCAAAGGAAGATGAAAACATGGGGGGTAGGTGTGAACCGCCTGAAGGTAGTACCTTGCAAATTTTAAATGACCTTGCATAGGGTCAACAACAAGTAGTCCAACTCCTCACTCAGTTGATGGCTAATCGCAATAATGTTGGTAACAATGGTATAGGAGGTACTAATGGACATAATGGTGACAATGGAAACAACGGGAACAATGGTGAAGGGAATAATACTCATATTCCTAATCAGAGCCACACTAGGGCAGCGAGTAGGGTGACTCCTAGACCCCTTATGCCTCAGTTTTTGGGAGGACAACTGGTTGGTAATCAAGGACAGCAAGCACAGGGTGAAGGATTCATAGATTACTTAAGGGAGTATGAATCTCTTGGTGATGAGTTCCACGTAGCAATGTCTCTACATGATTTTTGTGCCATAAAATATAGAAATAGGCCGAGGGATCATAATAGGGGACTGCAGAATCAGGATTTGCAGCACAAGGTTGGGAAAATATCTATCCCTTCATTTGATGGCTCAAGAAAATGTACTGCTAGATCGTGGGTTCAAAAGTTGGACACCTATTTCCAACTCAACCCTATGTTGGAGTCCGAAGCCATCAAGTACGCCACATTACATTTAGAGAGTAAAGCCCACGAGTGGTGGTACCATGGGTTAGTCACCTTGGGGCATGCTAGCATCACATCCTATTTGGACTTTACTGTAAGAGACCTGCTGTCTCTAACCTTCGATAACTGATGCTGAGTGATGAGGGTTTGTAATTTTTTTGTGTTTTTGATATAATAATGCATAAATGACAAATGCATAAAATGTTGGAAATAAAAACTAATATGGAAAATGTAAAACAATTACAAATGCTGCAAGCATATATCTTTATTCATTTATTCTTCAAAGATTTTTACAGCAAAATGCATACCCGGAAACAATCTTCTGATCTGGAAAAGATGATGAAACCCTTATTCTGAATCCCTCCTATAAATCCGGTGAAGCACCATGTTGACTCCTGAATGAAGCCAATCCACGAGGCAATCTTCAGCTGGTCTTTCACAACCTCAGAATGCACAAACTTCAAAGCAGCTACGCTCTCCAAAGCTGAAATATGCAGAAACCCTAGGTTTCCATCCTCAAGAGCCAAGCTCTCCAAAAGCACAAATCCAATATGTAGAATGATCCAATGATACCTTCATTTCTTTTCGATGGCATTTATATACTCCTCCAAATAGGTTGATCCCTTCTAGAAGTCTCTTTTAAATCATTTAAAATGATATTTAATATTTGCCTTTCACTTTAATAAATGCTTCAATAAATGGGCACTCATTAAATAATAATATTTAATGTACTTTAAGTGACCTTTTGAGGGTCATGGCCCCATCAGACATAAAGTGAATTTAAAACTTTATAATTGCACTTTATAATTAATTATTAATAAAGTAATCACTTTATTAATAATTAAATAACATAACTCCACAAATAATCATCCACAAATAATCATTATTTCTCAATTTCATCTGAACCTGGGAGTTAACCATTGTATCCACTGTGCATCCAACTGCCTTACTAAAAATAGTAAGGGTCCCTCGCTAACATCCACTGACTTACTATAAATAGGAAGTCCCTCAAAACTGAACTAGAGACCTCTGAATATCAATGCCTTAGAACATAAGAAGGATTTGGAGAGATAAACACTAACAAATGCCACTTGAAGAGCTCCATAACTCCCAAACTGAACCCTCTAATTCACCACACTAGCCTATGAGGGTCAACTAATAGGCTAATCCTTCGAACTCTAATGCTCACAGAAATGGGGACATTACATTTACTTAGAAGTTGATGGATAGATTCAACAAGGACCCAGACTTGCATTTCAGGGAGTTGGCGCAGCTCAAATAGGTTGGTTTTGTGGATGCATACATTTCTAATTTCCAAAAGCTCCCAGTTATGGTGTCAAATGTTCCAGATCATAGGCTGATCATACTCTTTATTGAGGGTATATCCGAGCCACTGTGTGGGTGGATTAAGGCCTTCAAACTAGAATCACTACATGATGCCATCATCAGGGCGCGTGATATGGAGAATTCAATGCCTAAGAGTAAATGTCAGTCCAAACCATTCATTCCTCAAAAGAACAAAGATAAGAAGCCCTTCCAGAAGGAGTGGCCCAGGAAGGATAAGTTGGATGACGAGGCTTGTAGGGAGTTGAGAAGGAAAAAGCTTTGTTTCAGCTATAAGGAGCCTTGGGAGCCTAGACATCGATGCATGGGCAAAGGGAAAGTACACTACATTGAGGTCCTTTCAGATAGTGAGGATGAAGAGGAGGCAAATCGGGTACCGGGCTGCGAGCATAGCAGTTCTGAGGATGAGCAGCCACATGAGGAGACTAAGAGTGGAGCTATTGCTACTATATCAGGAACTCCCAGATTCAATTCCTTCAGAGTTAGGAGAGTGTTACAGGGGCAGCATGTTATTGTTCTAATTGACAATGGGGAAACCAACAATTTCATAGACTTGGCACTGGTGACCAAGAGGGGTATACCTACAAAGGATTTTGAGGGATTTAGTGTGATGGTGGCCACATGACTTGCACACGGAGGGTTCCTCATCTAGGTGTAACATTGGGAAACTACACTATTATTGACGAATTTTATGTAGTTGACCTGGGTGATACAAATGCCATATTGGGTATACAGTGGCTTCATTCATTAGGGAAGTATTCACAAAACTTCCAGACCATGGAGCTTAAGTTTAGGGCAGCGGATGATAAGAAGGTTGTGCTAAGGGGGATGACCAATGGTTCTCCAAAGATAGTGTCAGCTAAGAGGATGGAGAGTATTTTTAGGCATGGAGATGTTGCTTGGGAAACTAAGTGCTTGATTACATCCAAAGAGTCTCCAGATAGTAGCCAGCCTTACCATGTGGATATTCAGTCTTTGTTGGGTAAGCATGATAGAGTTTTTGGGGAGATACCTCCAAGGAGACCACTTGACAGGGGTTTTGAGCACACCATTGAGCTGGAAGAAGGAACCAAACCCGTTATAACCACTCCTTACAAACATCCTAAGAAATTCAAGGATGAGACTGAGAAAGCGATTAAAGAGTTGTTAGACATGGGCCACATCAGACCTAGCTCCAACCCATTCACTTCTTTTGTAGTCTTGGTCAAGAAGAAGGATGGGACAATGCATATGTGTATAGACTATCGGGTGTTGAACAAGAAAACAATTAAGAACAGGTATTCTATACCTAGGATTGATGAGTTACACAGAGCAGTTTACCTTTCAAAGATTGATCTTCGATCGAGGTACCATTAGATTAGAGTCCAAGAATAGGATATACACAAGACTACCTTCAGGTGCTATTATGGGCATTGAGTTCTTGGTCATGCCTTTTGGTTTGACCAACGCACCCGCTACCTTCTAGTCCTGTATGAATCATATATTCAACAAGCAACTGTGTAAGTATTTATTGTTCTTTGATGATCTCCTTATCTATAGTAAAACTTGGGATGACCATTTGTAACAATTAGATGAGGTGTTGAGCATCATGGGAGATCAGTCTCTATATGCTAAGGCATCGAAGTGTGAATTCGGCATGAAGGAAATTTTGTATTTGGGCCATGTAATCAGTGCACAGGGTGTTCGGGTTCACCAAGAGAAGATACAAGCGATACTAGATTGGCCACTACCTAAGTTCCTTATAGAGTTGTGCGGTTTCTTTGGGTTATGCAGTTATTACAGGCACTTTGTTAAGGGGTTCTCACAGTTAGGTGCACTATTGATAGATCTCACGAAGAAGGGAGCTTTCAGATGATCAAAGGAGGCTTAGAGAGCATTTGACAGGCTTAAAGAGGTGATGAGAAGTTGTCTAGTGCTAGCACTTGCTGATTTCACTCAGCTCTTTGTGCTCGAGTGTGATTCTTCGAGTGAGGGTATAGGAGCAGTGTTAATGCAGAACATGCATCCGATAGCATTTGAGAGCCATAAGTTGAGGGGACCTGAGAGATTGTACTCCATCTACGATAGGGAGATGCTCGCCATCATGCATGCATTGGCGAAGTTCAAGCAGTACCTAGTAGGTGGGAGATTTGTGGTGAGGACCGACCACAATAGTCTAAAGTATTTCTTGGAGAAAAAGGACCTAAATGAGAGGCAACAGAAGTGGGTCAGCAAAATTCAGGACATAGAATTCGATATTGAGTATGTTAAGGGAAATAAAAACATAGTTGCAGACGCCCTCTCTAGGAAACCAGCAGCATGTTCCCTTGCAGAGATTTCAATTGATTGGAAATCTCACCTCTTAGTGGAGTACTCCAAGAACAAGTTTGCTTGCGAGTTGATGGATGGTCAGGTGCAGGATGATCAATATAGGGTGGTAGATGATATCATCTATTACAAGGATAAGATATACTTGATACCTAAATCTAAGCTCAAGGAGAAGATTATGAGAGCTACACATGACACTATGTTGGCAAGACATCAGGGGTACTTCAAAACATATAGGTAGATTAGGGAGAGGTTCTCTCGGAAGGGCCTCAAGGATGATGTGTTGCGGTATGTGAGAGAGTGTGTGACATGTCAACAAAACAAGTCGGAGCATACCCATCTAGCAAGGTTACTGCAGCCGTTACCCATCCTTGAGCAGAAGTGGGAAAGCATATTTATGGACTTCATCATAGGTCTACCTAAGGTTCATGGTAAGGATTGCATCTATGTTGTGGTAGATCGATTGACTAAATTTGCTCACTTCTTTGCAATTTCGACAGAGTACAAGGCACTGCAAGTAGCAAAATTATTTTTCAAAAAGGTTTTCAAACTCCACAGGTTGCCTAAGTATATTGTTAGTGACAGGGATAGCAGGTTTTTTAGTGTTTTCTAGCAGGAGCTATTCAGACTTGTTGGCACATAGTTGACTCCGAGTACAAGTTACCACCCCCAGATAGATGGCTAGATAGAGATAGTGAATAAAAGGGTAGAGGGGTACTTACCTAACTATGTCTCGGGATAGCCGAGGGCATGGATTAAGTGGTTGCATCTAGGGGAGCATTGCTACAACACCACTTACCACATGTCCACTGGTATGACACCCTTTTGTGCATTATATGGTTATGATGCACCTTCATTTCTGAACTTGGCCTTTGGGGATAGTTGGGCTACCAAAGCCAAAGATTGGATACAGGAGAGCCAAGACATTCTTAAGGCTCTTAAGGAGAATTTATAGGTGGTGTAGAATCAGCAGAAGAGTTACGTAGACAAGCACAGGATTGAGTGTAGTTTTAAGGTGGGAGACTTGGTCTTCTTATGATTGCAGCCCTATAGGCAGTCTTCGCTAAAGAAAAGTGGTGTAGAGAAATTGAAACCACATTTCTATGGTCCCTACAGGATAACCAGGCGAGTGGGAGAAGTAGCCTATGAGTTGGAGCTTCCCGAAAACAACAAAATTCACAAAGTTTTTCATGTGTCGTGCCTCAAGAAGGCACTAGGGTAGCAGGTTACTTCATCAACAAAGTTACCTCCGTTGGATGAGGAGAGGCATTTGGTGTTGGTTCCTAAGGAGCTTGTTGATGTCAGGGAGAGGAGATTGAGGAACAGGGTAATCAAGGAATATCTGATTAGATGGAGAGAGTTGCCAGTAGAGGACGCAACTTGGGAAGGAGAACAAATACTGCAGAATCCCAATTTACAGTTGCTTGAGGGAAAGCAATCTCAAGAAGGGAGGATTGTAATGTCCCCTTTTTAGAGATCACCCTGAGGACATATTAGCCTATTTAATTCCCATAGGCTATAATCGCGAAAAGGGAATTAATTTATTTAATTGTTTACTATTACCTAGCAGGAAAAGTACATTTAAAAAGGTAATGTTAAATAATTAATTAAATGGGTTATAAAGTGACTTTTGGAAATATTTTAAAAAACAACTTTAGAAAGTCACTTTATTTAATTTATTGAGCGGGAAATAAAGTGAGTGTTATAAAAGGTGATTTTGGAGCTCATTTGCATTATGCTTGTTTATTTTCTCAAATTCACTTTGGAGAGATTCTTGGAGTTCTTGGTCTTGGGGGAGAGAACCCCTATGGCAACTAGTTTTAGTTGTGAAACAATTCCACCCTAGTTGGTTTTGTGGGGAGATCATTGAAGTCTTCTAGTTGTGCGATTAAGGCAAATTTGTGTCTCTTGTGGAGACAAATTTGGAGTAAACAATTATCAGACTTGACAGGGTTGAAGGCTTGCAATCACATTAACGATATTGGTGTGGCTATTGCAAGATGAGATTGGATGACTATCTTCCTGCCGGTCAAGTTTGTATAAGGAAAAATACAGTTTGGCATGAGCATATTGTGGTAATATCATTCCCATTAATTCTAGTCACCATTCATATTGTAGTTTCAGTTTACACAAGGGATCGTGGTTATTATCTGGGCTTCCTACATTGAGATTTCTAGCTGCAAAGTGAGCTTTGGTTTGGGTCATGGGTGTAATGAGTTGTGGAAGTGATAACAGGGTCATGGGTTAGTGTTGATTCCAACGCCCTTTCCTGTATCTGCTAATTCTTGGGTCGTGGATGCTCAGCTTGCGACATATCATCTTTAACAACCTTCTAAATCTTGGCGTCATTCTCTAATTGTTGCGACTGGGTTTGGGATGTGGCATGGGTCCCTTGGCTGGTGGCATGAGGGTTTAGAGTATTGCTGGTTGTCCAAAAGGTGCTAGGTGAAATCTGTGGGTGGAGTGTAATGTCCCCTTCTCATCAGTGATCAGCCTAGTAGTTCATCAACCTATTCCGGAGACCCGTAGGCTTGATTGAGGTGAAATCAGGGTTTCCTTGCTTGGATGTTTGTGGCATTTCTAGGTGTTTACTATTTTTAGTAAATACTAATTTTGGCAGTGGTTCAGTTGTCAGTCCTTCAGTTCATCATTTCAGTTGGAGCAGTGCTTGGGTTTGATTATTGGCTTTTTTCAAAGCATTATTTTGGTGAAATTTTGAAATAAGGCATTAATGTTTTATTTTTCAGTTGACCCCTTGGCCTAGTGAAATATCTTCAAGTTGTTTTTAAAAGTGGACTTGAAGGGGGTCGAATTCATTAAGGAGGAAAAAAGAATATTTAATAAAGTTTATTGTTGCCATGAAGTGGGACGCCACCCTTGAGGAAGAATTAAAAAATTCTTGAAATTTGAAAAGACTCTAATGTGACTTTTGGCGTACCTTGAAGGGAATTTGTAGAGTCATCTCATTTTCTTTAAAAGAGAAGTTTGCTCCAGCATTTGGTATCCATGAAATTATGCTAATGTTATGCTGTCGAAATGACAACTTGGTTTTTACTTCGAGGGATGCTTACCTCCTAGTTTCAATCCAATTTCGTGTTTGAAATACAACACCTAGTTGGTTTATTTGTTGCTTCTCATTCAGACTAGCAGATGGAGTTCAATTGTTGAAGAGTTTTGGAGTTTTTAGCAATTTTGGAGTTGCTGGTTCACCTACAGCTGAAATCGAATTTTGTTAGCAGCTTTGTGAATAAATTTTATTTCATTTTGGGCATTTGTGCTGTGCGATTGTTGACCATGGGCGACCCTTTCCATGGAAGCTGAGATTTAAGTTCAAAGAACCTAATTTTTAAGAACAAAATTGCCCTTCCAGCCAGGCCGTACCTTCTCAGAGCACATTGGGATTCGTGCCAAATAAATGAGGAGGATTTGATGTTGTTTTCTAATTTGTTCTTCGGCGCCATACTCATAGAGAGCCTTTGCAAAAGATTGCAATCAATTCGAAGGTAATTTGGTGAAGTTATGAGCATTTAAATGAATTTACAGTTGTTGGTTATTCATTTCTAGAATTGCAGATTTACATCAAATTTGTTTTAGTTTGAATTTACAGTCCTTTCTTCATCAATTATTGTTGATATCTTTCGTGGAATCATCCAATATCTTGGTGCTTTGAAATCATTGTAATTTTCATGTAATTTGCAGTTCTTTTTCACATTGTAAGACTGTAAACAATAGTACTGTTCCAGTCCTTTATTGCTGCAATTATTTTTTTAATTACACATTAAGCACCCCTGGATGGTTTGTTGTCAATGTGGAGAATGAATGTTTAATCCTTCTTTGTACCCACTGTCAAGTGGTGAATCCCCACTCTTGAGTGGATGTCCGCCGCAGCGGATGAATTAGTTTAGTTTGAAAATCTTCCATGGCTGGTTATCCGCCTAGTTATTTCAGTTTGTAATAATTACTCTGCCATATGTTAGCACCTCACCTTCAAAGGGATCTTGTGTGCACATTCTTGGCATTGAGTTTATTTTACACTTCCAGTTGTAAGCAATTTCAGTTGTTGAGTTATTTGATCCTAGGGATCCTTTGACCATATGCCCGCCCCTCTTCCTTCAGTGGTTTTAGAGCGCATTCTTGGTTAGAGTTGCTTTGATAGAGATTTGGTTTTGGCGCTAACACTAATCAAATTGGCCAAGTGTTGGTTATTGTGTAAAAATTGTGGCAAAAAATTGGTTAGCATATTTCATGGAGCGACTTATTCCTGCACTGTTATCTTTCCAAATCTATGAACTAGGTCTGCAAATCGTGGGACTCCAACCAGTGCCATTCACAGGTGTTGTCCAAACGAGTACCTTATTACACAGTGTGTTGATTGCCTTGTTGAATATATTCATTGTATTAAGGGTTATTGCTCATAAAACTATTGCAATGACACTCAATTCAATATTGCCAATAGTCTGAAATCTGAATGATAATTTGTACAAACTGTTGTCATCTATTTCTCAGTTTTGTAATGTGAAAGCACTGAATTTCTACGTGAAATATATTGGACATCTTATTGTTATGAATAAGTTACTTGTTATTGTTATTCTATTTGCACACTATCATTCTCTGAACATTTAGACAACAACATGCCATAAGTTTGACAAAATGATTCATATGTCAAACTAGAAACAATAAAAAATTATTGCTTGAATTGGAAGGGGTTTTTACATGATTTAGAATTGATGAAGAATCAGTCTGGGCATTACTATAGATGGACAATATGAAACTTGATGTATAAGTTTTTTGGAGGAAATGGAAAGCTTACAAAAGTTAGATTATTGAATATATAGAATGACAATTTGCATGGAAGTGTTGAATTGATTTTCATTGCTCAAGTTCTACGATGCCCTTGAAGCTAAAGCTTCAAAGGTTTTACCAAGATGATAAGAATATGATAGATGATTGTATTTTGGATTGATCTAGTGAACTCATTGTTACCAGAATTTGAGCTACTTAATGCTCTTTTTGGGGGCCCCTCAATGCCTAACCTAAGTTTACTAGCAAAACAAAAAATGATTTGCTATATATATCTATGTTACCCCAGGATTCTGGGACGAGGACGACAAGGGATGGGGGGATGAATTTCAGTGACGACTTTTTTTTGAGCCATTTTTTAGGACAAAAGGGGAGGGAAAAGGGGATGATTATATAAAAAATAGGGAAATTTCAAATATTCATATGATAACATCGATAAAGCATTCATCATATACATTATAGATCCTCATTACATAACATTTGTGTTGAATCAAGAGCTCACAAGAGAATCAAACAAATTAACAAATGTCAAAACTTAATTGCTTTAATAATCAGTCAATATGCATGTGATATTAAAAAATAGTATACAAGTTACAACAAAATGGCCAAAGGCTGCAAGTTTCACTTTCAACTACAACATGGAAATACAAAACAAAGAAAGTATAATGTTGCCCCTAATTTGCATTTACCAAGATTGCATCAAAATTAGAGTCCTCTAAATCATTGCCACGATGAGGGCCTACCTCATCCAATGGAATCTCAACCAATCCCTCCTATGCCTCCTCATCAACCTGGGCGACATCTTTGGAATCAACATCCCATTGTAAAACTAGAGTCTATCAATACTTCGGAGTTTGATGATCCTAAAGTTGGAGAGCACTATGCACGACCACTAGCTTCTTCACTCGTCTAGAGGTAAGCGTATTCCTCTTGAGGGAGTGGATAAAATTGTATGTGGACGAATTCCTCTCTGCAATAGAGGAACTAGCAACCTGTGAAAGGAGGCAAATGGCAAGCATCCTCAACTTTGGTGTATCCTTCTCATGCCATGTGCACCATCCAATTGGGTCAATATAAGCTAATGTAGCTCTATTTATCTTCACCTCTAGTTTACTAAATGTTGGCCACGAAGATTTGTGAAGGCAAGCCATTGTGAGCGAAGTATTGTAGGCTCCTTAACTGAATGCATCTTTCAAAAGGCCTTCATTAACCCTGCTTTCATCTCTTCATCATCACAAGGAAGCAACCTTCCAACCTTTGGTGCAAAACATTTGGGATTTAGAGCAAAGGTTGACATATGAAGCAAGATGTTTATGGTGTTCCTCCTCTACATCACAATGGACTTGATATGTTACTCGTATAATCCCAAACTAGGATCCTTAGCCAAAATTGTTGCTTCATCTTTCCAAGCATGCCATCAAATGTCTCATATATCTCTCCAACACTAGAAGAGTCTGTATCAACATATCTAATGGCATCTACATAAAGTGAGATGAAAGAGAAAATATGTCTGCAAAATGCAAACAAAAATTTAAAAATAATTAATGGAAATTTTGAAAGTTGAAAAATAAGATTAAAATATTAAAATCAGAAATTTAATAATAAATCAGCAATTTAATATTTAATATTTAATAAAATCACCAATGTCTTATCTCACAATGGACCGCCAATTGTTATTAAGGATTCTTTGTTTGATGGTTTTTCCTACAATAAAGCTTGAATTAGGCCATCTACTCCACTCTAAATTCACCATCATCGACTATAGAGGCTCATGCACCTCAAGCATCCTCTCTAACAAAATGAAGTAAATGGCATATCTTGTCTCCATAGGTTTGAGAAATTCCTTCTTGAAAAAGTCCTAAAGAGAACAAATGAGGTGTGTTGGTTGCAAATGAACATTTGAATACCTCTAGCTTTTGCCGCCATTTGGTTCGGCCAATCTATTTTCCATATGTCTTTCAATGCATTGTTCAATGCATGAAAACAACATGGGCTCCAAAAGATGTGCTTGTAAGCACCCTCCACCATCATACTAACTAATTTCCACACATGTGTTGAATTAGTGACCACCTATACAACATTTGAGGCCCCAACCTCCTCTATGGCCTCTTTCAAAATGTTAAACTAGAAGTCTACATCCTTATGTTTCCTTGAACAATCAACGGCTCTAAGAAAATAAGAGTCAGTTATGCATGTGACTATGATATTGATGAGTGGTCAACATTTTTATTGGTCCACCCATCCATCACAATAGAACTTGTCTTGATCCAAGCTTGCCTCATATCCTCCATTAGCAAACTAATTTTAGAATATTCTTTGTCTAGGAGGGTAGTGCATAGTTTTTGATCTCTAGGGGGGACAAATGAGGGACTAATAGAGGCTACATCTTTGATCATTTGTTTGAAGTAAGAGGAAGAGACCACATGAAATGGGATGGAATGGGTATAAAAAAATTGGCAATGGAAGACTCTGTTACATCCTATGCCTACATATTGAACACGATTCCAACTCTCCTTGGCCTCTCACTACCACTAATCTTCCTCTATCCTCTTATGGCAATATCACTACTACCACTACCAACTATGGATGGCATAGGCATAGATGATTGTCCAAAAGAATGTACTAGCATTGTCACACCTTTAAACATTGTTTCCGCCTCCATATGCAATCTATGAGCCTCTACCTTCTCTGTCATGTCCCCGAAAATTGACACTAGGATAGCAAAGGCGTATTTAAAAATATTACCGAATCGATACCATTATAATTATAATTGTCAAAAGACAATATTATAATTATAATCCGAAAATATCATAATTCCCAAATATGCACTATAATCATTGTGATAAATATGGAATATAATTTTCAAGATAGGTTAAATAAAGATAACCAAGTTATAAATATATAAAATATTTTAACATTTATTATGATATAATAAATATATTAAATTAATGTAAAACGTGGATATAAAATAAATAATAAATATCGTGATTAAGATAATGTTATAATTATAAAATATAATATAAACAAATAACTCAATTAAGCAATATATAGATCGAAATAAATGAATTCAAATCCTTCCGGCTGGAATCACATCCTCAAGATATCGATTCATGTTTGGCGCTATTAATTAAGGGAGTTGAAGCACCTTCTGGAGGGCATCGATTTATATAAAAATAAAAAGCCTTTATCGAATTCTTAACTCTTCCCTAAAACATTTACGGAAGAATACATTCAAAAACCCGACCTTGACATCCTCACGTGGTAAGCAAGATATTGCCGGACAAGAAAAGGGATAAACGGAATTATATAAGGAAAAATCAAGCCTCGGAGAGGGATTTAATACAATGGGTTGTGATAGGTTACGGTACTCTCAGGAGAGTTGAGAAATCCTCCGCAATGGTTGCACTGAATAGAACAGACTCTCTGATATCCCACCGAAGACACCACGAATGTTCTTGAATTTCGATTTGAAGGTTTCGGCCAACTATCACAGGAGAAAGCCGTGCAGACATAGAACAAAATCATCTTGAAGAAAGACACGGGTGGAAGATGCTATAACATCAATAAATTAAGTAATTAAAAGAGATTACATGATGTATCGAATAGGGGAGGACAACAGATCACCACCACTGATGGGACCATCGATGGCTCAGGATAGAGACGTCTATCTATGGGAAACAAGGAAGGAGTATTCTCCAAACCCAACAAGCTGTTCCAAGGACGTTTGATCACTAAGACCCCAAGGATCGTGGCTGGAGGAAAAGACATCTAACGCAGCTTGATAAGTGAGGTAAGGAATGACTGAATAATATGGGTAATACGATAAAGGATGATATATAAGTATAAACATTGTATAGTCACATTCTGATTGGGTAATAATATATGATACATAAATATAATAAGTACACAAATATAATGAATATGTATGCTAGGTGAGATGAGTATTGTAATGGTTATGCAAACAAATGTATATATTGTATTCAATGAGGTAACATTGATCAAAGGCATGAGGTAAGTGTCCTTCGTTTCTAGCACCAAGTAACTTGGGGGATGCCTTAAAGTCATTTTAAAGATGATTAAATAAGGTATCGGAAGTGAAGGCATTAACAATTAGTAGATGTGTGTAGTAATTGTTTATATATATAGATAAGTCCTATAGTGCTTAGTATGAAAAGAGTATATATATATTTGTATATTTTGGGCAAAGAATTGCATGAAGAAGAGGAAATAGAGGACCGTTTTACAAGATTATATCTTAAGTTTATTGATCCCTAACACTGCTAATGTCTCTTTGAGTAAGCACTTTAAGTGCAAGTTTCAGGTTTAAGCGCTTCCCTTAGAAAGGGGTCATTACAAGTGGTATCAGAGCAACTTTCCTGCCATCCTGTGAAAAATAATGCAAAAAGCAATGGTATACTCTGAACTATGCAGATCAGGTATGTCCTGTAACCATTGAATGCAATTGCTATTGTGACATTCGTATCATAGCTATCGGATGTAAGGGTAAATAAGTATCAAAATATATGTGTGAATAGATAAATATCTATGATTAGTCATTTGTTTGTATTAGTATGGTTTATGGGTCATATCCCGCTTAAAATTGTGAGATTTTGAGTAGAAAACAACGATATTATTTTATACTTAAATATATGATGACTAGTAAATATATATTAGGCAATTGATCAATACAATTTACACATGATAATATATGTCTAATCGATGTTATTTATTATCATCAGGCCATTATTATAGTGTTGCTATTATGTCATCTTGAATTGGACAACTAACAATGCCATGATGGTCTATCATTTGATTAAAACATAGTATAAAAAGGCGACATCGTTGGTGGGAGGTTTTTGGAGAGCGAAACGGTAAGTATTAGGTGAGTGCTCTCATCAGCAATCATAAATACCTTTATATAATTAGAAAATGATATTTGTCAAAAATGTTTTGAATGTGAATATTAACAATTGATAAATATATAAGGAATTGGTAATTGAAATTTATGTTGAATACATCATAATGCTTGATAACTAACAATTCAAGTTTCCTTACCCACAGAGGCTACAAGGTAAGGATCATGATAAGGACAAATTTGTGGAAGTGGCTAGATAAGGGTTTGCAATAGGCCAAATCATGACCAACATAATAATGTTTACTTAATTTATTATCAAGGCCTTATATAATGCCATGCAATAACTTAATAATACCATGTAACATGCTAGGCAACATTCTACAAAACTACTGAAGTGTTTTGCAACAATCCTACAATCTATCTTACAACCACCTACCACATTCTACTTACAATGTGTTACAACTTCTTGCAGCATATATTATCTTTATTTGTTGCCACACCATGTTTGGTTAAGTTGATGAACCATTTTGGTTTGCCTAACGGCTAGGGGAGAAAACATACACAAAGCTTATAGCTATCCTAGTAATGTTTGGCCGATAACCAAAGTCAGCATGGCATCACAAAGGAGATTGCAAATTAAACCATATAAATCATGTTAAATTTACTAGGCAACATTGATTACGCGTATAGGCTATTCTGCAGCAACTATGACATTATTCCATATAAAATGATAGAATGACTTACCTCTTTCACTATTTGTTGTCTCACTATCAATGATGCCGTAGATTCAACTTCTCTTCCAGTTGCTCCTTCAAACCCTAATACAAAAAATTATTTTTCCTCTCTTTTGGCTACAATATTTTTGGACAAACAAAAATGAAAGTTAAAATATAAATGAGGTTGTTTTACCTCATTCAAGGCGAGTTGGTATGTGGGGTCCCACCAACAAACAATTTTTTTATTTTTTTTAAGAACTAGGTTTTTCTTATAAAGTGTTACTCCTTTAATTTTTTGGGACCTCCCTAGGCATCCCCATGTCCTTGGAATGTTCTAGAAATGGGGATGCCCCAAAAAACATTGGGGATGCATCCTTGGGTTCCGAATTAGAAGGGAAAGTCTCCTTGTAACTAAAAACTAAACTAAACCCTAGAACTTATGAGAACAAGTTTTAGCTTTCTACAATATGCACAAGACAAACTTGCGGTATTTGGCATGCAACCTAAACAAACTAAAGTAAATACCTATATTTCCAGTCTCGTGTACAGGCACAGGGATACGAGAACTCTTCTACATAAGACAAGATTTTATGATCCTTCGACTAGCAAGAATGACCTCACCTATGATAACTAACACGCATGCATTCTTATTCTAACTTAAAGTAGAGACCAGAAAAAACAAGTACACAAGAATTTAATTGGAAACAAACACAAGATCATGCAAACCAAATATAGGAAATTGTGTTCAAAGCTACAATTATCGATTCAATGAACATTGCAATAGAAAGCCTGCAAAATTCATTAAATGCTATCTGGTTTACCAAATCAATGCACACAAGATAACACAAATCAGCTTGGACAACAATTTCAGTTGCAAGTAGGCATAAAATCACCACTGGGTAAAATTTAAGTGCATAAAGTACTTATCTATAATTTTTTGCAAAGATTTGCATGCTCATGCTATGGAATTTATTCAAGATAAAACTTTAAAAAACTACTAAAGTTCTATACTGAAAATAGGAGGCTTGCACACAAAGTAAGCTCCAAATACAAAAATTGTCTAAAATAGATTCTTCAAATGAATCTCATCTAATAATATAATTTCTTAAGATAAACCTTCTTGAAGGTTAACTAAGAATAGCCATCCCCTCAAAATAGTAGTAGTTGAAAAATGAAAATAGCTACTTTTAAACCTTGACTTGGGATCTTGATGCAACAACATCTTGAGTACTTTGAACCTACTAAATATCTTTGAACCTATGAAACTTCAAGAAAAATGAGAATGCTCATATGAATTGTGATGAGCCCTGCTGGCTCTCAGCTCGAAACCCTTAATTTCTTAAGTCTTTAGATGTTTTTCTTAGTTTTTTAGAGAATTCTTAATAGACAGAAGAGAAGGGGTGCAGCATATTTTTGCTTGTAATTTGAAATTTAAAGCAAAAACTCACAAAATGGAAATGCAGTAGTGCTAATTATACTGAAACAATAAGATCATGCATAACAAACATACCCGAAAATCTCTAGTTATTTTAAATAAAGAAATTGCCAGATCTACAGCTGGAAATGATGAAATCAAGCATGAAGGCATGCCAAGACTCCAGAAGTGGTTTCTCCTGCTCAGAAACTGGTCACAATGCTCTGAAATAACTAGGCCCCAATGATAGAAGCCAAAACCCACACAAAAGGAAGGTGTTTCAATTTATTTCTTCACACGCCTTTTTCAAGGCACAATTCCCAATGAAGGCTGTACGGCCAAGAAAGGAAGAAGTAGAATCTCTGATAGAAGTCTCTGTAGCTGTGGAATGATGCGCCACCAGTAGAAACCCTCAATTATTGTAAGCAAATAACAATCTCAAAATAAATAAACTCTGTAGGATCTGTAGAACCTCTGGCTGAAGCTCTCAACATGCACTGATTCGACTGATATTCCACAATCTCAAGAGTGCTCACACTGAAGAGGTAACGTTCTTCAATGGCAGTGTGTTCAAACCCTGATCACAGGAGAATGCACAGGCAAAATGCTCAAGGCAAAGAGAAATAGTCAAAAGATGAGTTTCTATTGCCAGAAATGCCCTTTTATGCAAAGGCACGCATTCCAAGAAAGATACGCCTTTTCTCATAATTTAATCTTTTAAATTATATTTAAGTCATTTTAATAGTATTTGACTTAAATACTTGAGCGCACCTTTTTAATATTTTAAGTCATTAAAATATTAAATCTCCTTTTGAACATTTTAAGTGATATAAAATATATTAAAGTCGATGTGACTTTAATAAAAAAGGCATTAAGTTAAATAATTAACTTAATCACTTAAAATTCCATAACTCGCTCAAAACTCAGAATATTCCCGTGCCGTCAGAAGCTGTGGACTCCTGAACTGCCAACGCCTGCTGTGAACCAGTCAATGGGCTCTGAAAACCAGAATGATCAAACTCTCCAGAAAGTACCACTGACCCTCTAACCCAACCTGTTAGCCTACGAGAGTCTGAGAAATAGGCTAACCACCATCAAACATGATCATGCAGAAAAAAGGGACATCACATGAATCACTTGGACTTCTAAGATTTTCTTGCTCTTAGTCACCAATCTATCAACCTAAATTTGTCCCTTTTCCACTTTTTCGATGTGCTTGGAAATGCATAACAAATTAACCATGTTATCCTTACTTGAAGCTTGAGGTCCTTCAAGCTTCACCTTTACCAACCTATGGAATTCAATTATCACTAGCATGCTCAATTCCTTCCATGTTCACATCATGGAAAGTGCATGGAATAATAGAAATGATGGAAGCAATTTCCTGCTCAATATCACCTAGCTTGCTCTTTTCTTCCCTAAAATTTTTTATTGTATCCTCATGGAGCTGAATAACAAACTTGTATTTTTCAGCCCACTCAAAAGAATGATCTACTTTCAACTCTACGATAACTCCTATATCCAACAACTTCATGGCACCAATATTATGCATATGATTAATAATTTTTCATATGTGGACACATCATCAAGCATAGAAAGCTCTATATCTTAAGTATCATTCTTAAGTGTACCTTGCCTAATAAGCCATGTATTACATCAATTGCTTGCATCCCTTCAACATACACTTACCATCCACTCCTGCATGATCCTACCATATGCAACAAGTTGATCCAGCTGTTTTCTCTAATTAATTGAAGGCAATACTCCCGGCACTGAATCTAAGATTGAAGAAGTTGGCATAAGTTGTGGCAAGTGAACAATGAACTTCCATATTTCCTTGTTCTCAACCTAAAGAATTCAATTATCAATTAGGCATGCTCAATTTCTTCCATGTTCACATCATGGAAAGCACATGGAATAATATAAGTGAAGGAAGCAATTTCCTGCTCAACATCACCTAGCTTGCTCTTTTCTTCCCTAAACAAATTTTATTGTATCCTTGTGGAGCTGAATAACAAACTTGTATTTTTCAGCCCACTCAAAAGAATGATCTACTTTTAACTCTATTATAAGTCCTATATCCAACAACTTCATGGCACCAATAGTATGCATATGATTGATAATTTCCATGAATTTCTCATATGTGGACATGTCATCAAGCATAGAAAGCTCTATATCTTAAGTATCATTCTTAAGTGTACCTTGCCTAATAAGCCATATATTACATCAATTGTCTGCATTCCTTCATCATACACTTAACCATCCACTCCTGCATGATCCTACCATATACAACAAGTTGATCCAGCTGTTTTCTCTAATTAATTGAAGGCAATACTCCTGGCACTGAATCTAAGGTTGAAGAAGTTGGCATAAGTTGTGGCAAGTGAGCAATGAACTTGCATATTTCCTTGTTCTCAACTTTGAGGTCAGCTTTGTTCTCACCATCCTTGAGGACTCTCTCATATTGTTAGAAGAGATCTAGAAAATTTTTGAAGTCTCCCACCTCAAATGTGGACCCAAATACGTCTCAACAATCTAAAATTCAGAAGCCTCTACCTCGTGTGCAGCCTTTTTCCCTAAAGGGAATCATTGTCTCAAGTCTCAACTATCATATGTAATTTGGGATTCTTCACCTAGGATTGCTTCTTTGGTTTCATTTGAGCCAACTCTACGAGAAGAAAAGAGTTGTAATATTGAGAGGACTTGAAAGTATGATCTTTCTCTTGCTGGAAACCTCTACTCTAACCCAATCTAGTCCCTCTCCCACTTTTTCTTGTCTCCTAGAAGGCCTCTTGATTGGAGATGAGATGATGATGGTAGGTTATTTGAGAGAAGGAATAGCAGAAGGGATTGGAGGAGGGTATTGAGGAAGAGGTGCAAAACAATGAGGCATGGAAGGGGTTTTGGAAGTGAAAGTGGAAAGAATATCTTTAGGTGTAGTGTTTACTCTTATCTAATTAAGCTAACAATTACATACAATAACATAAACTAATAGAGCATACTAGATATAATAATAGAATATAACACAATAGAAGATTTATTCGAGTAAGGGTTTCCAAGGTTATATTAGCCATAAATATTCAGATCTGCCATCATAATTGAATATTTTTGGCATTTGAGGGTTTCCAAATTCATATCAGCATTGTGGATTGTTGGATTGTAGGATTGTGGATATGAGAGTTTCAACTATGGCATTTTGATAAATGAGGGTTTCCTAAATTATTGTTACTGATCAACATCTTATTCATTGGAGTTTGGTATCTACATTTGTATTTTACATCTATTTTAGCTTGCACTCATTAGGAAATTGCATATTTCCTAAGATTTCCAGTTAGAGACATTGCATACACTGTGGTGAATGTGTGGAGAGTTGTGCAAGGTATATGGTGAATGTATTTGCTGCTGACTAGCATTTGATGATTCATGTGGACCATTGAGGCAATAAAATTCCCTTTCAGATCTTTCGTTTTCAGAACCCTCTGCCATACTAGCTAATAACTTCTTGTAGTACGATTCATAGGCCATACTACTATTGCACAAGGATGTAGAATACAATTGATTGCAGGGTCATAGTATCAACGTCATCAGATCGTATGGCACCAGCAAAATTACAAGACAATACAACTGCAATAGGAGGTTGTTTAAACTCACCTACTTTTGCAAGTTGTATGGTAGCAAAATTAGATGCAAATTGTATGGTGTTGGCAACATTGATGAACTTCAAGTCGTATAGCATGATTGAAAGAATGTACAGTGGCCAAGATGACCTCAGATGGTATGACAACAACAGGTTGTACAGCATGAATGGCATGTCAGATGGCATCTTTATCTGACCTATACAACTCAGCTACAACTTCAAGGCTTATGACATAATATTGAGTGATAAGGAGTTGTACAATGGAGAAATAAGATATAGGATTTGAACTAAGCTCCCTACTGCACCGAGTCAGTTCCTGGATCTTGTTTGAACTAGACTCGGATCCGACTGCCTAAGCCATAGATCCAAGTAACATAGACATTATGGATAGTACTCATCCTTGAAGGATTTTAGAAATTTTTCCAAGTAAGCTTAAATTCTTCTTTTGTTTGATCTTTGTCTCAAAAGTATGGCTTACCATTACTTCTTGACTAGTGAAGAGACTTTGAAAAGTGTAATCTTGATCTTATCTTCCCTAGAGACATCATTAATAGAAAAATATGATTCTAATTGATTGATCCAATAATTCACTACATCAACATTCATTTTATGCTTTAAATATAGGAATGTCTAAAGTCTTTTGAAGCTTGGGGGGATCAATTTCCAAAAACTTTACCTATTTCATTGAATTATTTCTGGCTGTTATTATCAGCTGAAATTCTGTGGTTTTTATGGAAAGCAAAAAATGAGGAATGGTTCCAAGGTCACAGGGCACTTATTGAGTCTAATAGAAAACTCATATTTTTCAATATTCCAATGCAGGTCACAAGAATAATGGAAATAGCCAAGGACAATTTTGTCAAGCTGCTGAAAAATGGAAAAGTGGAAGTCAATAAAGAAGACATCAAATATGCAAGGCACTGGCCATTTAACAAGGAGGACAACATTCCGTTCCTGAAAAACTATCTGGAATTTCAAAGGAAACACAATAAGAAATACAAAGAGGAAACCCTGAAAAAAGACCTAGGATTTCAAGGAGGCCCAAGGTTCTATGTGAATGAAGGAGAAGACTTCGCAAAAGTGGTGGCGAGATCCAATGAGGAGGTATCAAAAATCAAACCGCCAATAGGCTGGAATGGCATGGATGAGTAGTGAAAGTGTTATCTTCAAATAAAAGTGAAATGGAAAATAATTTTGTAATAGTCGTAAAGCATATGATACATTATTATACTCTATAAGCCAATTGGTTGTTTAATTGTAACTGTCATGAATTGATACCTATGATGTAACCTTTTTTTATTAATAGTAAACTATGAACAATTAAAAAAAAAAGCTTTACCTAAGGATTAAGAGGACGGAACCATGTATTTGAGGATTTCAACAATTATTATACATAAATGTCTTCATTTGTTGATAACCCTTTGCAATTCAATCTTCAATCATCACTTGGATTGCATCGTGTAGTTTGTTGTCTCTCACTATTTGAACTTTCTTGAAACAACTCAATAGATAATCTAAGGGATCTCATGGTTGAATGTTCAGCTTTAGATATTCCTATCTCCTTTGATGCCACATACATGACCAAGATGAACTATTCTAATACCATCGATTTGCATCCCTAGAGATAATTAAAGGACAATACTCTAAAATTTTAGAATCTAGATGTGTTATATACAAAAGCAATGTTATTCAATGATCCAAACATGATAAATAACATTCAAAGAATGATGCATAGGAAAGATACTAGAACTAGTCCAACATAACTGGGAGTATCATCATGTTGGTAAGCGGATTTGTCACTGCAGTTTCACCTTGAAAAATGACCCTAAATTGCCCAGCAGGCAGCGACAAACGCTCCAACAGTTGGAGAGATCACTATTGAATTAGTAATATCCCTTTGCATTTGAGAGGGCAGCTCCCTCATGATAAAATTTGGTTTTTTAAGGGTATGCTTTTGACCAGAAAAGCAAGAAATTCAAGAAAACTAAAACAAAAGCAAGAATGATAACTTTAAAGAAAGGACAACGGAACACAAAGACTCATTTCCCATGAAAGAATTAGTGAATAATAAAGAATGCAGCCAAGGTTTAAGGAAAGAAAAATAGCCTAACATAAGAAAGCTATATCCACAAGTGGTTTAATGATTCACAGATCAAGAAACAACCTATCATTTTATCCCAGATGGATAAGGAAAGTTTGTAGATAAAAGAAAACAACTACAAATTATCATAAAGTTTATCATATGACAAATATTAAAGGAATGACTATAAATCAACATCATAGGAATTTACAACACAAAGATGCACCTTGGTTCATAGACTGATCATACCATTCTTCATTCATTTTTTCAACTTGAAAAGCTTACAGACTCTTTCCATTTTGTACAAAGTAAAAAACCTAGTTTTCTTCCCCAAGAATTTCCAAGAACTCGGCCCCCAAAACTGAACAAAACTCAACCCCTATTACATTGTATTTCCAAGTATTTATAACTTTTCAGTTTGTAATTGATTCTTTTTCACTTTGAAAAGTTCATAAAGTTTAATAAAATAAAGTACAAATAACTCCCAAAAGCACATCTTTAGATAATTTTAATTAAAAACATTAGAATAAATATTGAGTTTTGACAAAAGAAATTTGAAGGGCATATGGCTGCCAGAAGATTTTTGGATTGATTCAACTCTTTTTACTTTACAATAGGTACTGTTGACATTTCCCCTGAACTACCTTGATTTCCTACTACATTGGTTCACCTATAAATGCAATCAGTAGAGTGTGTGACATCCACCTTGTGAAAATTGTCGATCTATTGGAAATTTGCTCCAACTTGGATTGATATTGACCCCTGTCAACTTTTAACTCCAACTAATGGACCATTTCCAACATTGTGACTTTGCTCAGAAACATGATGACCATCCTCTTGAAGACTATCCTTTTTCTCCAAAGCATACTCATAATCATGAACCTTTGATGTATCGCCCTTCTACATCTACAATACCACCAAATTGTGATCTTTAAACTTAATACACTCCATCCCAAAAATTTAATATATAGGCAAAGGACAAATCAAGAAACCATTGATGGTTTCCAATACCATGGGCCAAAACTATGAGCCCAATTTGGGTTCCCAAGTCCATAATCGAAATTGCAACTCATGAATGCACCTCCAATAATAGAATGTAACTCCCAAGTCAAAGAATCAACCTACCAAAGTTGGGTGCTCCATTTTGGTCTATGCAAACCTCTTACAAGATGATCTTACATGCCATTTTTATGCATCATAAAAGTATGAAAGCGTAACACATTCAGTGTCACAAAGATGAAAATCTCAAAAGTGTCCCCCACAACCTTCATAGTATTTCATATATTATGCAAAGTTCTTAAGGGCCATGATAGCAACATTCTCGAAGTGTACATTGGGCATATAAGCCTTGAAATTTTTTAGTTGTTTCTCTTTGGTAAAATATTTTACTCTTGCCGCCTAATCATTACAAGGATGAAAGCATCATCTCAATTATGCCTTAATAATGCGATCACAACATGAAAAATAGAAATGTGTGGCATGCCTGGTATCTCTAGTTAGGTTCATTTACTTGACATGCTAAGAATTGCCAAAAATCTCCACATGAACATAGTTCATCCTTGAAGTGATGGAAGTGAATGACATCCATCACGATGATTTTGTGACCCGCTATTTTGAAGATGAATTTTGTAGCCGTATGGCAATCTCTAGATGTTTGTAGGTTCTTGATGATTTTTATGGTTGTTCCACTAGGTGTATTGATAAGACCAAAGGCAATTGCTAACTTCTCGCTGTGGTGGCAAAGAATTTGTTCTTTGCATTCTTTGTTAACATCATGAAGCATGAATTTCATTTCGGCACATAACCTTCCTCCCTAATCTGCAAAGTGAATTTTTCTAGCATTGCATAGATCTCCCTTTTATTGGGATGGCATCCATCTTCTATCCCAAACACATGTACTTCGTTCTTCATTTCAATCCAACTACATCTAGGTCCTTTTTCACATCCCTATCTTTCATCATTTTTCTCACTTTGGCTACATTATCCCATTTCCCATATGAAGCATATACATTTGCTAGCAGTGAATAGGCTCCTACATGTTTTGGTTCCAACATAAAAAATGCTTTCTGCTGCACATTTTGCTATATCCACATTTCCATGGACTCTATAGGAACCAAGCAAGGCTCCCTACATGGAGGCATTAGGTTCAATAGGCATGTTATTGAGGAGTTTCTTTTGGTTCTTTTAGGCAACCAACACAACCAAGAAGATCAACCATGCATGCATAATGACTTGCTCATAGAGTTCGATTTTCTAACATCCCTTGTAACTAGCTCATCTTGTAAAATCTCACAGTTAGGAGTTCTCCTTCGCAAAAAAATTCAATGTCTAGAGGAACAATACCATATTTACTAGGATATGTTTCAATGACTCTAAATTTTGCATTTCACATTCTTCTTCGTACAAGTAAAAGGTCGCCATTTCTTACTAGACAATAGGTTTCCATGACAAAGTTTCAAGTAGACATAGATTGACTCTTCTTCTTTGTTGGTCCTGATGTGTTATCTTCTTCTTTACCACTTCATAATTCATCATCATCTTGCATCAATGCTGCCTGGGCTTTCAAATCTACAATGTCAAAATTATGTGTACTTACTCCACGTTTATATTCACTTTGTGATAATGCTTCTTGCTTTGCAAAAGGCATTTAAAGCAAGTTAAACAGCTTTGACACAATCCCAATGGGGAGGAAGATCTTGCAAAAGATTGCGCACTACGTATCCGGAGGTTTTGCTTGCTAGAAGAAGGGGTGCTTCAATATCTTTTCCACTATTCTCAATGTACTTGATGAAGTTAGAAATACCCCTGTAAAATGATTTTCTTCCAGTTTGAACAGATCTTGAGATTTAATTGTTTTGGCTTGACAGGGTCAAACTGTGCAAGGAAGCATACGGCACTGACTTTTTGTGACAACACAAACAGATAAACGTCTTCAGTTTGACACACAACTTGACACTTGAGGTGATTAACACACTTGAATCAACTGAGTAATCATAATGAGGTTTGACACATAGTGACGTTTGTCAATCTACACACAAAAAATTTAAAATTTGGCACAATCAAATATGGGGCTAACACATCATATATCAAAAGAGATGGGGATGAGAGGAGAATCGTGGTTAGGATAGGGTTTGCAAGGCCACCATTTGTATCTTTTGGTAATTGTCTAGTCAGCATGAGCAAGCATGTTCTATTTGGTTTGTGCAGTTATGCTTTCTAGTACATTACGCTTTCTCTTGTTGGGCCTGTGTGGGATGATAAAACCCCTATGCGGGTTTTTTTCTTGGGAAATAAGTATTTCATAAACCTTCTAGAATCTTTCAAGATGAATGCATAGGACTCTCCTTCCCATGAGGATGGAGCATAGGGTCCTTTAAAACAAACCCCCAACGAAATAATTAAGGTTACAACTAAATCCCAAAGGAAGAAAATGGATGCTAGATCTTTGTTTATAAGATCTGGTCTTATAAAGAAAAAGGATCAGATTCAAAAGTGAAATTCAACAACAGGACTATGATGAACTATCAGATTGTGGGTTAATTTGTAGACACTTCAACCTTTGGGCTCCTCCAAACATTCAATCTTGGGTAAGAAACAATTGGCTTCCGTTAATCTCTCAAGAGCCTAAAATATTTATTTTCTTGGGAGGGGGTTTCTCTAGTTATCTTTCATTCAGCAAAAGACCATGAAATAGTTTTTTAAGAAAGGGTCATGGTTTATGGCAAGAAGTGACCTATT
The DNA here is from genome assembly GCA_007258455.2 of Sequoia sempervirens. Classification (NCBI taxonomy): domain Eukaryota; kingdom Viridiplantae; phylum Streptophyta; class Pinopsida; order Cupressales; family Cupressaceae; genus Sequoia; species Sequoia sempervirens. Next base: position 35,712,446 of record VDFB02000009.1, on the reverse strand, counting down.
TATGAAATAGTGGGATGCCAATTTTGACTCGACGGAAGAGATACCCAACTCAATTCCTATCTTGGTGAAATTACCTTTCTTTTCTATTCAGTTTTGTAAGATAGAATCTTTCAAAGTGATTGGAGACACTCATGGTAAATTCACTAAAGTTGCAGAAATGACTTTCAGACAATGTGGAAATTAATGTGACAAAGTGTCTTCCAAATTGCATTGAAATAAAGCTTCAAAAGAAAATATGAAACAAGATCTTGAATATGAAAAAATTCCCTTTAAATTTTTGCACTGCCATGAATATGGGGATTACTGTTGCAACTATCTCAAAGCCCAATCATGTGCCAAGGAAAATCCCAAACCAAAGAGAATGAAGGATTTGTTACTATTGTTAATAAAAGGAGGTTGATGGTGTGGTGCCTATTCAAAATAATTTTGTTGCATTAGCAAATGAAAAAATGTAAGGAACAACACTTAAATTTAGGGTGGAGGCTGATGGAAGATTCCCAAATGTTGATTCTAGTGAGGAAGAAGATCTTAAAACAGTGAAGGAGACTCAAAATTAATAGCTTAAGTGAAGAAAGGGGAATTTTTCAAGAAGTGGAAAGTGGAACTGAGAAGGGTGTGAGGACCAAAGATGTCTCAGAAAGTGAGGATGATAAAGCAAATAAGATTGTTATTGATCTTGGTGATGTGGCTGCAAATGCCCCTAGAGGTTTAATGTCTCTAGGAAAATAGATTCTCAAACCGATTTTGGCAATCATGATAAGAAAAAGATAAGTCATCCTACAAGATTAGAGGCACTACATATTTTGTCACAAAATCTCAGAAACAAATACCCACAGATTATTATTCAGGTGGGTTAGCTAGGCAAGGTAAAGAGTAGATTTCTTCAGAAATTCAAGCAGGGTGGAGTAAGAAGGGTGCTCTTCACAACCTTAGAAAATTATTATTTTCTCTTGAAATATAAGGGGCTTGGGTTCAGCCTTAGTCAGAAGAACTCTTCAAGGTAAGATTCATGATTTGCAGCCTGATATTATATTTCTTAACAAATCTTTCAAAGGATGATATGTTACAAATGAAAGACTTATGAAATAATAAGAAGTTTGGGGTTGAGTCTCTGGCTTTAGAAGTCAATTAGGGGAATTTTCATGTCATGTCCCTGATTTGGAGGCAAAGTAATTTAATTTAATTAATTAATTAAGTTGTCCAAATATTGATATTTCATAAGGATGACTAATTGATTATTTTAATTAAATTAAAGTGGAGTATTAAATTAATTATTTAATAAAGTTATCTTAATAAAATAATATCTCAAAGGTAACTTTATTATAATTAATTTAATAAAGTGACTATAATAAAATGATATATCAAAAGTCACTTAAATAATAAAATATATTGTAGAAACTTCTTGGAGATGGGTTAGAAAAAGTATGGAGACTTGGATATTTCTATTTCATACAACCCCGCGTGGTAGAAGAGAGCTTGAATGCTTTCATAGCTCGAGGGTTTGAAGACTCTAGAGTGCCAATTTTGGTTGTGAAATATCAACCCTAGTTGAATAGTGGAGGGAGATACTTCAATTTTTCTCATTCAGATAATTGCAGCCATTGAAGAACATTTTTGGAGAAGTTTGGTGAGTTATTTGAGGTTTGTAATTTTGTTTCATTCTGCAGACCAGCCATGGGAGGAATTGCATTTTCATTCATTGCTCTTCACTAAGGGGACAAAATTTTGTGGGTATTGGAGGGATCACTTTCTCTTGCGAAGAAAATCATTTCTACAATAATTCTGGAGGCCAATACTGCTGCATTTATTTATACAAAAAATTACCAGGCAAGGGCAGGAGCGACTTTGCTAGAGAGGGGCGATTTCATCAAGGAAGCCACAATAAATTCAAGGAAAAATCAGAGGTGGTTGTCTTCTCATCTGCTGTTCATTTCCAGCCTCAGAATCAGGTTCCTTTTGATGTTTATACATATATTTGCATTGTAAGTCTGCATACTAAGTCTAAAAATTGTTGGCAACCATTAGAGTTTTTGTATGAGCAAGTTTGTAATAAGAAATCATCATTGACATACATGTTGCAAACAGATTTTTGTAATCAGACTTTTACATCAACAATAAATTGAATAAAGTGAGGATGCATGCCAAGTGTTTGTAGTAATGTCTCTATTGTTGTAGGTGCATATTCCATTTCATTTTAGTCATATAGTTGCATTGGAAAGTCATTAATCAATAGATGCTTTGCATACTCATTTTATATCAGTCAATTGCACATCTTAGTTCAAGTTTCATGAATGCAAATGCAATCTAACAACACCAAAATCATCAAAAGAGTTTACAACAGCAAGTTCAAACTTTGTATGCAAAGTGTTTGACAATATTCCTTGAGCATTAAATCAGCAAGTTAAGGCCAATTTCTCAAGGGATATTACAGTGGTATAAGAGCCAAGAATCTTGCCAGCGTGTTGGGTAGATTGCACTTGTTTCAGCTACTTGATTGCAAATCAGAATTTCAGTTGGTTGAGAAATGGTTTCTAAAGGGGATATTGAAGTTGCTTACAAAGAATACCTTGTATTTCTGCAAGAGTTTAGAAATGACCTTCCCTTCATCAGCTTTGTGAACATCTTGGAAGAGGTTATACTTTCACCACAAGGATCAAGACAACGTATTGAATCCCTTTCAAAATGGTTTGCATCACAACCCAAAAGGAAGGAGAAGCATGATGTGTCTACAAGTGGCATATCTAGAAGTCTTTATAATGAATTGTCAATAGTGAATGATCAGCCACATGACGGTATGGATTCTCTTAATGCCCCGTTGATTGAGCATAACATTATATCATCAACTTTGCACAGTAATGGCAAGAAATCTGATTGTGAGTTGGGTAGCCATGAAAGTGAAAAGGGTAATGCACATGAAGATAGCACAAACAAGGGTGATAATTTTGAGTATCTGATTACGAACAACAACCTATCACCTCCACATAATCATGAGGTGATGGACAAACCACATGAAGATGACAATGTTATAAAGTCTTCCAATGTTAGCACTCAATCTTGGTGTGTTGAACCTGAGGAGAGCAAAAATCAGATTTGCATAGAGAAAGATGTTGAGCACATGACACTTAATGATGACTTCAAAATTGAAAAAGAGCACGTGATGATTGAAGACAAACATAAAGACATAAAGGTGGACAGGAAAGTTGATCATTTACCTAGTGGGGCAGCCACTAGTGTTTTGGCTACACATGAGGAAGGAGACACTATAGAATGGCATGATGTCATTACTAATTTGTTTGAGGGCAGCAGCATTATGACTCATCATTCTCATGAGATAGGAGCTTTTGATCATGAGAAAGTCAATGGTATAATGTCACCCATTGATGGAAACCCTACACCAATTGATAGAGATGAAAAAATCAAGCATAAGATGACTGATTTTGTACATTTTGGCATAGAAAAGGTAAAGAGGTCCGAAAAGATGAACGAAGAATATATGCAAAAAGCCAAAGAGGCTAAATTAGTGGCTGCCAATGCAAGACAGCACCTTCAAGAAGTCAAAGAAAAGGTCAATCTCATCAACATAGCAAGGCAAAAAAGGATAGATAACATTAGAAGACTCTTTATTCAAAGAGGGGATGAATCTAAAAATGCACATTATTCTAATGATGATTATGAGATTGGTCAATTGAAGGACTAGTGTATTCCAACTATACCATGTGTTCTACCTCATACTTCATTGAGTGTTGATAATACTACTTTGAAGGCAACAACAGTTGAGGTGGATAGATGGAATTGGGATTGTCACCTTGTTGGTAGAGGACAAATTGATGATGAGTCCAAGTTTGATAGGTCTTTCACTTTGATTCCCCCAATTGGATATTTCCAGTAGCAGGAGTTTGAGGTTTGGTCAAATTGGATTTCAAGGGGAGGTATCAGAGTGACACAACGGAAATCAGTTGGAGTAGAGTTTGGAGGACTTCTAGTTTATTCATGTGATCCAGGTGGAGATTGTTTTTGGAGAGATTGGATGCACGAGGATTATTATCGCAGTACTTGGAGTTGGCATGGTGGGGAAGATATATAGGTTTGGGATCCAGGAGTTCTCTTGTTGGGTAGTTGGCCTCACAGATTGATAGGACTTTACAATGACAGGAGCTTCAACTATATTCAGAGGATGTTAGTTGGAGTTCTTCTTAGGACCACATGGGATCCAGGTGGTTGGTGGACAGGTGCAGGTGATTCTCCATTTTGGGCTTCAGATACTGTGGCAGTTGGATGGTTTGGTAGACGCGGATTGCTTGAGGGCAAGCAATCTTTGGGAAGGGAGGACTGTCATATCCCCAATTTGGAGGCAGAGTAATTTAATTTAATTAATTAATTAAGTTGTCCAAATATTGATATTTCATAAGGATGACTAATTGATTATTTTAATTAAATTAAAGTGGAGTATTAAATTAATTATTTAATAAAGTGACTTTAATAAAATGATATAGCAAAAGTCACTTAAATAATAAAATATGTTCTAGAAGCTTTTTGGAGATGGATTAGAAAAAGTATATAAGAAGCTCATTGCTAGTCATTTAGGAGACTTGGATATTTCTATTTCATACATACATGCGTGGTAGAAGAGAGCTTGAATGCTTTCATAGCTCGAGGGTTTGAAGACTCTAGAGTGCCAATTTCGGTTGTGAAATATCAACCCTAGTTGGATAGTGGAGGGAGATACTTCAGTCTTTCTCATTGAGATAATTGCAGCCATTGGAGAACATTTTTGGAGAAGTTTGGTGAGTTTTTTGAGGTCTATAATTTTGTTTCAGTCTGCAGACCAACCATGGGAGGAATTGCATTTTCATTCATTGCTCTTCATTAAGGGGACAAAATTTTGTGGGTATTGGAGGGATCATTTTCTTTTGTGAAGACAATCATTTCTACAATAATTTTGGAGGCCAATACTGCTGCATTTATTTATACGAAAAAGTTACCAGGCAAGGGCAAGGGTGGCTTTGCTAGAGAGGGGCGATTTCATCAAAAAAGCCACAATAAATTCAAGGAAAAATCAGAGGTTGCTGTCTTCTCATCTGCTATTCATTTCCAGCCTCAGAATCAGGTTCCTTTTGGTGTTTATACATATATTTGCATTGTAAGTCTGCATACTAAGTTTGAAAATTGTTGGCAGCCATTAGAGCTTTTGTATGAGCAAGTTTGTAATAAGAAATCAATCATTGGCATGCATGTTGCAAACAAATTTTGTAATCAGACTTTTACATCAGCAATAAATTGAATAAAGTGAGGATGCATGCCAAGTGTTTGTAGTAATGTCTCTATTGTTGTAGGTGCATATTCCATTTCATTTCAGTCATATAGTTGCATTGGAAAGTCATTAATCAATAGATGCTTTGCATACTCATTTTATATCAGTCACTTGCACATCTTAATTCAAGTTTCATGAATGCATATGCAATCTAACAACACCAAAATCATCAAAAGAGTTTACAACAGCAAGTTCAGACTTTGTATTCAAAGTGTTTGACAATATCCCTTGAGCATTAAATCAGCAAGTTAAGGCCAATTTCTCAAGGGATATTACATTGCTCTAGCTGGGGCAGTTGGAAATGGAATCTAATTGAGACAATTAAAGAGGATTCAAGGATCAAAATTTCAATGAAATGCCAAACTTTGAAAAAAATATTTCACCTCACAAATGATTATGGTCGTTATCTTCACTCCTTGGCCAAAGAGTGCTGGTGAAACATTTGGCAAGATGGATACTCCAATGGGCTGGAAAACTGAGTTGTTGGTGGTGACATTAATCTGAACTTGTGATTAGAGAAGAAAAAAGGGGGAGTTGTATCTACAGATAAAAACTCTCAATATGTTTTGGACTTCATGGAAGAAAGAAATCTTGTTGACATAGTCCTAAAGATGGTATTTTCAAATAGACAAATAGAAGGAAAGGAAACTCTTTCATTATTGACATATTAGATTTCTTGTTGATGAATGTTTGCTGGCCTTAAATAATTAGGTTGAATCCTTCATTTTTCCCAACACTAGATCTAATCATGCTCCATTCCTCTTAAAACTTCAGGGCTTTGAACCTCAAAACAACTCGTTTAAATTTAATCTTTGTCTGCTGGAGTGTAAGGACTTTGATGAAAATATTAAAAAGTGATGGAATGAGATCAATGCAGAAGGGACTGAAACATGTAGGTTCCAAGCAGAACTTAAATATATAAAAAAAAGATAAAGGAGTGGGAAAGGAGCACCATGAAATATGAGTGTGAGCTGAAACTGGAAATTTGTAAGAGAGTGAAAGTGATAAGCATTGTGGTGCGAAATGGATTAGAAATTGATGCCAACAGAGCTAAAGAAAATGATTTTCTTTCTAAGTTGGAGAAGATACAAGAAGAGGAAAATTCCTTAATGTAACTTAGATCCAAAGTTCTCTAGGTGAAGCAAAGTGATGCAAACTCAAAATTCTTTCACAAAGCAACAGTGGCTCATTGGATGAGAAAAAGAGTTTCTAATATAAAAAGAGAAGGTGAGGAAGATCTTATTACGGATAACTCCATATGAGAGGCTGCAAAGGACTATTTTTAATCTCTTTTTTCTAAAGATGACTGTGACAGGAGTGTGGCCTCAGATGAGTTGATTGAGCTCATCCCATCTCTTGTATGTAATGAAATTAATGACCAATTGGTTAAAGAAATATCAAGAAGAGCTCAAAAATGCCATCTTCTCCTTTCAGCTTGACAAGTCGCTTAGTCCAGATGGTTTCCATGAAAAAAAAAATGTGCAGCTTGGAAAATTATTTAATGAAGTTATCCTATCCATGGTGGAAGAATCTAGAACTTTGAGTAAGGTGTTACAAGCTCTCAATTCTATTTTTCTTGCTTTAATCCTGAAAGAAGAGAATTCTTGTAGATTTGATAGGTTTAGGCCCACATCTCTTTATAACTTCTCTTATAAAATTATTTCAAAGAGTTTGGCCATGAGGTTGCAATCTTGGCTTCCTAACATTGTTTTGGAGGAACTAGGTGAGGTAGTCAAAGGCACACAAATCCTTGATGAAGTGATAGTTTTTCAAGAAGCAATTCATTCTGCAATCAGCACTAAAAGAAGAATTATGATGGTTAAGATTGATTTTGCCACTACCTATGATCATCAAAAAAAAAAAATCCTCTTAATGGTGTTCTGCAAATTGGGTTTTTGTGAATAGTGGGTTAGTGGAAGGCTGTATTAGTTCCAACTCCTTTGTTCTAATTAATGGTGGACCAGCAGACATTTTTAGTTCCGCAAGAGGAATCCGACAAGGCTGTCTTCTTTCAACAGCTTTGTATGTCATTATGGTAGATGCCTTAAGTTATTTGCTTAAGCATGCTAAAGAGAAAGGTCAAATTAAAGGAGTTTCAATCACCTCAAATGTGGACAACTCTACTCACTCCCAATTTATTGATGACTCCTTGTTAATGGGTATGCATCAATGGAAGATGCTAGACGATTGAAGAAAATTCTTGATACATTTTGTTTGGGAAGTGGAGCTAAAATCAATGCAAAGAAGTCTATTATTTTTGCTTATAATTGTTCCATAGTGCATAGTAAGAAGCTTGCTCAGATTTTTGGATTTAAATCCAGGGATCCAAAGCAATTTTTCACTTACCTTAGTGTTCCATTTGGTCTAGGCAAGCATACTAAAAAGCAATAGGAAGGAATTTTAAGTAAAATTATGGATAGACTTAATTTGTGGACTCATTGTTGGTTAACTTTAGTTGGGCAGGTCATTTTAATTAAATCTATGTTAAATTGCATCCCCCTTTATCTTATGTCCTCCATTCATGCTCCTATTTGCATAATCAAATTTCTTGATAGAACCATCCAGTCTTTTTGTGGAAAGGGGCTGGAGTTCAAGAAAAAAAGAATTCCACCTTGTTAAATGGGATGTGGTTCGTCTTCCTAATTGTTGGAATGGATTGGACACTAAGCATGTATTCCTTTTGCCTAAGGTTTATAGGGCGAAATTGATTTGGAGATTGATTTTTGAAAAAGATTCATTTTGGAGCAAAATAATAGTGAACAAATATCTTGAAGGAAGTCCTCCTGAATGAACTCTTGTTGTGAATGAAGATCTTCTAACAGATCTATTGTTTGAATTAATGTGTCTGTTGTGAATTTTGTTTTCAAGAAGGGTTGTTCATGGTTTCTGGGTGATGGGAAAAAATTGGATATCTAGTTGGATGCCATAAATGCAGTGTGCCCCGGGGACGCGTCCCCCCCTAAATCTCGAGCATTCCCAGAACGGGGATGTCCCCGGGACGTGGGGACGGCATTCCCAAGTCCCCAGCGGTGCCACCAAATTTGTCACTCACCGTCGGGGATGCGGGGACGTCCCGACATTCTCAGGACGCTAAGGGGGACGCCTGTGCATCCCTCGAGCGTCCCGGGGATGCCCAGGCATCCCCCGCAGCGGCAACTTCAAGTACATGTTTAAAAAAAAACAAACACATTTTTTTATTATTTCTTTGGTTCTATTTGAGTCCAGTAGTTCCAGTGATGAGGAGTTTGCCGACCTCCCGAGGGATGATTAGAGGCCTCCTTCACTACATTTTGTCATTTTGACATTTTGATTTTGTACTTGTTTTGATATCATGCTACTCATTGTAATCATCTTTATGATCAGATATTTTTGATATCATATAATAGAAATCTTCCATTTGCTGATTCAACAATTTAAAATTTTATATAGTATCGAGTATTCTAATTTCTAATTAGTAGTTCGATATTGAAAACTTCAATGTTCATTGTTCAATGTTCAATGTTCAAGTATTTACTATTTAGTATTTCAATTTGGCATTTGCAAGTTTGCTATTTTACTTCTTAATAGTCTTATACATCTTTTCATAACTAGCATTTTAAGTACCATATCTATAGTATATAGTATAAACACCCCCCCACCGCTGTCCCCCTGCTGTCCTCAAATTGAGGCCCCTTTGTCCCCCCGTCCCCGACGGTGGTGTAACTATGCATAAATGTGACACCTCCATTAAGAGGCATCTTAGATATTTTTCAGGTTTGTGATTTCTTTAGGAATCAAGGCATCTATAAAGTGGCTGATATCTTTAAGAGGAGCAACCTCCCTAGTGAGCTAGGCAGCTATAACATGAAATTGTGGAAGGACTGGAATTTTGATGAAGGGGAGCTGAAAGTGCACCATGATTTTTCATTTTTTTTTAAGTTGCTAATAGAGAGGAATATCAAAATAAGGAGTCAAGATGAGATTATGTGAGAAGCTCGTGAGAAATCCAAGAAATATGTAATTTTCCCAAATCGGGATCTTGGAAAATATGCAATTTTTATAATGTGTTTTTGGATATGCAAATTGAAAGTAAATTAAAAAATGCTGATCTCTATGGTAATTTCCAGAATATGATACTTATTTGTAAATGCTGAAAATAAAATATGAAACTGAAATTATATATTATGCTGATAATTTATGATAATTTTCAGAATATAATACTTATTTTATATGCTAAAAATGAACGCAAAATTAAATACAAACCCTATGCATGATTGTTGATCAAGAATAATGATTTTGATATTGTGCACAAACCCTTATTCAATCAGCAACTAAGTAAATAGCAGATCCAAAGGATAATAATGCCACAACACATATAAAGCCCTTATGAATGATTTAAAACAGCAGAAGTTACTTAGAGCCTTCATACACAGCAGAAATAAATCATTAAAAAGGGTAAATTAATCCCCAATGGCAGTACTTTATTAGGCAGTAAGAAATGAGCCTACTGACAATATATTTTATAGCAAATCAGATCTGAAACAAGCGCAAGGACAGCAACAAATTTCCAATAAAAATCAAAAGTACATCACCTGCCATGAGGCATGTACGGGCTGCTTTAATGCTGGAAATGTAGGCATATGCAAATTAAACCTCCTTCAATGCAAACAATATTTCCAGCCAATAAGCCAAAATGTGATCCTTGAGGTAGGATTACCTCAATCAGAGATGAGAGTTTTTGTTCCCAAATCCACTATAGAATCCAAGAGGGTTTCCATCCTCCAAAAATTGCCAACCAAGGGTTTCTGTCCTTGAAAGCTCTAATTTGAAATTCAAACTCAAAATGATGATCATGGATGATTTGATATGAGCCTTGACTTCTATCTTATAGGCGCTTTACTTTGGGCCCTTTATTTTATTTATTTTGTTTTTCTCCCTCCAAATATTTAAAAATACTTTTAAATTTCATCCAAAGGCCCCTATTTGAATTAGATTTTTAATAAAGTGTTAAAAGCACTTTTTAAACATTACATTAGACCTAAAATAATATAAGTGGCCCTTTTTAAAATGAAGTGATTGGATCCACTTAAAATATTGTCAGTATTTTAATTTCCTTTGCTCTATTCTTTAGACTATGGGAAAAGGGAATAGGCTAGAGGTCTTCTTCATGGATCTAATCTTGAAAAGGGGACATGACAAAATAATATTACAAGTTGCTGTTAACTCAAAATTTCAGTCACCTTTACTTAAAGGACAGCATTTGGGGGAAGCTTTGGGTTGTCAAATCAATCCCTAAAATTGATTTGTTCATGTCGACTCTTTCACACCAAGCCATTTTGAATGCTTAAACCTAAAGAAGTGAGGTATCTATGGTCCTTCTTTGTGTGCTCTTTGCAAGAGCAAGAGGGATAGTGAAGATAATCACCTCTTTATCCAATGTGAGTTTTCTAAACGGGTCTAGAATCATGTTTGACAGCTAATGGGATTTAGAATTGATATTTCCAACTTTGTTTCTTGTTGCTCTAGGTTTGTGATGGATTGCTCTGATAAGTATCCTTTTGAATTTGAAGGAAAATTAGCAATTAAGTATTTGTGGAATACATTGCCAAGAGCTGTCTACTAGCATATTTGGATAGCTAGAAATCATGCTATCTTCAACAATGCTAGTGTCAATCCTTTCAGTTAATTTTCCCATGCCTCTACGCTTATAAAACTTTTATTGAAAGCTGACTATAGCTTGATATATTCTGATTGTCATCTTACTAAGGAAGAGGAAAGGTTGATTCAGATTATGGAAATCAAAGTTTTGGAGCCCAACATTAATCAGAAGGAAAAAACTATACATTTTTATAAGGATTCACTTCATTTATTTTTCTGATAGCAATTCCAAAGGAAATCCAAGTGCTGTTGAAGTTGGAGGAATCATTATGGATGAGAAAAATAAAATTATAGTTGAGTTTGCTGAAGGATTGCAGAAAAATACAAAAAATGTAGCTAAATTTTTTGCTCTTTCCAAAGGATAAAAAATCATGATTGTGAAAAGGTAAAAAATTGTGAGAATTTATAGTGATTCTTTGCTGGCCATAAAGTGTATATCAGGTATGCTGAAGGTGGAGAGTCTCTTATTAAACACTATTTTGTAGGAAATAAAAAGTTTATGCAAGAGCTTCTTTTCATCGGGATTGAACATATCAAAAGGAATTATAATTGGTTCACAAACATGTGGTATCTTGTGGAGTATGGATTGATGATTTTGGAAGCATCAGGAACTTCAAGAGATGTTTTAGTATTACAATGGACCACAAAATATAATTCAACAATATCGCAAACCATGAGAATGGGCTTGGAAATATCACTAGAGTTGTATTTGAAGAATCCACCTAGATCATTCGCCCTACCTTGAAAAGCAAAAGTCCTAATTCCTTAGGTATAGGAAGAAAGTTCACAAACTTGTCTTTTATTCAGTCTTGCTGAATTATGTTCCTTGGTGAGTCAGTTGACCCATTCTAACAACCATAAATGGAAAACTCAACAAGTACTCAATTGACTTGTTGCATTTCACAAGTTTTTCAACTGTAATGTCCCCTTTTCCTAGGCAGTGGTCAGGCGCAGCGGTTAGTCTACCAATTGGTCCCCGTAGGCTAACAGAGTGTTCAGGGGACCCCTTCGAGGGAGATCTTTGGTTCTTCAATAGGCCTTTTTGGTGCTTATTTCAGTACTCTTCAACTCAGTGTCCCAGTTTATTTGTGGTGTGCCTTCCGGAGACCATTCTAGACACTTTGGCCCACACTTACTATTTTTAGTAAGTCACCCGGATGTATTGCTCATACTTACTATTTATAGTAAGTCACTAGTATGGTCAACTGACAGAGTTTCTATATCTGGTATGATGGCATAATTATATCCTGGAGTTATATTGATTAATATTGGTCCTATGCATTTAATATTAATAACGTCAAATAATTAAAATATTTTAAAAGGGACTTTATTATAAAGAGGATATAAGTGATTTTAAAGTATACTTTATATTATAAAGTTGTGCACCAAAATTAAAAGAATGAAAGGTGGAAAATGAAAGTAAATTAAATGAAATGAAAGTCAAATGCAAATTGAGAATTATAAAAGGGCATTTGAAGCTCATTTTATTCATTCATGATTATTATTCTTGTTTTGGAGAAATTTGGTGAAGAGCTTCAGCAAGGGTTTGCTGGTTGAAAGCCAAAGCTTTTTGAGGACAAAAACCCTCAGGAAGAACAGCTTGGTATAGGAGTGAGAGATCTCCCAAGGCAGCTTGCAGACAATTCCATTTCAAAATACCAGTTGGAGGGATGTGTTTGTTCTGAGGAGTTATTGTGGAAGTCGACCCTTGCTCTCAAATCTGGAGTTTGTCCATATCTGGGAGTGATGACCATATCTGGGAGTTATGAGCAGCTCGATCTTGGTAAGGGAGTCATTTATATTGCTCACGATATTGCCAATCATACTAGAGGACTATAGAGGAATATTGAGGGACGTGGGTTCTTCTTTTGCCAAGGCGTGAGGTTGCAACTATTCAGAAATCCTTTTATCAGAATGTATCCTCTGCTGTAACCTTTTACGTGGCTTTTTTGGGCTATTGAAGGCTGGACGCTTATGCAACCAAGGGAAATCGATATCTATAAGTTGGGTATTTGCTTGTGTTAGAGAATTCTTGGCGAATCTGGAAGCCAATACAGTCATATCAGACCTCAATACCTCCTGTTCCAGATCTGAGATTTATATCATTTCCTTGTATCTTGAATTGTAAAGCTTAATACGGGTACTTTCTGTCCAATGTTCAGTCTGTCCAAACTATTTGTTGCTGTTTTAAATCATTGTAACTACTGTAGCAGACAGCCTGGGTATAAATTGTTAAGGCCACAACCTTAACACAGTCTGCACATTTAGTTCTCTACAAACTCTGTTCATTTCTGAGTGACCATTAAATTGTAGCAACACAGAAGCTTTTGTAATCAGTTTGAATGATGTTCTCTGAGTTGCCAAAGTTCTGATATGAATTTCTGGGTAGTAATATATTGTAAATCAGACATATTTGACAGTTAGAATATCATGATATTGTTTCTCAGTCATGTCCTTGCATTATACATTGGAACTCAATCAATACACATATCATACTATACATAATGTTTGACAAAATGTCCCATGTGTCAAACTGATATAATCGAGCAAATCGTGAAAACCAAAAGTCAAACTAGGGTGGGACATTACATCAACTCACCACACTAAGTCAAAGTGACTCATGCATTGAGTCAAAGGCAAGCTAAGCCGAGTGCTTGATGGGTTTTCCCTATGACTGGGTCAATATTTCAAGTGAGACTTGTGAGTTATTGGTGCAAACTCCCCTAGCAATGGGCTACAATAGAACCCACACAATTTTCACCACTTCACTTCATTTTTTGACATTTTATGGTGTTATTTCACCCAGCTAGAGACGTCTTTGATGTCCATGTGACAAACAAAAGTTGAGAGAAGGGATTGGATGAATGAATATTTGGATAGAAATAGTGAGGATTTGGTGTTGGAAAAAAGTTGAAAATATAGTTTTAAAATTATGAAAGATGGAGTGTGTAATGAAGGTCCATATGGTCTCAAATGCCTTAATTTGGTCTTGGTAGTGGGAGTTTCACCTCTTGACCCTACCCTATAGCATGACAGTGAACGCACTAGGAGCACTACCCCTAGACCTTGCGAGGGGTGCTACCCCTCACCCTGCACTAGGGGTATTGCCCCCAAACCCTCATGAGAAGCATTGCCACTCGACCCTACCTATCGCTATTCCCATGTTCCCAAATTCAAGCCCTTGGTCCCCATATTGTAGGATTCTATGAAATTATATCATTATTGATTTGAGGGTCATATGACATATATAATATTTCAATTACGACAAATTGATGATCAAAATAGACTTATGTGTTCCCTAAATACATTAGTTTCTCTTTTTTGTGTATAATTATGGTTTCTTTTGTTGATTTTTTGCCAAGTCCCAAGTTTGAATCAAAATTTTAGGTTTCTAAGTCTGAGTTTTTGAACCATGCTAACAACTATATATAATATAGACAATTTTGTGGGTGCAAAGAGTGTGATCCAAAAAGTTGATGCAAAAAAAACACAATTGAATCCAAAAGCAAGAATATTGTCATGTGAAGTTGTTTTGCTACATAAGGTGGGGTTCTAAATATGGAATACGCATAGCTAGATGGCACAATCTTCTTAGGAGTTAGTGCAAGTTAATTACATTATTAGAGGATAGAGTCACTTTAGGAATCATGTATCTATTATCCTAAAAAAGTCAACAATGAAGAAGGTTTGGCATGTGATTTGATGGTACCACATCTCATCTATCAAACTACCCTATGCCACTTAGAACATATTTGAAATAAAAGGTGGAGACAAATCAATGATCTTGTCTATAGACAAACACCTATAGAGGTGCTTTGGTAGTGTTGACGTGTGTTTTGTGACCACACCAACACACAATAAAGTTTCCCAACGGCTACTCTATCCTCTCTTGAACAAAGTATCCAGCATGCTAAGATTGCAAGAAAGATCATGCGTTCAACTCCAAGGTTCCTTTATGCAATGGATAGTCTCAGTTGGCTTGATGTGATTTGCTGGTATTACGAGGGGACTTACACAATTGTTCAACAGCAGAGAAAGGAATTTGAATGCTCGAAAGGTTTGTCTAGAAAGCTCCTATTTCCTAAACTAACGAGAAAGTATTGAATTGAAATGGTTGCAGGGATAAGAAAGCTCTAATCTACTTTAAGGCATGGGATATGGCGATCAATTCTCGCAGACTTCAACCAAGCTTTGTTTTGCCTCGCTTCGGACAGCTTCCACAAAACCGGTGCAATCTTCAGAGGAGTAACCAAAGGTATTCATATCATAATTCAACACGAAGACACCGTCACAGCGATGCATACCAACATGTGAATCACAATCAAAGTTAAGTCCGCAATGTTCCAGTTGACCACACAAGGCGAATTCACCATCAGCGAACACACTAGTGGTATGGATAGATGAAGCTTGCTCGAATCAAACACCACATTCCACAACTAGCATCTACTTGCATGAAATGAAATCTACTTTACTCTAAGCTACTTTAAGATTCTATTGTGAATTAGAAGGACGAAGAAATCTTGCTAGCTGCTCACAACAAAAGACGAAATCATCATCAATGAAACTCTTTTATTTATGAGAGTGTTCACAACAACTTCTTACAAAGCTTTCAATGGAAAAACTTTCCTTCTTCTTCAATCTAAACTACCAATCTATGCTATCAATCTACACTATCAGTCTCTCTGTTCTATGTCTGATGTCTAATCTAATGAATTACAAATGAGGGGGAGTGCCTCTTTTATAGATGGCCAAATCCAGTGGACGACTCAAATTGAATTACAATGAAGGGCTCAGATTGAGCCACATAAACCCTAACCCTAAAAACTGCCACAAAGAAGAGTGGGATAAGAAATGAGCAGATATTCCCACTTTCTTCCCTTGACCATTATGTGCATTTAATACCCACCAGCTTCTAGAAGATTCCTGTCTAGAAGCACGTTCTCATAGTCCCTGTCTCTGACTGCAAATTGGATCAATCTAATCATTACCATTTCTACTTGAATTGGTATGGCGGGCACGCTTTCAATCCAAACTCCAAGATGGTTACATTTTTCTCCCGTTTGATGGTGAATTTCCTCCTTCCTGTCACTGCATCTTGAGTTGGGTGCATATTGGGTCCTCGAGAAGAAATTCCAACACTTAGCCATTTCTTCCAACATCTCCCTTCATGATTTTATCTCCTTTCAAGGTTGTAATGTCATCTTGGACTATTTGCTTCATCACTTCAAGTCATCGTGCTCTGGCCTCAGCGTTCATCCTGCAAAACGGATAAAGAGAAGAGCATCAGAACACTTATAGTATAAATTCACTTTACTTACCTGATTCCCATGTTCTGATCTCCAAGGTCTGAGTGATCTAGTTCATCCTTTTCCTCTAGCAAAACTTTGCCTCTTTCATAGCCTTTCAACACCTGTGTGCATTTAACAGTTGAGCAACAAACTTTCGTGACTTAGCTTTTCTCCACCTTGCA
Source organism: Sequoia sempervirens (assembly GCA_007258455.2). Classification (NCBI taxonomy): domain Eukaryota; kingdom Viridiplantae; phylum Streptophyta; class Pinopsida; order Cupressales; family Cupressaceae; genus Sequoia; species Sequoia sempervirens. The sequence continues at coordinate 35,696,028 of VDFB02000009.1, read as the reverse complement.
AATAAGAGGAGTTTATTCAATTTCCTCATACTTAGAACAATTTTCAATCATCAAACCTGCCTATGGGCGCATTTGATGTGTCTTGGGGATTTTGTATGCCTTAGAAGAATTTTACCCATCTGGGCCCTAGGAAATTTTATCTCCCCTTAGAAAAATCTTATCAATCACCAGCCCAACATCCATTTAACATCTTAAGGCAAGGCGTAAACATTTTCAAAATTTATTTCTTCTTTTTGCCTTAGAAAATTTTATTTCCTCTGCCTAGAAAATTTCATCAACCGGGCGCCTAGTTAAAATCTCCATTTTAAAATCTCTGGCAAGGTGTAGAGAGTTTCAAAATTATTCCCCTCAAAGAATATCCAAGACCCAGAAAAAGATTTCCCCTCAAAAAAACTTATTCATGTGTACACTTTAAAGGGGGACATTTAATATTTGACCCTTGAAAATATTTCTTTTCAATGTTTATCATATCCCACATTCCTTGACTTCATGGGCGTACTAGAGGGATTGAGCTTTTATTTCCACCACTTGAAAATATTTTTAAATCACCTTTTCTTGCCAAGGGCGCATTTAGGTGGGTCTCCTGCTAGTTTGTGCCTTAGAAAAAAATTCACTAGTTCATCCAAGTTAGGTGCATTTGACCTCCTGAGCTGTCTATTTCTCCAACACTTAGAAATATTTCGCCCTCCTTGATGAGGGCGCATTTAGACCCTTGAACTTTCACTTTGCTCACGCCCTAGAAGATTTTTTCGAACTTTCCTACGCCTTCTCCACCTTGGGCGCATATTGGACTTAGACAAATTTCCAGCTTCCATCCTGATGAAGGCACATTTCTATTGGAAATGTTGTCATTGATGTCAAATATATGGACAAGATTGAGAAAAAGAGAAATTGTAGAAAAGCCAAATGTCTCAGAATATTGGTTTAAGAAGTCTACTTCAGAATGCATGGCTCAAAAGAATTATCATAAAGACATGTTGCTGGCTCAGAACAGAGCAGATATTGACACATTCAGCTCTTAGACTTTTCGGAAGAATCTGATCTGTGCAAGTGACCAAAATCACTATGGAAATCTTTCTGTAGTTATAGATTTGTTTTTATGCAACCTCAGACTGAATAAATAATATATTCAGATTATTATAGTCTTCAGATTATAATAGTTGATATGGAAAATCGAGATGAGACATTCTTCAGATTTGAAGTCCAGATATGAAAAAGTCAATTATGTACTCAAATGCATGAAGAGAATGACCACATGAAAAGAATGAACATATTGAAATATTTGCCTCACGAATATTATAGCAAATGTGTAATCTGGAGTAAAACGAATACTTGTCTCATGCGTATGAAGGGTAAAGAAGATGCGTATGGAGAATAAAGTAAAAGCCACGTGAAAATCTGGAGTAAAATAAAACCACGATCTGAGTGTAAAAAGAAAGATGTGTATAAAATAGACGCGTATAGAGGATAAAATGAAAGACACGTTTTCTTTAGACACAAACTACGCATAAAGCATCAACGGCTTAACATAAAAGTCATTTAATATAAAAGTCGTGTTTATTCTCATGCTGTGTGGTTACACATCATTTAAAGACGTCTTAATTTAAATTAATCAAAATCGCTGCCCAACAAATACGAATGAAGAGACATCTTTATTTTAAGAGGTGCTTTACAAACACAAGACGTCTTAACTAGAAGCAATGATTAAAGTGAAAGATAATCGAAGGAAGACACTTAAAGAGGCGCATTTCAATTAACATGTCACTTAAAAGGTCGGGTCTTATTGAAAGGTGGTTTTGGCTAGAGGTTGAATCAACGTATGTCTATTATCTCACATTTAATTAACAGTAATAAAGAGAAGACAAAATAAAAAAATGTTTTGAAGGGGCAGATCAAAAGATACAATTTCAGATGTGATCTTCCATGAAAAGATGTGTGACCATTGAATAATATACATATGTGATATCCAAATCAAAATTTATTTGTGGTTGTGTAAGTGGGTAGTCTAAATCTGAAGTCCCATCTTCTTGTGTGGGCTAAGTGTGAGATCATTCATCACCAAGGCAGATTGGAGGATAGGGATAGTGCAGGTCAGATTGAAGGCATCTTGCAACCATCAAGTCAAGGTTGGTGCCTTGCATTAGGGGCTGATGCTCTTTGTAGGTTGGTGCCTACTAAATAATCAAAAGGTTTGGGTGTCCCTTGTAGGTTGCAGCCTACTAAATCATCTTCTTTGTAAATCGAGTAGGTTGGTGCCTACTTCCACTTGTAAAAGTCATTTAAAGTTTTCAATAAATTTGTGTCAACTTGTGTAAATTGATTCATATCAAAGGTTGATGTTGATAAGAGTTTAAGTACATTTAGAAGGTTGTAAAAGTTGATTGTAATAAGTTTGAAAAGATTAAGAGGGTAAAAGTTTGTTGATATACTGATTCACCCCCCCCCCTCGCCCCCCTCCCCTCAGTATATCTTTGTGCTCTTCAATTTCAACTCCTGTACTTTCATTTTATTTAGACTTAGCATACTTCTTGCACATCTTTCTAAGCTAGGGCGTATTTGGGGTGGGCTACTTCCACTTTTCATACTTAGAAAATTTTCACCTTCATTTCCTCAGCATGGGTGCATTTTACTAGGGGAGCTTCCAGTTGCAAGCACTTAGAAAATTTTCCAACTAACACATCATCTTGGGTGCATTTGACCCCATGTGCTTCCATTTTGAAACATTTAGAAATTTTTTTAACCCTCCAGCCATCATGGGCGCATTTGCCAGGTCAAGCCTCCACTTTGCAATCACTTAGAAAACTTTACTCCTCCCTACTCCTTGATGGGCGCATTTAGGAGGGGGTACTTCCATTTCAACACTTAGCAAAATTTCCAACCCTCTCACCTTGAAGTTTGGGCACATTTCACAGGTGGTGGAAGAATTTTCACCACTTAGAAACTTTTTCCAAGCCTTCCATATTGCTAGGGCGCATTCAAGGGGGTTGAATTCTTAAACACTTAGAACATTTAGCCATCTTCCTCAAGTAGACTTGGGCGCATTTGATGGGCTAAGGAGGAATGTTCACGCCTTAGCAATATTTTTTCTTAGCCACTTCACCTTGGGCGCATTTAGGGGTATCTGCAGGAACTTTTCCAAGACTTAGAGTATTTTCCACTTCCTTGAAGTTTGGACGCATTTGGCTAGGTGAGGAGGAATTTTCAATAACTTAGAAACTTTTTCCTCCATCTTTCTCTTCTTTGGGCGCATTTTAGGGGTGTAGGTGGAATTTTTCATGCCTTAGCTTATTTCCAAGCCAGCCCCTCAACTTGAGCGCATTTAGGGTGGTGTTGGCGTAACAACTAGCACCTCTAGAGTAAGAGTTGGTACGGACAGCTATGCACACTATGCAATGAGTGCTCTTCAAATTAGGAGGGGAAGCTCCCTCGTTGTGCTTTACAAAAATGCTTTGAAAAGGAAAGTAAACTAAACTATATCCTGTCTTTTTGTTTCAGTTGTAGAGGTACAAGGCTTTCTCGAAAACTGTATGTTGCAGCTGAGTATTTTCTGGTTTCGCAGATTACTAACTACAACTAGGCTAATTACTTTAGAATCTATCCAGTTTCCTCACAGAGCATGAGGAAATGGAGCAAGGATCACTATCTGATGATAAACAAGTATAGATTCTCAACTTGAAGGCAAGGTGGCACATCTATCAGCTCAATCTAAACAAGTTTATTATTCACAAAACACCATACGATAAACAAGAACAGATTCTCAACTTGAAGGCAAGGTGCCACATCTATCAGCTCAATCTGGACAAGTTTATTGAACACAAAACATATTTGATCTATCTATGGAAAGAATTCACCATCACAATTGCATGAAACCCTATGTGGCATAACAATTCATCATAATAGCAAAAACGCATGAACAGATACAGAACGAGCAATATTGAAGGCAAGGTAGGCACAACATATATTTCTCTCTCGTGCAAAAGTTATGTACAAATGAGCAAAAGCTCTTGTTATAGACATCAAAGGTGTAGGGAACCCTAAAATCACCTTGAGTCAACTACAGTCTTGCAATGCATGCAAGATTTATTACTAAACCCTAATAAAATAAACTATACAGTTAACTGGAAAGCTACCATCAGTTAACCGGTACATCTAACCTAAATGGACAATGTGCAAGCATGCACGTCCTTATTTAAAGCAAAGTTAACTGGACACTACCCTCAGTTAACTGGAAACCCTAACCCTAACTCCTGCGAAGATAATCCCAAGGAAGAGATAAGCATGTATGAAATCAGCAAGTGAACTTAAGACTGAAAGACGAGTTAACTGCTGCTCATGACTCAACCCTCGAAATTAACTGCAGGTTCCAACTAGTAGATCACTACTGACTGATCACTCTAGATCATCACTGTCCATCAAGTCGTCTAGGAAATGATTGATGACACTGTCTTCTGGCACTTTGATGCTCTCCACGATGATGACCTGCCTCTGGCACTCAACGTCACCATCCTTAACTGCTTATAGTTGCTTTCTTGTCATTACAGAGATGTGATCCAGAATCTCCATCAAGATATCACGAACATGCTTACGGAACTTAGTTTGCACAACCTCGAGATCAGCGTAGGTACCATCTTCACGAAGATAATGGCACGCAATTTGAGTGACTTTGGCGGCTCTGTAAATGGAATGATCTCTATTCCTTCTGCAACTTAATGCTTCTGATGCTTTTCTTGATTCTTCTCAACGAAAAAGTGTTGCATGCTGAAACCACAAAGCCTGACCGCGAACACTTTGGTTGCGAGAAATACACACGAACTCGCTGCACACGCAGAATTCCAATGGTCCACCCCACGTCTACGCCTGTCAAATTGTCTAAATCAACCCCCGGATGTGCTTGATCTTCATTGTCAGCTGCTCTGACGAAAACATAAATTAAGACCGATTTGGTCTTGAATTCAGTCTAGTTGAACCACCTTCTAAAAAACTTGCCTGTTGACTGTGAACATGGCTATGTTCTGACAACTTTCTCTAGAAAGCAAAAATGGCTCCTGGTGAGGCTAAAAATAGCATGTTGGAGGATAATTTTCACCAAAAATTCTGAGATGTGGGTTTTGTCCGGAAAATGATTCTAAGACAACCCACAACGTCAGAATTGTGAAAACACATCCTTTAGCTTGACATGCAAAGATTCTTTAGTCGAGAATTGCAGGGGTTTTTAGAGCTTTCCGGGGCAATTTCATGGAGAAAATCGAACACGGGTTTCCTTTGTGCACAACGAATTAAACAAAACCGTGAGCAATGCAATTTTCAAAAGATGTGATTTTATCCCCACATGCAAAGAAATCTTCGGTGCTATATTAGAGCTTCAGAATGAAGGCTGCGGGGCAATTTTCTCAAAAAAATCTAAGACATGGGTTTTGCTGCTGATGCTGAAATATGCGAACCCAGATGGTTAGATTCTGAATATTTTGCCGTTTTCTTTGACATGCGAAGAAAGTACCTAAGATGAGAAATAGAAGAAATAAGATAGAAGAAAGAAGGTTTTATTTGCTCTACTTCTGTAGAATTCGCCTATCTTTGTTTTGGAATTCAATGAAACCTGCACGCAAACTGAAAACAATGTCTGGAATATTCTTCCTTTGAACAAATTGAATCCGTTGCTATGAAGAACGCTGATATCTGACACCTGTAACACCTTCAAATCGCTGCTCGCTCAAGAAGAATGTATTTCTCTAAGCTTGTGATGAAGAAATAATGGACGCCTAAACTTGAATAAATAGAGTTTCATCACCGAAATTCGTAAGAAATGCATGCAACCTTGAAAATTGCGCTTGGCTTGTGATTGGACCTCAATTTAGTTAATTGAAGACTAAAATGAGCTAAATAAAGCACTATGCTAAAGTCGCCTTATTAAGCTTCAGTTGCAAAATCTATTTAAAGCATCATGCGAATTTCACTTCAGTTGACAATTCATATTGAATTCGCCATACTTCACAACTCAAAATTCATGCTTTAAATCTTTAGTTAAAACTCTTAACTAAAGCGTCCCTTTTGAAGACTGAAGTTAAAATAGATAATGAAGTGTTAACTTCACAAAATCTTCACAAAACTTCAACTAATGCGCCATGCATTCAAACTCAAGTTGATTTTCAAACATGCACTTCAGTTAAGTGTACATGCAAACAAGTTAACTCAACATGCAAAGTTAGTTAACTGGACATACAAACTAGTTAACTCGACATGCAAACTAAAAGAACACTCAACATGCCAAAATGTGAACTGGAGATGACAACCCAAAAATCGTTCAGTCTAACTGAAGTCAGAACTCAAGTTAGGGTGCACCAGTCAACTTCTTTCGAAAAATCAACTTTGACCTCTCTAGGCGTTTTCCAAACTTAGCCAATTTTGTTGAAAATTTGGATTTAAACCTCTTTCGGGACCTCTGTTCATCCTCTGACACTGGCTGACTGACTCCACCGATTGACTGGCTGACAGATGCATCGCAGAGCAGGACAAAAACTGATCAAAAGGTACCTTGAGACTGAACATCATAAAACTAAGATCTTTAGGGTCAAAAATCCAAGCGCCCTTTTCAAAAACTACTCTTTTTCTCAGACTTAGTCAAATTTTCTCATCTCCATCTCGTACGAAGGAAAAATCAAATCCTTCATAACTTCTAATTGACCAAGTTTCAGGACTGGATTACAGGCTCACTGCGGAGTTGACCTCATTCCACATGACAGCTGCAAAGGCACATTTCTCCAGAAAACATCATCTGAGGGGTGAAAATCAAGGGCGCCTTTTTGAAAAGTTGCTCTTTTTCCTCTAGACTTAGCCATTTCTAAAACTGACCAAAATAACACTAAAACTCCGACTGCAGGCTGACAGGTCATCTTCTGATCTGACGGAGACAGGCAACGGAAAGCTGAACGTAACACGAAGAAGCTGAATATCTGAGAACATCAAAAAGAAGGCATTAAAGACTTGAAAAGCTCAGGCGCCTTTCTGAAAATGTGCTCTTTTGCTTTTTCCTTAATATTTTGACCAAGATTTAACCCCATGTTTGACCTTTGGCTAAGGCATTTCGGCAACTCAGATTCACCCATTGACGGATGCGTCGCGAACCCTGAATAAATGTGAGATAAACATCTTGGGTGGCATTTAGTCAAAAACCTTCATTTGACACCTCAAAAAGATGGGCGCCTTTTTCAAAAGCTGCTCTTTTTCTCAGTGTTAACCAATTTTGTCGTTCTTCTCGTTTGCGCTATATCTTTCGTAACTTGCACGAAACAGGTCCAATTGACAGGCTTGATAGCTCGTTGCGAAGCTAGCGTGATACCAAACAAATGTTTGCTGGAGGTGACAAACCCTAAAAACAGGATATGAGACCCTAAAAGATAGGGCGCCTCTTTGAAAATGTGCTCCCCTCTCCAGAGATGAAAATTTTGATGATTTTCCTTCAGATTTTCACTTTTCTTGAATTTCTTCAGTAACAGACTAACATGAAACTGACACAAACTCCATATTTAAAAAGTCCAAACGACATCATTTTAACAAGATTCAGACTCAATTAAGCAAAATGCCTTAGTGAAGCAAAAAAATTTGGTTTGGGTACAACAGGTGGTCTGCAGGAATTTTCCAAGACTTAAAGTATTTTCCACTTCCTTGAAGTTTGGGCGCATTTGGGGGTCTGAACTTCCATTTTCAGACTTAGGCAAAAAATTTCATGTCTCTTGCCTAGCTTTCTATTTTTAGAAAGTTCTGGTGCTCCTGTGATCTCCATGGACTCCCAGTATTTTCAAGACCTGAATTTGGTTGACCCTGACCCTTGTGAAGTAACCGTTGTGTTCACACCTGTCATCCATGTTGGCCTGCTATTTATAGCCTATTTCCGAAGTGACTTACTATAAATAGTAAGTATTTGATTTTAGAACTTTTGCAACTCTGTTTGACGTGAAATTTGCTCCATGTGGTCCTCGTGGGTTAATTGACCTATTCACACTGGTGCTTCGCGTTGACTTGCTATTTATAACCTGTAGGTGACTTACTATAAATAGTAAGTGTTCAGATTGCCTTCAAATTTTACCAGCGGATTGCTTGAAGGATGCTGATCGTGATGGGATAAGTCAGTTTTCAGTCTTCTCGAGATTTACCCCTCATTTTGAGCCCCGAAGCTGGAAACCCTAATCTGACTTGCATGTTGCTCAAATGACCTCTTTTTGATCCCGTTTCTGTTGCATGTCGCTCTATTTGTGATACTGAAGTGCTAGGGAGCTGCTGGAGTGATCCTACTAAAAATAGTAAGTGCCTGGAAAGTGGCCAACCAATTGTCGAATGAGTTTGCATGTCACACTGCCTGAGGGATCTCAAAAAACCCAGAAAAACCTAGTAAATTGGTCAACATGCGAGCATTGACTAAAAATAGCAAGTCCCTGAAAAATGATCAACTCTGTTTGCATGTTACCTTGTTGCGTAGCTTTTGAAAAACCCATAAAGAATAACTTGACTTGTACTGAAAAATCCTACATGCAAACCCTAAAAATAGCCTTCGAAGCCAGAATTGCTAAAAGTCACCACCTCATTTTGCATGTTATATGATCGCGAAGGTCTTAAAAAACCCACAAAGAATCTCTAGACATGCATTGGAAACTCCAACATGCAAACCCTAAAATTGGCTTTGAAGCCCGAACTTGCTAAAAATAGCAAGTTGTCAGATTTCGTTCAAAATTTGCAGGCAGGCAGCTCAAAGTGTTCTAAGTGCAGTGTAACAGTCAGAACTTCAAAGGTCCTGAGAAAATGTCCCAAATTGGGCACTTACTAAAAATAGTAAGTGGTCAGAATTCAGTGAAATTTCAGTGGGAACCTACTGGAGGTCCTCCGGCTACATTGCCAAGCTAAGATTTCAATTTTCTCACTCAACCTGTCCTTAGACTGGTTTGAAGAATACAAACCCTAATTTTACAGACTTAGCCAAAATTTCAAATTAAGCTCAAAGACGGGCACATCCCCGGAAAGATAGAAGAGATAGAGAGAGACAACAAAAAACCAAAAGCCAAAAGACCCGAATGGAGTAAAAATTAGGGGGTCCCCATCTTGAATGGGGTGATGTGTGAAAAGGTCACAACAGGTAGTACCACAAACCATAAAATATGAGTAAGCATTATCACAAGCCATGAAAATGGGCTTTCCAATATTGTTGTAGTTGTATTTTGAGAATCCATCTCACACCTTGCTTGGACTTCTGCATCAAAAATTTCTTAACCATCCCCAAGTATCTTTCTCACTTGAAACCCCATTTTTATATTAAATGTGGATGTAAACTGCTATGATAGCTGAAAATTTTTGTTTTCTAAGAGTCATGTATGCCAAGACTTATAGACAAATTGCAATGCATGAAATGTATTTTTTGTATAAATTTGTATCAAATTTTCTTGTCCTTGGTGCAATTATCATTTTATGTACTAAAACTCATAATATCCCACATAGTAATATCCATTCCTAACTGCGTCTAAAAAGTGTGACCAACTATTTACAAACTTGACATCAATTAGTTAAACAATTCCCTCGTCATGTTAAAGACACTAAGATTTCTACCAACTTTTAATGGGTGTGACATCCTTTAAGGGTGTGATCATGATTTTTCTCATTATCAAATAAGTTCACATAGAAATATCACTCCAGTTGATCAAACTAATTTCATACATAGGGATGTCAAAATTGACTTGGAATTCAAAACGTGTTTGACCTCTGAAGGCCATGCATATTACGAGAATTTGAGCCATGGAAGTTCATCAAATAATGTGAACAAACTAATCAAACAGATGCACTGTCTACCTTTGTAATGTTGCTCTATCATTTCTTGAGTATGGCCCTATATTTTTAATGTTTTCACAATGCATGTCACTTGAGACCATTTCAAGCAATAAGATAATATAATGGATTACATGTCTCAACACTACGCTTCCTCTACCTTGATTCATTCAATGGGCCACAAAAATAATGGTTCTTAGATCACTACTTAAGAACCCAGGTAATCTAGAGGGACAAAACATAAACAATAAATAGAGTGCAAAGGAAAAAACATTCCATCACATGCAAAGAACAATATTTCCATAAAGAAATGCCATCAAACTGCAACCACATAAGCCTCAATGAACCCTGCACAAATATCTTTAATCCTTGTGCTAGCGTGCATGACTCAACTCTTTTTTCCTTGCCACCTGTCGTTGTCACTCAACCAATAGTCCTACACAAGTGGCATGCATGTAAATTTTCTCTTCAAATCATGGAATTGGAATATTAATCATCAATATCTCAATTGTTAGCATTTGAGAAGTTTAGTGGTTTAGGAATGTGAATCGTTTCATCTTCTCATAATAATTTGTAACGATTTATTGTACAATTATTCATCTAATTCTCTAAATAATTAATGATAGAGATCAAACATAATCTAGGCTAAACAATTTGATGTGCTTACCCCTTTCTAGTCACATTCTCATGTTGAACGCCTAGAATACTGGGGGGAGAGGGGGGTATCCGTATTCTTTGAAACCACTTAAACATGTATTCAAAACATTTCATCCAATTTGCAGAAATGAAAAGAAGCAATTAAAACATGCATCACATCACACAACACAAGAACACCAAAGAAAAACCACGGTGAGGATTAGCTCACAATATATTATAACCGGTTACAAGATATTATAGAAAGGCTCACTGCCAGGTGGACTCACTGTTCGGAGGACTCATTGTCCAAAGAATAAAAGAGAAAGAAGAAAGGGTGGCTCACTACCAAGATTTGAACTGGTACAATGCATCTACAACATGCTAGAGACAGTTCCACTGTAGCTCAATATACTGACTTAATACACTTCATGTTTCTCAACACTTACACCCACTTTGCTCTTCTTCGCATCACATTCACATGCTCTACTTAGGAATTCACATCATCAGTATACACATCTCATCATTACAATACCAAAATGAGCTTACATTTATATGCCTTACATTCACAAACACCTACAACATCAATTAGGTCGGCCTAATTAGATGAAACATGTAATATATCAACCTGTCGGCTCAAGATCCAAACACACACGCTTCAAAACTTGTAACACATCAAAATAGGTCAGCAGGGACCTATTATTACTCCCTTAAGAATGCTCAATTCATACTTTAACTTTGCACAACCCCAAACTCTTTAGGTTGGCACCGGATAGAAAAAGACTGGTGACATGAACCATCTATTCATCCACAACACAATGTGCAAACCACCAAAACACTTCCCACTTGGACCACTCATGCTTCAGACACCTGTAAGAACTCCCATAAAACCGCATAACCAAATATTCTTCCGAGGTGGAATGCGGAGCATTCCAATCATGTACTCTGTATTGGTAGCACTGTCACTAGCAAGCCTGATACTCTATCAATCATAACTTTTACACTGGAGGATATCAAGACATGAAACCTTGGATTTAAGATCCTCCAACATATACCAAAATTTCCTTGGAACCGCATAACTTGATTCTTCATGGCGGAGCAATGTGGGCGTCAAAACGAGTTCCCTGTACACTGAAAACTGAACTTTGTGACTTAGCCAAATATCAAACACATTTGTTTTGCACCCCAGACCAAAACTCTTGCACCTGTATACTGGATTACCATCACCATAATCACTCATGCTCATCAAACAACAATACATCAATGTTGACATCAATGACAACACCATCTCATGCTCATGTTGCCGACAGTCTCATCAATGACAAGCAAACTTCCAACATCTCATTCTTAGCCTTGCTATCCATAATATCCATTGTAACCTATACAATTCTGTTTGAATAGAAGTAACACATTATTGCTAAAAATCTTTTGCTCTCTTTTTGAATTTGTATTCAATAATTGTGGATTTTTGTTTTCCAATGCATGTTCTATAACTTTGTCTTTCACATGCTAGTACAAACACATGCACAACAACAAAAGGAAGGTTGTTCGTTCGAATCAACTTCTAAGTATCTAAACAAATGTTGTAGCATGAGTAAAATGGTAGATGAACATGCAACCAAAATTTTGTGAAATGTACAAAAGACAATTCGAGCAGCTCTTGAGGTGCAACACCAAGAACTTTTCGAGCACTTCCATGAACCTATGTGTCAACTCAAACCAATGCCACTTTGCATTGAACATTTTCCCTTGCAACACCAAAGTCCTTTTAGAGTATAAGTTACTTTAGATATCCCAACATTTGAAGGCAAAATTTATGTCGCATCATTGGATAATTGGGTTCAACAACTCAAGGCTTACTTCTTTATTAACTTCGCAAACATGGAGAAGATTTCCTTTGTATTGTCGAAAATGTTTGTTTCAATGTTCGACTTGTGGTAATGCATAGTGCAAGAGTTATCACCAACTGATTTGGACATGGAATTCCTTTGTTAGTGCTTTACAAGAGGAATATTACCCCTTAGACACTATGAGGATGAGCACATGAAGTTCCAGTAGTTGCAACAATGCAAAGAGCAATCAGTTGAAGACTACACCTACAAGATCCATGACTAATTTGAACACCTACATGACGACAACCTAACAACACGCAAAAGAAACAAGGAGTTCAAATATAGAAGTCGGTTATCATCTTATATTCATGCCAAGATGGCAATCCTAATTTTAAATACATTGGAGTAAGCATTCAAAAATGCATCTAAAATTGAATCAAAGCCTACGCTCAAGTAGAAGCTTTCCTCACGCAAGAACATGTCAATTCAAGAATCCACTTCCAAGCCTTCTATGCAAAAGCAAAATTCCTTTGCATAAAAACAACCATAGAACTCCAAGACCTTGGTGCCAAATGCTAAAGAGTCAACCTTGTTCATGCTAAAGAAAGACAACGGAAAGAAATAGCAAGGTGATAAATGGTACCATTACCATTGCACCAATTCCCATAGTGATGCTAAATGTTGCACACAACAATCTTTGGTTGTGCAAGCCGCATCAAATCCTACATAAGCCAAGGAGAATTATCTAGAAGCACAATGTCTTAGCCCTAGCATCATGACCATTGACAGTTTGGAGGAAGGTGAGCATCTATTCCATACAAAGTGTTGGGTAATAGAAAACAACTCCATGTCATCATCAACAACGGAAGCTAGAAGAACATCATCTCATAGAATACAATCAAACACCTAAGTCTCTCCACTACACACATCAAAAACTATACTCTCTAGGAGGTTACAACAAGGTAATGATATGTAGGTAAAATTCCAAATGTACTTTCAACTTTCAAGTATGCAGTTAAACTGTTAAACCCATGCAGGACACAATCAATTGTGACATCACACCACAGGAAGTCTACAACATTCTACTTGGGAGGCCATATGTGTAAGATAGAGATGGTGTCTATTAGGCAAAGTTGCAACTATGGACACTCGATGCCAACAACTGCTATCTCAACCTTCATGAGTCTTCATTGAAGACCAAGGTAGCCTTAATATCTACAAAAAAAATGCCACAAGATCATTTCACTCATGTAGAATTTCATACTTCTCATAGTTTGTCTAGAAGCACCTACATGAGAAAGCAACCATGCATTGGCAATGCACAAGGTTATGCAAACACCATCATAGGAGCAATAGCTTGACAAGGTATTGTAGCAATACAAAGATGTCTTTGAGGAGTGCAAAGGCCTTCCCACACACTGCACAATGTAGCAAAACTGATTTAGCTCTAGATCCCCTCTTCTGAATAGCCCTTTGTACCACAAATCTGTTTGGGAGATTGAAGTTTGGTGCCAAATTCAATAGCTGGTTGATCAGAGCAAGTTAAAACCTAGCTCTTCTCCATGCAGCAGCCTGATAGTCCTTGTGCTAAAGAAAGATGGCACATGGTACCTCTCCATTGACTATCACGCACTCAACAAGATCACAATGAGAAAAAGATATCCCCTGCCATGCATCAAGAACCTCTTGGATCAATTCCGTGGTGAGCAATTCTTCACCAAGATCCACCCCAAGTTAAGATATTATCAGGTACCAATTCATCTTGAAGATATTTAAAAAACAACATTCAAAATCAAGGAAGGACTATACAAATGGATGGTTATGCCTTTTAACCTAACCAGTGCACGAACAACATTGATGCACCTAAAGAATGATATCCTATGACCCTTCACCAACTCCTTTGTCATTGTCTACATAGATGACATATTCATCTTCAATAGGACTTGGGAGGAGAATTTGGAGCATATTTCATGCATCCTAGACACTTGTACCAACACAAGTTTTAGTTTAACTTCAGTAAGTTTACCATTGGCTACATAATTGATCATGCAAGCATCCATGCAGACCCTGAGAAAATCAAGGTGATTAAAAGACTGGCCGACTCCATGCAACATCACTGAATTGTGCAATTTTCTCAGACTTGCTAAATTCAGCCACAACTTTCTTCTCAGATTCTCACACATTGCTTGGTCACTCAATTAAATCATGCACACCAAGCATTCAATTGGACACCTGTGCCGCAATGCACCTTCGAGGAGCTCAAACAATGCCTCTGTGTAGTGCCTATTCCAGCAATGCCTAATATTGCACACCTCTTTAAGATTCATAACAATGCATCTAACAATGCTCTTAGTGCAATACTCACACAAAATGGGCATTTGGTTGCATATCATTCAAAAACTTTTGACAACATGGTACAATGCTACTCCAACAATAAGAAAGAATTATACGTCATTGTTCAAGCTATCAAGCAGGGACATCACTACATTCTAGGTAAGGAGACTGTCATTCATTCAGGTCATAAGCCACTTCAGTTTTTGCACACGTTGAACACGCTGCAGAGCATGTGCCAGATGAAGTGGAGTACATATTTGCAGCAGTTCCACCTGCTGATAAAGAACAAGAAGGGGAAAGACAATAAGGCAGCAAATCGCCTCAGCCTATCACCAATTCAAGCATTCATCGTAGTAATGGACACACACAGCCACAAATTCTCAGATTGGGAGAATCTCGACTCAGCAAACTCAGTTCACACAAACCTACACTTTGCTTGCACAAGACAAACAATTTGGCAAATTCTACTTGTCTAACAAGCTTTTCTAGAAGCTTGAGCATCTCTATGTTCCAAAAGGCATACCTCACCAACAACTCATCTAGGAGGCACACTACACCAAAACAGATCGACATTTCAGCATTATCAGAACACTGTTAGTGCTACAACAACAATTCTATTGGCCTCATATCTGTGTAGACATTGAGTGCCATATCCATCCTGCATTCCTTCTTGCATCACCTAGCCCACGAACGAGAAACTTGGGCTCTACACACCTCTAACAGTAACACAAAGGCCTTGGGAATCTATCAGCATGGATTTCATGAGGTATCAATTGCCTCTGTGGAGATTCAAGATTATTGCAAGAGAGAAATTTAAGCATAGAGAGCTTGAAATTTAATAAAATAATCTGGTTTGCACTGTAATACAAGTTAACAAATTTTTTCAGCATATAATTGCTGTTTGAGATTCTTCCACAGTTGGAAAAACAAGTCTTTGGTAATCCAATTCTACTGTTAAACAATATCAGATCAAGGCACCAAACTGAAAAGAAAAATGTGTTAATGAGTCTGTCAACTAATTTTCTTTTCCCTCAGTACATTTTCTCAGTATCTATACCCCTAAACCTATATTTTGGAAGGAAGTCTTGCACCGGGTTTACGTATTGAGGGAAATTCGGAAACTGTTTATGATGTCTCCAGATTCAGTAAATTTAGACAACTGAGTAAAGCTTCAATAATTTTTTTAAAACTCAACCTCTCGAATAAGAGAAAACCAATAAACTGTTCCTTGCAAATATATTGATTTTCATATTTGGTGTTTTTCAGAAATTATTTTGCTAATCAACAAAATATATTAATATTTTTACTGAAATATTTTTGCTGTTAGTGCATAAATTTTCCAAAACAATCAAATTCATTATGAATTAGTGGTAAGATATTCAATTTCTTTTGGACCCTGGTACCATCATATATATAGAAGACTTTACGTAGTTCAATCAAATAAATAAAATATTTATCCTTGGGAATCAACTCTTTCACTCCTTAAGTTCACATCAAGTCTTTCAGTCTTCCGGATGATAGAAGAGGATGGTAGCTCTTTTTCTGCTCTTTGAGTTTAGTAACTATAGCCTAGTTCTCTATTAGTGCCCTTCTCTGGTTTTGTTCGTGCTCATTTTGACAAGGGATTCGCTTCACAGGATTAATTTTTTCAGATGATTTTTCTATATAATGAAATTTTACCTATTTGGGTTTAGAGGAAAGCACTTAACATCTACCCAATTCTTTAGTTTTATCTTCCAATAACAGTAGAATGTACTAACATATTCACTTCAAACTAGGATAAAAAGGGAGGTGATTTTTCTGACCTGGAGCCATGTTCCAGCAGATGCCAAAGATGAAAACAAACCAGAGAAGAGCACTGCATCTCTTCCACTGAAAGCCCCAGGGGTAAGAATACCATTCTGCACGGTGTGGGTGACATGAGAACCCACTAAAAGGGCTCCTGAGAATTCAAGCACTGCAGCCATTAGTACAGCCTGTCTAAGTGTGAGTGCTCCCGAACCCACTGATGTGCCCATGGCATTGGCCACATCATTGGCACCAATGTTCCATGCCATGTAAAACCCACATAACAACATCAAGTATGAAAGGATCTTGAATTTCAGAGGATTGGCTGCTGCCACAGGTTGCATAAAAACAGGAAAAACCAAAGCAACCAAGATTATTCCTCCTGTAATACCGTAGGCTGTTCTAGCTGAAATATTAAAGGATTCTGCCATTCCCTGCAATAGCCCATTCTTGGCACCTTCGCTATCATTTTTCTCAGACCCCTGCTCATGAACGATTTCATCTTTTACATGTTCATCTATGTTCTCTCCTTCAGCAAATGAAGACAGCGTTGCTCTCAGATTCTTGTGCCCATTTAATATGGGAAAAAGGTCGAATGGTGTAATGATTGTTTTGTTTCTGTTTAAACGAGATGAATTGCTAATTCTTTTTGAATGTGAAAGACTTATTTCATAACCGGTAAAAGTCATTTGGGATTTTCCATTGGGTTTCACAATACCCAGTGCATTGTAAGAGCCAATTGGCAGAGATCTAAGAGCAGCAGTTGCTTGCCCTGGACAGTAATGTACAAATGTGAGCATATTCTTATGCCCTTTTAGTTGTAAGTTCCAAGCCACCCTTGTCATCTGTGACTGAATTTTGAAAGTAACGGGCAATTATAATATTTCTCCTCTGCAATGATATACAGAGAAGACTGAATGGATTTCACGACATGTTTTGTGCGAGGATAACGTTCATTTTATAAATAAGAATCTCATTACCTAGTATCGTAGAATCGGAAGAAGTTACGGGAACCACTTAAATCAGTGTTGGGATATTCATGGTTGAAACCAAGAGCCGCACAGCAGCCATTAAAATAAAATAAAAATAGAATGTCAACTGGTAGATGATATTTCTTTGAAATTCTAGTGGTTCCTCGTTATTCTTTGTGGATAACATCCTCCTCTATGATTGCCATCTCATATTTTGTGAAATAACTAAATTTTTTATATTATGTGACGTAACCGTGAAGAGCAAATAAAGATGAAAGGTGGTTATGGATATATTTCCTTGGGTGTGGGCCCGGGGGGACCTCAATGGATATCCACGATTTAGTTATCTAATAAATTAGATAATACATTAATTTGAAATACCTAAATTATAAAGTAAATGGGAGGTTGGGATTTTTTGAATTGGAATTGTCAATAGAGAAGATGTAGTTGTGTGATGAGTTTGACTGTGAAATCTAGACTAGGAATTTAAGCAGCGTGTTTGAGTTTAGGTGGTCTGATCATGTTTGTATGGTTATAATTTTGCTTTCTATTGTCACATTTATAAATCTATGCATCTATAAAGATATATATCATTGGACCCAGTATGATGTCAATAAACATTTTTGGGGATTTGTTTTAAGAGGGTTGAAGTATGAAACTTTCAAACTTCAAATCAAACTCTTAATATTGGTTTCATAAGACTAAAGACATAAAAGATACATATTGGTTTCATAAGACTAAAGACATAAAAGATACATGATACAAAATGCATACTTTTCTTCTCTACAATTAGTATTTACAAAAGGTGACTATATTATTATAGTATAATTGTTTCCATTTTTATTTATAATGATCAACATTTTAAGGGGAAGTACATATTGGCGCTTTTTTCATTCACTTTGGACTCAATTGACCATATGTCGTGAATGCAATATTTACTTGCAAGAGTAGGCATATAGCCTATACCTTATCAAATTATGATTCTTTATCCCCTAGTGCTCCAAACCCAACCTTCAAATATATTCTTTCTCAATCCAATTCAAAACTACATGGTTTTAACCCCTAAAATTCTAAATTCAAATGTAAATATGGGCCCAAGCAACTCAATTCCAATTAGTTGTTGACCACTTACTAGCACAAAATATTCAAATCATGGCACTAGGCCATTGTATAAAAAGAAAAAGCTCTAATTAATTTAGATCATTTAGGAAATAGTCCTAATATCAATGGAGAGCATTCGTAGATCACTAAAGGATTTATATTACAATAATTGCATCAACATCTAAGAAGGGCAACATAAACATTTACAACTATATTCGATGTGGTTTTCATTTTTTTCAAAAAGGGTTGAAACTAAGGGAAAGTGAGGGGAGAACACTACCTCCCACAGTAGTATAGAAAATTCTAATGGCATATATAGGTACCACCAAGCCCAAATAGCAAAGGAAAACATTTTTTAAGATCATAAGTGTAAGATCAAGTTTGTAACTAAAGTTTAGACCCATAGAAATTAGATTAGAATTGTATGTGTGAGGATCACTCCCATAGGTGCAAGATTGAACTAGGGCATAGCACAAGTCATCTCTTATTCTACTAGAGATTCTATATTTCATTTGAATCTATTGAAAAAAAATAAAATTATGCCTCTAAGCACAAGTTATGATAAAACATCTTCCTATCATAAATGAAGCTAAGTACCCTAGTCCTTTATCAAAATTGTAAGTGTGTTTGTGTTGTATTTACGACTCAACTTATATATCTAGGTTAATTTTAAGTCAATTTTGTTCTTTATTCATTTTGACTAGATATTTGGAAAGGATTTTTTCTTTTTTCATTTTGGTGAACCCAACAATCTTACAAGTCCTAGGCTTGGTCTTTAGGGTTTATCTTTCTAATTTCACTTCCAAATTTGAATCATTTGTAATTTTTTTATTTTTTAATCAAATTTGAAACTTATTGTGAATATTCTTGCTTTTTAAGGTTTTGATTTATGTCAAGGACCCATTATCCTCCTCATTTTCCATTAAGGAGTCTTAGGTTGAACTAGAACATGGTTGAGTCATGTTAAAGATGATATGATTGATAATGCACACATCACTACCTACCTTACTAGGTAAGAAGAATCTGATCATGATGTTTGTGTTGAGAAAATGGATTAGAAAGATATAACTTTAACTACACATATGATTTCATCTTATCTTGTAAATTTGGCTATTAATGATAATCCTTCTACATTTGGTTGACCATCTTTGTACTTTATTATTTAATGTTAGATGGACTGGAAGTGCTTACAAATATAGGTGAAAGGATAATCTCATAAAAGTCCTTTGGGAGGTGTATTCTCCCCCTCTCACAAGCCTCTTTTTCCATATGATGCAAGAGCATCTCAAGGGTCAAGCAATCTTGCATTTCCTAACATCTTTTACTTCTTGGTGGTTTATCCTATGCACAATATTAGCTTGTGTGCACTTTTTTATTTATGTTTTGAGTGTGTTTGAGTAGTAATGTTGGATTTGTGTAACTCTTTCAATTTGTGTAGAATATTTCCTTATGAGAGTCTTTATTGGATCTTGTACAAGCTACATTGAGCATATCTTAACCTATCAAACCTTTACATATTCTATACAATCTACCATGTGCCATCTAATGATGGTGGATAACTCTTAATTCTTACACAATATTTTGTGCAAACTCATGTTTTTCATGCAAGCCTATATGTATCCCTATGTTCTCTTATAACCTTTTGTAAAGTTTTGAACATCACATTATATTTGAATATAAACTCCATTTCATAGAAGGTTAATAGGTGTTTGAGGTTCTCTTGAAAACATATTGAAAATTTATCTAGCAACTTTTTAATATGATAAAGCATGTGGGTAGCTATTGAAAAAATGCCATCCCCTCATAAGCATCCTTTAATAAATTAGGTGGTTATAATGATGGTCAACTTTGAGGATTGAATGCCGAAGATTTAATTTTAAATATTTTAAATTTAAATCTTCAACTATTTTTCCTATCAAAAACATGAATTTAAGAGGAATGATCATAATCAAATCAATTTTCTAGAATCAATGGTGTAATATTCTCCTTCTTGAAGAAAATTTACCTTGTGAGCATGTAGTTAATGGAAATATAGAAAGTATGGAACATGTCAATCTTGGGATCCTTGCTCGATCAAATTTCCTTATTTCCCTAGCTATTATTTATATCAGATTCATGGGTCATGTGAAGGGTATTAAGGAAAAACCAAAGAGATTAGGAGGGAGAGACTTAGAGCAAGACTAAGTAGGACATAATTGAGCCTGATATTGACTAGTTTGTATGTTTAGGTCAAGAACATTTCTCATTGGTATATGTATCAAAGAGCAATGGTTTTTATGATTGTGTATCAGTCCATGTATTTCCTTCTACTACAAGTTTAATATTAGTGTTTTATTTTAAAAATATCCATTTATCTATTTACTTCCATTATGTATTCTACATGTTTATTTAATGATTATTCATTTGACCTACATTCAATTATTGTAATTCTATTGGTATCAAAGTAAACATTTTGAGTTGTAAGATGTGAGCTTGTGAGTGTCTATAATAGTAAGCATATTTGTGTGAATTTCACAATACAAGTGGTCAAGAAGGAATGTCACACAAATTTGGAGAGGAGATGTGAGAAACAACTTAGTACCATGTGTTATTAATATAGTTGAAATGTTAAGACCCATTCATGTGAGGCTTGAATTTATTGATATTTTCACATGAAGAAGAAGAGTGGTTGTGGTTGAATATTTCAATTCATTGATAAGAGGATAGATCATTATGTACAAGAAGGTGTCAAATATGCTAATATGGAGGAGGAAATAAATGCAAAATATAGATTAGCAATTATCTGAGTGAAAGAAATGACCAATTTGAGGTTTGATCTTCCAAACTAATAAACAAGTTTAAATTAAAATTGTTCTTGGACTAGATAACTAAGATTGATAAATATTTTGACTTTGAATCAACCAAGGACTCCAAAAGAGTGAAGCATGTCACCATAAAGCTGAAAGGGTGCATTTTATTATGGTGAAGACTATATCTAGAATAACATCATTCAAATGAACATGTGGAAAATCTTATAGTGAGATCACATGGTGATTGATTTCAAGGGGAATAATATGAGCACCAACTACAGATTTAAATTGTTTAAGAAGATCAAAATTTTAACCAATAAGATACATTTGTGAATAAATCTAATAAGGATTTCTATAGACTCAACATCAAGATAAATGTGTGGAGTATGATGAAAAAGGGTCTCTAGGTATGTGTATTTCCATTTAATATTAGATATATTTGCTATGTATTCATTTTATAGAAGAATCCTACTAGCTTGTATTAAAAATAAAAGAGAAGTTATCACTTATCCCACATATAATAAAGTATATAAAGCAAGGGAAAGAATGGAAAAAATAAGCCAAGTGAGGGAAGACAAACCTATCTACAAAAAGAGGTCATAGGGTCTAGCAATGCTACATAAAGCTTGAATAGCAAGAAAACCTCTAGTAGAGGCGGATGAAAGGGAGGAAGAGGCTGCAAAAAAGGCTTCAATGAGACTTGTTTTAGGTGTGGGAAATTAGGACATTAGGTTTTTGAGTGTCCAAAAGTTATGCATAATCAATACCATATGAAGAAGTGTGTATTTTGCACAAGGTGAAAAAGAAGTGGAAAATAAAGCAAAGCTACCAAATTTAGAGGCTAGGGAGACTTGGATGATGTGAAAGGTTTTGCTAACCCCCATGAGGGAATAAAATGGATAAGATTGAGGAAAATTAATTTATACACTAAGCACAAATTTAGAGGAAAGTCTTATAATTTGATCATGATGGTGGAAACATAAATAACTTAGTTTCCACATATATGGTGTGGAAGTTGGGGTTGAAGATTATTCCACACCTCAAACCATACAAATTCTTTTGTTTATATAAGGTAAAACCACCCACAATCTGATAAATAAATTTCAAGTTGTATTATGTGTTGAAGGACACATAGATGAGGTATGACCTGTGACATGATCCCCAAATATGTATGGCGTGTTTTTAGGAAATGTTTAACACATTACTAAGAAGGAAAGGAATAATATGCATAGGGTAAGGTAATTTTATTATCACCCAAAAATTTCTTAAGGGGGTGAAAGATTTGGAAGACTATTATACTAATGGTTAAGCCCATGCAAAAGGAAGAGAAGGAGCTAGAGACTATTGTGCCACTCAAGGAATTTGTAGATATGATTAGTGATATGATGTTAGAAGAGTTATCATAAATGTATATCTAAGTACCTATTTTTGCACCATGTTGTTGGATGATGTATAAACATTCCTAGGAAACATGGAAATCTTATATCATTCTAGGAAAGTGATTTTTGTGGTTTATTTAAATTATGTGTCTATTTGTTAAAATTTTTTGGTTAGTAGTTTTTGATAATGAAAGTTACCACATTTCACCATAGTTGGGAATTGGCTTACATGGTTTTGAGAGTGGTTATAATATTTTTTAATATTTTTCATGTTAATTGTTGCGGAGGATTTGGATGAATAAAAGATTTTAAACTAGTTTGAGAGTGTCTATGGGTCAACAGTTTTCCATAGTTGTAATTGTTTCCTGTTGCAACAAGTTATTTGGGGTTTGAACCAATAGAGGAATATTTGGAATCATTTAATTAATCATTGAGGATGTATTTTATGTACCATGTGGAGGTTCTTCATCATTGATATTTGGAAAATTTTTATTTGTATATGATGATATATGTTTCATGTGGTATTGGGCTTGTGCCACCTTGTAGCTAATGCAAATCATAGAGGAGGCTTGAGAGTGATATTTATACATGATTAATAGTTTTTGAAGGTAATAAAAGAGGTAGAATAGAATAAAAGTGAGACTATGAGGTGCAATATGGAGATTGTGAGCATCGAATAAGGAGTATGATATAGAGTTCAATCTTGGGGGAGATAATAATGTGGCATAATGAAGGTCATTATAGTAGTGTGTAGTTCTAGGTTATATTATAGTGTCATTATTTTGAATCATCATAATAAAGTGTAATTAAATAGTTTTTTCTTGGTAAATAAGAGGGATCATTGAAAAAAGTAGGAGGTTGTAATTATGATGATCTAATCATACAAGATTAAATTAATGAGAATGTGTTATTTTATGTGAGATTTTTATGTTGTGTGTGCTTTGATGTTAGGATGCATGGATAAATAGTCCTTGATTGGACCCTAGGATCATGGTTGCATCATGGTGTGTTGGCATTTGGGTCCTATGGATAAATAGTTTTTTCTCAAGTAATAGTTGTGAAACTATCATGACATCTCCAAAATTTCCATGACTACTTTAACTGAAACTCTTATATTTTTAAATATATCATGGTAGTATTAGGGTTACCACAACAATTTTGGTATTATTTTGATTAGTGGGAAAAATAGGTTTTGAAGGGACCCAAAACTGTTTCAAAAAAAGAACTCTACAAAAGGATAAAGCAAATCCAAACAATAGCAACCAACAAAAGATAAACTAGACTACCCAGGCTACAACAAAAAGGTTTTGATGGGAACCTTGAACCCAAATCAACCAGGTTTTACAAGTACCCTGAACCCTAAGTAACCACAAACATAGCCTGAAATAGTCAGGCCACAACTAACAAATTGCTCAGCAAGATTGTTACTGAGCCATTAAAATAGCCTTAAACCAAGACACAACTAACAAACTACTCAACAAGAAAATTACTGAGCCAATAAAAATAACCAAATTAATGGTGCAAAGCACCCACTTCAACTACTAAGAGACTCCACAAGGGAGAACCCAAAAAAGAGGGCATCAAGAGCTCCCTTTTAGCACCTCTAGCACAACCAAGCTCCCCACCTCAATAGGAGAGTAAGAAGGCACCTAGAAAAAGGGGCAACAAAACCCCCCTTAGAACACCACCCAACCTCTCTAGCCCAACCAATAACCACCTCTATAGGAGAAAGCTCCACCTCCATAGGAGGAGCCAGAGAGGGGATCAACTAAATAGATTCCTCAACCTCCTCCTCACACCCCACCTCAATAGGAGTCATAGAATGAAGGACCAGGGAAAGAGAAGCAACAGGAACAACCAAAGCTTCCTTAAACCCCCACAACACCAAAAACACCTCATACAAGAGGTTCTTCATTGAGCCCCACCATAGGCAAAAAATCATTTGGGTCTTTAGAGTAAACTTTGAAACCATCCCAACCATTCGAAAAAATCCAAAAGGGGTAGTACTCACCCCATTAATCAACTTGGATAGAGAAACCAAGGGAGAAATATCCTCCAAGCACCACCTCTTCAAACAAAAGAATATATGCAGAAGACAAAAAAATAACCCCTGCAACAAAAAGAGCTTCATCTTCCAAAAGGGGTTCCACACCAAGCACTAAGCAGTAGCTTGGAAAAAAAAACCATTCTTTTGGAAGCAAGAAACCTTGTTGTAAAAACGTTGGCAAAAGCATCTCCACCAAGCAGAATTGGGGAGAGCCAAGAAAACCAGGCAAAGGCAGAGATGTCTAAACGCCACCAACCAACAAACAAACTCCTAAAACTATTAACAATTTTTGTATTGTTAATCTACTAAAACTATTATTTTTCCTAATGTACAAGAAAAAATAATATGAAATGGTTCACTTTCCCCTTTTGAATGGTAATTCATCCTCCCACCCTTTGCATCTTGTAACTAACCAATGTTTTCCTCTACATGCCTCTCAATATTTGCTTTCATTCATTTTGAGTTTCTTTAGTCCTTCAACATAAACCTTTAAGCTATCAACAATTAATTCCTATATTTCTTGTCATTTTCAAACATTGAATACCTACCAATGCTTGACTCCCTTCATTGCAAACTTAGATAGGCCATATTCAACCTAGTTCTACAAATCTATAATATCTTCTTGGAACCAATTGAAAGTGGTTAAAAATATTTTGAGTTATTTTTAAGGACCACATTTGTATCATTTCTTCAACAAACTTTCCTTAGTTATGTGCACATACAATATACAAGTCATATTTATTATTTTCCTTTCTTTGTGATTAATGAAAGGAAAAATAAATTAAGCAATGGAAAGTACTAATTAATGAGCATTGTTTGAAAGAAAAATATTCCCAAAGAGAGAAGCCAAAAAAATCACTATCATATGGAGAGGAGACACAAGAATTTGATAAGGGGAAAAACAAAGAGAAACCCCTAATATTATGAAAGAGGCAAATGCCTAAGAATGACACAAGAGAGAGAGAGAGAGAGAGCACTTAAGCCTTAAGCTTAATTCATGAAGAATGAGAGGGGAAACACCTCAATAAATAGAGGTGAGAAGAGGAGTTACAATGTAACTCCCAACTCTATGGATGCCACCATTCATCCTATGTGAGTGCAAGGTGTCAATATTCTCATAAGGAGGAGGTTACACCCAAGCCACTAATATTCCTTAATAAAAAAATTAAAATAAAATGAGCCATCCTCACACATGTGTGAGGAGACAAAAAGGACAAAAGACTTGTAGGGATTCCTTTGGAATATCCTACAAGTAATTAAATAATTACAATTAATAAATAACCTTTACCAAGTAAAGATTAAACTTCTAACATCCCCCCTTAAGCTTTACTTAGGGAGTTTACATCAAACCCTTCAATGGATTGTAATCCTAGATTTTTATAATGAAAGAGAAATTTATCTTTACAAAGAGCTTTGGTGAGAATATCTACAACTTGCTTTTCACCTTTACAATACAAAAGAGAAATTTGTTTGTCTTCAATTTTCTCTCTAATGAAGTGATGTAGGAGTGTAATGTTCTTGGTATTTACATGAAAAATTAGATTCTTTTCCAAAGCAATGACACTTTGATTTTCAAAATATAAAGGAGTAGGATCCTTTTGAGGTAGACCCAAGTCTTCAAGTAATCTTCTTAACCATAGTGCTCCTTTGAATGCATTGGTACAAACTTTATATTCAACTTCTATAGAACAAAGAGAAGTAGATTGTTGTTTCTTACTATACCACGAGATTGCACCTGATCCAATAAAGAAACAATAACTATAAGTGTATTTTTTATCATTGGGATCAACTCATAAATTTGAATAAGTATGACCTTTTAAAGAAAATTCACAATTTGCATCATAAAAGAGACCAAGATTAAGAGTACCTTTAACATATCTTAAAATTATTTTTACAACTTTAAAATGAGTTTTTTGTGGTTTAGACATATATCTAGAAACCAAACCAATACTATAAGTAATATCAGGCCTAGTAAGTGTTAAATAATCTAAACTACTAATTAATTTCCTATATAAAGTAGGATTAACAAAAGGAGTTTCCATATCAACCAATAATTTAGTTCCTAATTCACAAGGAGTAGAAACACAATTTGCATAATTCATTTTAAACTTATCTAAGATATCTTTAGCATATTTATGTTGAGAAATTAAAATGCCTTTAGGTGTTTTCCAAATTTGTATACCTAAAAAATAATGTAATAAGTCTAAATCGGTCATTTTAAATTGATTATTTAGTTGATACTTAATATCACTAATCAAAGTGTTAGAACTAGAAGTGATAATTAAATCATCAACATATAAAATAATGATCACAATATCATCTTTACTATGTTTAATATATAAATTTAGATAATTTTTACTTCTAATGAAACCTTGAGATAGAAATAAAACATTAATTTAAGAATACCACTCTCTAGGAGATTGTTTTAAACCATAAATTGATTTCTTTAATTTGCAAACAAGATGTTCATCACCTTCCTTAATAAAACCCAAAGGTTGAGATATATAAATGTCTTCATACAAGTTGCCATTTAAAAAAACACTTTTAACATCCATTTGATGAATAGGCCTATGCATATGAGAAGCTAAAGCAAGAACTAATTTAATAGTTGGTAGCTTATCTATTAGAGAAAATTTGTTTCATTATAATATATAAGCCTTCAACTTGAGAGAAACCTCTAGCAACTAATCTAGCTTTAAAATTGTTAACCTCGTTATTTGAATTAACCTTAGTTTTATACAACCAATCAAATGAAATAAGATTCTTTACGTGAGGTAAAGGAACTAAATCCCAAGTTTTATTAGCAATTGATGTATCATATTCTTCTTGAATAGCCTTTTGCCAATGAGGTTGATCTTTACCTTGTTCATAAGTTTGAGGATCATTTGTATGCATAATTACAATAGTTTGCCTTTCTAGTCTTAGATTGATTCATTCTAGCTAAAATATCCTCATGTTCTTGCATAAAAAAAATAAATCATTTAGGCTTTCTTTTAGATATAGGAGTATCATCACTTGAAGAAAAAATATGAGGAGAAGATTCAACATGTTCATCTTCACTATCACTATGAGTAAGAGATGCATTAAGATGGTTAAGAAAATATTCATCTTTTGGATTATCCTTAATAGCAACAACAACTTTATTTTGAGAAGATCTATTGTTATGCACTTTAGAATAATCATGAACATCATTTTCAGAAATACATACATCTCTAGCAACTTTAACTTTGTTAGTAATAGGATTATAAACTCTAGAAGCTTTAGAATGTTCATCACAACCAACAAAAATATGATAAAAAGATTTAGGATCTATTTTTTGCATTTTTTGTTTAGGTTTATGAACATAAGCAATTGAGCCAAAAATTATTAAATGCTTAAGACTAGGCCTCCTACTAGACCAAGCCTCTTTAGGAATTATATCCTTTAAATCTATTGTAGGAGTCCTATTAATAATATAATTAGCACAAAACATAGATTTGACCCAAAATTTATAAGACATATTCTTAGCATGTAACATACATCTAACCATTTCAACAATAGTTCTATGTTTCCTTTTCACTACACCATCTTGTTGAGGTGTACAGGGAATGGTTAGCTCATATTTAATACCAAATGACTTTAAATAACTATTGAAAGCATTGTTCACATATTCTTTACCATTATTAGTTCTAAGAATTTTGATTTTAAAACCAAATTGCCTTCAAAAAAATTTATGAAATTCAGAAAATATATCAAGAACTTGATCTTGACTGAAGAAAATAGATCCAAGTTCTACTAGAATAATCATCAAAAAAATTAAGTGCATATCTTGATCTTTGGATGGAGTTACTCTTCATGGGTCCCAAAAGGTCACTATAGACAAGGTCCAACTTATGATGTGCCCTCCAAGCTTGACCTTGTGGAAAGGGCTTCTTATGCATCTTACCACTCGTGGATCCTGTGCATGTAATTTTAGATGGAACAATACTAGGAAATACTTCTACCATATTAAGTTTTTGCATCAAGGAAATATTGTTAGCATTGATATGACCAATTCTTTCATGTCAAATTTTAAAATCAATCATAGAAATTAAAGAGAATCTAGATTGAGAAAACTCATAAAATTTGATCAAAATATCATTGCCTAATTTAGCAGTAGCAATGACCTTATTATTTTGTTTTAGATCAATCACATAGCACATATCTTTGTAAAATTATATTTTGTATTCTTGAAAAAGCTTAGCAATTGAAAGAAAATTAGTCTTTAATTCAGGAACATACAAAACATCATGCAATTTACCATTAGGAACATTCACATCCAATTGCTTCTACTTTACAACTATGATTATTAGCAAGTTGAAGAGGAATATTAGACATATCAGGTTTCATAGACCCAAATACTTCTTTTTGTGAAGTGACATTTTAAGATGCACCTAAATCAATAACCCATTCAAGAGGTTGTGAATCATTATAACTACAAGTAAAATCATGTCTAGATTGATTTGCATTGTTGTGAAACTTATGATTATTAGTTTCATTTTATTGTTGATTATTTTGCCTCATAGGCTTTTTCTCATTTTTTTTTTGGAAACAAGTATTTTTACAATGCCCATCCTTATTACAATAAGTGCAATGAGGTCTCTTAGAAAAGTTATACTTTCTAGAATCATTGCCATTATTATAATGAGGTTTATTATTATAATGTTGTTGATTGATTAAGCAGGGAAAGGGCCTCGACCCTTACAGAAAAGTACAACAATATAGAGCACAACAGCCAGTCAAAACAATAACAAAAGGAAGCCGACAAGAAAAGCTTCCCCAACCCCCCGAACAAAAAGCTTAACCAATTCCCTCAGGATCAAACATTTCAGCCCCATCAGAGTTATCAGAAAACTACATACAGTCCATATTCAAATCCCAACACTGAAAACAATAATACCATATAATACTTAAAGTAATGTCCATGCATAAACTAGAACTACTAACAAAAATATAACTAAGAGTTTGATAGTCCAGGCACCAAAGGACAACACCAGTAAAAGTATCTCTAGGAGAAGGACCAGAAAAAACCATAGAAGCAAAAAAAAAAAAGCAAAACAGTGACCAAGGATTAAGCATCCTCGATCAGACTCTAGGCTTTCAGCAGGCCGTCGATCGTGTCTTCCACTTTCTCTTTTGGCTCCATCTTGCCTGATAAGTCAGTCGTCTCGTCCATCAACTTTATCTTTTGTTGCTTCTTAATTTTGCCTTGACTTGAGACCGTAGCCATGATAGCCTTCTTCATAACCGCATCCACCACCCTGCAAAGACTCTTTACTATTGTTTCAAGAGTCTGGATTTTGCTTTCCTTATCCTCCTCTTGCATCATATTTTCCAGCCATTCTAATCTCTCCTCCATCCTCTTGATTTTAACATTATCAACTTCATAAATCTTCTCTTCCTCATGGTATTTTGTTTCCATTACTTCTTGATTATTTATTGCATTAACATTTTCCTCCATCCCCTCATTGTCCTTTTCAACCTCGTGAATTTCCTCTTGCTGCGACTCCCCTTCCACTTCCTCATTGTTAGAACCCTCCTCTTCCTTCGACGCAAAATTTTCCTCCTCAATAGACTCTCCCCTTAAACTATCTGGGATTTCCTCCGTAGATGAATCCTTGTCTTTCTTCACCATCATTTTTCCTTTACTTTCCTGCAAACCAAAAGCACATTTTTCCTCTGAATCCTTAGACATTTTACTGCTACCAGACCCTTTAGAAGCAACCATAGCAAGCCTTGTAGACCTTCTACCAATTGGTGTTGAGCACTCAGGGTTCTCATAATCATCCGGAATTGTAATAGTGTTGGATTCCTCCCCCAATTCCCGGATAAGCAGCTTCCTCTTTTTATTCTCATCAGAGTCGATGAAGGTAGCACTCCTTTTTTTAGGAGTGACTTGTAGGAGATTAGCCCATAAAGGGTCCTCAGGGTTAGGCGACTTTTTAATGGGCTTTTTAGTAGGTGTATGAGGGCAACTCTCTATGAGTTCTAATTTCACAAAACTCTTAGGGGTAGGGTTTTCTATCAAATTGAGGGGAAGATTCTTTTGAGGAGATGTAGCCAACAGATATTTGCAGATAGCTCTAATTAAGCCTTGGTGTAATGGCAGATTTTCCCCATGGGTAAGGCTTTGACTCAGGGAAGAGAACAAAAAAAAGGAAGATTTATCTTTTCGAGATGACGAATATGGTTAAGGATAGGGAAGTGGTAACCATGCACAAAATGGAAATGACTCTCCAGGGTAAAATACTTCATGACAAAGAAACACACATTGTGGTACGAGGGAGAGAGTAAAACCCTAGAATAGCCATTCTAGAATCACTGAGCCTTCTCCTTATCCTCAAAAAATTTCACAATATAGTCATGGTATTTCCCGTTACTTACCTTTGCCACTTCTTTCCTTCGTAGGCCAGTCTCGTCGCCTTTGCAATAAGCTTCACATCCACCTTGAAATGGAGACCACCCATTTCGACTTCGTCATCCTTCCAAGCATTGGTGAACTTGTAGCTTACCTTCTTGTTATACCCTTCCATGGCTGTGAAATAAGGAGTGAAACCAACTCTCTCAAACATGCCCCATAGCTCCACATTTGTTCGCAGCGAATCATACTTGCAAGGTTCCATCCGCTTCCTTGGGCCACCCATATCAATCACTTTGTAGAAGTTATTTTTTGAAAGGAGGAGAAACTCTTTACTGTACCCTTCTCCGTTCTCGACAATGGCAACTGACAATTCAAAAAACTCTGTATTAATGGTGACCTTGTGGTTTTTCATTAGAGAAGATAGTGACACAAAAATTTTAGTAGAATTTTTGAAATTGAAACAACGTTGATTATCACCTTTTCAAATCCCATCATAATTAAATCTGACAACTCCGCCACCCTTCCTAGTGATAATTAATTTTATTTTATTCCCAATTTTACCGTTGTCACTTGCACGTGTCGATCTGTCTTTTCCAAAATCATCCTTTAGATTTTTATCATTGTGGAAAGCGTTCATTATTTCCCCATGCCAAATAAACTATCCTTTCTCTTTTATTCCCATTATTACTTTGGGATTTGGTGTACCTTTTTTCTCATACCACTCCATCCATCTTGTCAGCAAGCCTGAGTGCCACCAAGGATCGCCTATTATAGCAGGACCCCTAGGGACGCCACCCATTTTAATTATAACTACTCCCACCATCATTAATCCAAGCATCAAATTTATCCTTCATTTTTAATCTATCCTGGGCCAAAACTTCTTTTATTTGATTGGACAGGTTGGAAAAGTCCCATAATTTTAAAGCACCCCGTCTCAGACCAATGTTAGCCAAAGCATCCATAGCTTTATTACCCTCCCTAAGAGTATGAACAATTTTATATTGTTGGAAGAACTGTAACATGTTTTTATAGTCATCCAAGATATCCTTTATTTCCTAGGGTGCTTCAACATTGTTGTTAAGATAGTCAATAATAAGTTTGGAATCCCCTTCAACAATCACCTTTATGTACCCATTATCTCTAAGGTAACCAATTCCAACCCAAACAACATACGCTTCAACAAAATTGTTTGTTGTTGTTCCAAGACCTTTGTTGTATCCCACCACATAGATGTCGCTTTCATCTCTAACCACTCCTCCAGCTCCAACTTCTCTCGGATTCCCTTCTAAGCAACCATCAAAGTTACATTTCAGCCATCCAAGATCAGGGGGAATCCACACAGTGCTTTTTCATATAATCTATTTTGCCTAATTCACATTATTCAGTTAATGGGAGATCCCCCACTGCTACTTAATTCTTAACTCTTGATTGGTAGGCCATTTCTTAGCCTGGGTGTACTTATAGCTATCAATATTTTCCTGAATCTGTCTCCTTATAATCATACATAGCTCCTTACTACTATTAGTTGTATCCCTAAAAACCCTATTGTTTCTTTCTTTCCATAGACCCCAAACCAAGAACGGGGGAACTTGTCCCCATAAATCAGTAATTATATTATGGAAGTTGGGGCTAAAGCTCCATCCTTCAACAAACATTTTGACAGAGGCAGGGAAAACCCAATCAATCTTAAGAGTCTTAAGAAAAAAAGTCCAGACCTCTTGAGCATAGGGGCATTGAAAGAACAAATGCATAATACTTTCTTAATCTTTATTGCATAGATAACATCTATTTACCAAATACCAACCCCTTTTCTTAAGGTTATCCATAGTTAGAATTTTACCATGTATAACTGTCCACCAAAAACAATTAATTTTCAGGATTAAGTTTTTTTCCACACCTTGATCCAGTTAAATTCCCCTCGATTGATAGGTTTTTGATCCATAGCCTCATAGGATGACTTCATAGAGAACCTTCCTGTAGCATTTTTGGTCCAAATCCATTCATACTTCCTATTTATTGAAAAGAGGTCTAGGCTTCCAATCTGATTCTTTGGTAAGTCCAACACAACATCCCAATTTGGCTATCTTCCACTCCTTAGAACAACATTATTCATATACTCTTTAAAGTCAATCCATTTGGGTCTCAGGCCATCCCAATCAAGGTAGCTAGAGACCTTTTTCCAATACCTCTTTTCAGTCTGATTTTGATTTGTTGGAGGTCTTCCATAGTTGATAAAGGGGCATTGATGGATCAAACATCCTCCCAGAAATATGTGCTCAGCCCATTTCCAACCCTAACTTTTGCTCCTCTATGCAAGATTCCTCTAATTTTTAGCAAATTATTCCAAAAGACAGATCTGTAGGGTAGCTCCTTCTTCCTAAGGAAACACATAGCTTCTTTATTGTTTAAGTATTTGGCCCTAATGATCTATACCCAATATTTTCCCCCTTCCAATAGAAACCACCCCATTTTATCCACCAGAGCTTTATTAAACTTTTTTAATCTTTAAATTCCTAGCCCTCCTTCCCTCTTTGGGGTACACACAATTTCCCACCCAACGAGAGCCATTCTTTTCCTTTCTTCCACACTTGACCATAAGAATCTCCTTTGGATTGATTTAATTTTGTCCGCCATGTAGGCAAGGATATTGAATATGGAAAGGTAATAAACTAGTATATTCTAAAGAGAAGCCTTTAAGAGCTAAATCTTGCTAGCAAAACTTAGCAATTTACCCTTCTAGCTAGCCAGTTTCTTTTGAATTTTCTCCACAATATAATTCCAATAGTTGTTAGGATTTTGAGAAATTAGAGGTATTCACAAGTAAGTAGTAGGAAAGTCCACCTCTTGAGATCCAAGGATATTTTTAACTTTTTCTTTCACATCTTGACTAGTATTAAAAAAGTAGATTTTGATTTTCTGATAATTTATGAATTGGCTCGAGAGTTTAGCATATTGATTAAGAATAGCTTTCCATTGATTAGCTTCAACAACAGAAGCTTCCCCCATAAGAATAGTATTATCAAAAAATTGTTGATGTGAGGTAGGGGTAAAGAGGAAGCAACACAAAAGCCTTTTAAGGTTTTGTTAGCCAGTTTTTTCTATATATTGCGCCCTAAAGCTTCAACAACAATAACAAACAAGTAAGGTGATAATGGGTCCCCCTATCTCAAACCCCTTCCTGAAGATAAAAAACCTTGAGGAATCCCATTCACCAAGACAAAGTACTTCGAGGTAGTAACACAGGCTCTAATCAAACTTAGGAAATTTCCATTGAAGCCAAATTTGTCAAGAACAACAAAGAGGAAGTTCCAAGAAACCCGAACATATGCTTTAGAGATATCTAATTTCAGAACCATACCCTATTTTTTGTTGTGGTCCATAGAGTGCAACACCTCATGTGTAAAAATTGTTGCATCCAATATTTGTCTTCCTTGAACAAAACCCTTCTGATTAACAACAATCATTTTGTTCAGGACTGATTTCAACCCGTTAACCATGATTTTAGAAAAAATCTTATAAGTAGTGCTACACAAACTTATTGGTCTGTAGTCATTCATAGAAGCATCATTAGTAGATTTGGGAATTAAGGCGATAAAGGTAGTATTCATCTGATTTAGGAGCCTTCCAGATCTAAAGAAATCCCTCACTACATTAAAGAGGTCAAGAGAGACAATTTCCCAATAGACTTGGAAGAAGCTTGGGGGGAATCCATCTGGGCCTAGTGATTTAAAAGCACCAAAAGAGAAGAAAACCTCCTTCACTTCATCCATATACATGGCATTAGATAAATCTTTTAAATCCTGATCTATGATCACCTTAGGAATGAGCGCCAGAAATTCATCCAGTTCAGAATATCAATTTCAGGAAATTTAGGAAGATTTGAAAAGAAGGAAACAACCTCTCCAGCTATGTCCTCTTCACACTCAAGTCTTGTCCCATTGGAGGTGGTTAGAAATTTGATCCTATTTCTTCCTCTATGCTTCAAAGTAGTTGATGAAAAAATTTAGTATTTCTATCTCCTTCTCTTAACCATTGGATTCGAGATTTCTGTTTCCAGAAGATTTCTTCTTTTTTGTTTATTTTATACCATTACACTCTCAGCTCCCTCTCTTTGGTACAAATCTCCTCATCAATAATTCTAGCTTCCATTAGGTCTTGGATCTCCTTAATTTTCAGGTTTAAGTCTTTCTTAGTGGTAACGATATTCCCAAACGTGTACTTGTTCCATCCCTTTACTTTTTCTTTGACTCTTTTCAATTTTTGAGTTAGTCTAAACATAGGAGTGCCATCACAAGGTAAATTCCACCACTCAATTAAATATTTGAAGTTTGGATGGAGTGACCACATTATTTCGTACCTGAAGGTGTAAGGCATCTTAGTCATTTTATCATCCCATTCCAAAAGGAGAGCACTATGATTAGACCCTGTTCTTGGAGAAGCAGTAAGGGAGAGATTTTGCAATATTTCCCAATTAGAGGAGATTAGAAATATGTCCAATTTAACTTGTATCAAGTGATTACCTTGTCTTCTATTGGACCAAGTAAAGAGAGATCCAATAAGAGGAATATCCATTAACCCAACTAAGTCAAGGAACCCCGAAAGATCCATCATGCTATCAGAGAAATCAGTTAAGCCTCCACTTTTTTCTAATGGGTATAACAGGGAGTTAAAGTCTCCTCCCAACATCCATAGCTCATCTTTACTATTAGCGATAATTCCTTCCAACATATTCCAGAGATCAAGCCTATCTAATCTTGAATTGGGGCCATAAATATTGACCATATTCCAGTTGATCAAGGTATCCTTATCTTCCAAATTGATTAAGAGACGATTTTTGTTTTGCACTTTCAACCTTCCAGTAAACCTAGAGGAATTCCAACACGTAGCAATCCCTCCCGAAGCACCCTCCACATCACTAACTTCAAAACCTGCTCCAGGCCAAAGCCATTTTAGCACTTTCTTGAAGCTCTCCTTTTTCATTTATGTTTCTTGGATCAATAAGATATCGAGTTTTACATCAACTAAGCAAGCCTTTAGCACATGTTGTTTATAGGAGCCATTAAGTCCCTTGATATTCCAAGACAAAATGTGCATTATCATAAAAGCAAAAAAAACAGTATCAGGTTGATATTGCTTAGGGTGGGAGAAAGAATCCCTTCTTTTTTGTTTTATTCCTTGCCAAAGAATCAAGAGTCCTCTACTTACCAACTGCCACATTTCTTGTTGTTTCTTTGTTTCTTGATTCTTTTAATTGTGATCTACCCACTTTATTGTTTCTTCCTACATCTGGTTTTTTTCTTTTTCCTTGACTTAATATTTATCCAATCTTTCTCATTTTTACCTTTTGGTGTGTTATCATCCGCCAAATTTAGGTCTGTTATTAGGGCTTCAGAGGAAGGGGTCACTGGCATTTCCATTTGGCTAACAATCTCTCCTTTTGGTAGCTCACCTTGCTTTTCTTCGACCTTCTAGTCTTTAGGTGAGGAGGTCACATAGTCCTCCAAAACTTTGCCTTGTTCAAAAAATTCTCCATTGAAGGTTTGGAGGGAAGCACATTAGTTATTTCCCCCACAAACATCCCTTGTGAGTTCTCCTTTGGAGTTTCCTCTTTCTTTCCTAGGTTCTCCTCTTCTTTTGCTTGAGGAGGGGGAATGACCTTTTCTGAGAGCATCAAGTCTTTATTCGGTATTGGGGTTCCCTGCTCCTTTAATATGTTAATAGGAGCCACATTCTTCAGAGGAGAGTTCTATTTTGTTTCAATTTGTAGCATCTTTGATTCAAGAGGTGCTTTATTACAGGCATCCTATAAATGCCCAAACTTATTGCACCCTTGGAAGAACACCATTGC
>VDFB02000009.1:35538414-35659020 GCA_007258455.2 Sequoia sempervirens | reverse complement strand
AAGTGTTAAATAATCTAAACTACTAATTAATTTCCTATATAAAGTAGGATTAACAAAAGGAGTTTCCATATCAACCAATAATTTAGTTCCTAATTCACAAGGAGTAGAAACACAATTTGCATAATTCATTTTAAACTTATCTAAGATATCTTTAGCATATTTATGTTGAGAAATTAAAATGCCTTTAGGTGTTTTCCAAATTTGTATACCTAAAAAATAATGTAATAAGTCTAAATCGGTCATTTTAAATTGATTATTTAGTTGATACTTAATATCACTAATCAAAGTGTTAGAACTAGAAGTGATAATTAAATCATCAACATATAAAATAATGATCACAATATCATCTTTACTATGTTTAATATATAAATTTAGATAATTTTTACTTCTAATGAAACCTTGAGATAGAAATAAAACATTAATTTAAGAATACCACTCTCTAGGAGATTGTTTTAAACCATAAATTGATTTCTTTAATTTGCAAACAAGATGTTCATCACCTTCCTTAATAAAACCCAAAGGTTGAGATATATAAATGTCTTCATACAAGTTGCCATTTAAAAAAACACTTTTAACATCCATTTGATGAATAGGCCTATGCATATGAGAAGCTAAAGCAAGAACTAATTTAATAGTTGGTAGCTTATCTATTAGAGAAAATTTGTTTCATTATAATATATAAGCCTTCAACTTGAGAGAAACCTCTAGCAACTAATCTAGCTTTAAAATTGTTAACCTCGTTATTTGAATTAACCTTAGTTTTATACAACCAATCAAATGAAATAAGATTCTTTACGTGAGGTAAAGGAACTAAATCCCAAGTTTTATTAGCAATTGATGTATCATATTCTTCTTGAATAGCCTTTTGCCAATGAGGTTGATCTTTACCTTGTTCATAAGTTTGAGGATCATTTGTATGCATAATTACAATAGTTTGCCTTTCTAGTCTTAGATTGATTCATTCTAGCTAAAATATCCTCATGTTCTTGCATAAAAAAAATAAATCATTTAGGCTTTCTTTTAGATATAGGAGTATCATCACTTGAAGAAAAAATATGAGGAGAAGATTCAACATGTTCATCTTCACTATCACTATGAGTAAGAGATGCATTAAGATGGTTAAGAAAATATTCATCTTTTGGATTATCCTTAATAGCAACAACAACTTTATTTTGAGAAGATCTATTGTTATGCACTTTAGAATAATCATGAACATCATTTTCAGAAATACATACATCTCTAGCAACTTTAACTTTGTTAGTAATAGGATTATAAACTCTAGAAGCTTTAGAATGTTCATCACAACCAACAAAAATATGATAAAAAGATTTAGGATCTATTTTTTGCATTTTTTGTTTAGGTTTATGAACATAAGCAATTGAGCCAAAAATTATTAAATGCTTAAGACTAGGCCTCCTACTAGACCAAGCCTCTTTAGGAATTATATCCTTTAAATCTATTGTAGGAGTCCTATTAATAATATAATTAGCACAAAACATAGATTTGACCCAAAATTTATAAGACATATTCTTAGCATGTAACATACATCTAACCATTTCAACAATAGTTCTATGTTTCCTTTTCACTACACCATCTTGTTGAGGTGTACAGGGAATGGTTAGCTCATATTTAATACCAAATGACTTTAAATAACTATTGAAAGCATTGTTCACATATTCTTTACCATTATTAGTTCTAAGAATTTTGATTTTAAAACCAAATTGCCTTCAAAAAAATTTATGAAATTCAGAAAATATATCAAGAACTTGATCTTGACTGAAGAAAATAGATCCAAGTTCTACTAGAATAATCATCAAAAAAATTAAGTGCATATCTTGATCTTTGGATGGAGTTACTCTTCATGGGTCCCAAAAGGTCACTATAGACAAGGTCCAACTTATGATGTGCCCTCCAAGCTTGACCTTGTGGAAAGGGCTTCTTATGCATCTTACCACTCGTGGATCCTGTGCATGTAATTTTAGATGGAACAATACTAGGAAATACTTCTACCATATTAAGTTTTTGCATCAAGGAAATATTGTTAGCATTGATATGACCAATTCTTTCATGTCAAATTTTAAAATCAATCATAGAAATTAAAGAGAATCTAGATTGAGAAAACTCATAAAATTTGATCAAAATATCATTGCCTAATTTAGCAGTAGCAATGACCTTATTATTTTGTTTTAGATCAATCACATAGCACATATCTTTGTAAAATTATATTTTGTATTCTTGAAAAAGCTTAGCAATTGAAAGAAAATTAGTCTTTAATTCAGGAACATACAAAACATCATGCAATTTACCATTAGGAACATTCACATCCAATTGCTTCTACTTTACAACTATGATTATTAGCAAGTTGAAGAGGAATATTAGACATATCAGGTTTCATAGACCCAAATACTTCTTTTTGTGAAGTGACATTTTAAGATGCACCTAAATCAATAACCCATTCAAGAGGTTGTGAATCATTATAACTACAAGTAAAATCATGTCTAGATTGATTTGCATTGTTGTGAAACTTATGATTATTAGTTTCATTTTATTGTTGATTATTTTGCCTCATAGGCTTTTTCTCATTTTTTTTTTGGAAACAAGTATTTTTACAATGCCCATCCTTATTACAATAAGTGCAATGAGGTCTCTTAGAAAAGTTATACTTTCTAGAATCATTGCCATTATTATAATGAGGTTTATTATTATAATGTTGTTGATTGATTAAGCAGGGAAAGGGCCTCGACCCTTACAGAAAAGTACAACAATATAGAGCACAACAGCCAGTCAAAACAATAACAAAAGGAAGCCGACAAGAAAAGCTTCCCCAACCCCCCGAACAAAAAGCTTAACCAATTCCCTCAGGATCAAACATTTCAGCCCCATCAGAGTTATCAGAAAACTACATACAGTCCATATTCAAATCCCAACACTGAAAACAATAATACCATATAATACTTAAAGTAATGTCCATGCATAAACTAGAACTACTAACAAAAATATAACTAAGAGTTTGATAGTCCAGGCACCAAAGGACAACACCAGTAAAAGTATCTCTAGGAGAAGGACCAGAAAAAACCATAGAAGCAAAAAAAAAAAAGCAAAACAGTGACCAAGGATTAAGCATCCTCGATCAGACTCTAGGCTTTCAGCAGGCCGTCGATCGTGTCTTCCACTTTCTCTTTTGGCTCCATCTTGCCTGATAAGTCAGTCGTCTCGTCCATCAACTTTATCTTTTGTTGCTTCTTAATTTTGCCTTGACTTG
Source organism: Sequoia sempervirens (assembly GCA_007258455.2). NCBI lineage: Eukaryota > Viridiplantae > Streptophyta > Pinopsida > Cupressales > Cupressaceae > Sequoia > Sequoia sempervirens. The sequence continues at coordinate 35,655,758 of VDFB02000009.1, read as the reverse complement.
AGACCGTAGCCATGATAGCCTTCTTCATAACCGCATCCACCACCCTGCAAAGACTCTTTACTATTGTTTCAAGAGTCTGGATTTTGCTTTCCTTATCCTCCTCTTGCATCATATTTTCCAGCCATTCTAATCTCTCCTCCATCCTCTTGATTTTAACATTATCAACTTCATAAATCTTCTCTTCCTCATGGTATTTTGTTTCCATTACTTCTTGATTATTTATTGCATTAACATTTTCCTCCATCCCCTCATTGTCCTTTTCAACCTCGTGAATTTCCTCTTGCTGCGACTCCCCTTCCACTTCCTCATTGTTAGAACCCTCCTCTTCCTTCGACGCAAAATTTTCCTCCTCAATAGACTCTCCCCTTAAACTATCTGGGATTTCCTCCGTAGATGAATCCTTGTCTTTCTTCACCATCATTTTTCCTTTACTTTCCTGCAAACCAAAAGCACATTTTTCCTCTGAATCCTTAGACATTTTACTGCTACCAGACCCTTTAGAAGCAACCATAGCAAGCCTTGTAGACCTTCTACCAATTGGTGTTGAGCACTCAGGGTTCTCATAATCATCCGGAATTGTAATAGTGTTGGATTCCTCCCCCAATTCCCGGATAAGCAGCTTCCTCTTTTTATTCTCATCAGAGTCGATGAAGGTAGCACTCCTTTTTTTAGGAGTGACTTGTAGGAGATTAGCCCATAAAGGGTCCTCAGGGTTAGGCGACTTTTTAATGGGCTTTTTAGTAGGTGTATGAGGGCAACTCTCTATGAGTTCTAATTTCACAAAACTCTTAGGGGTAGGGTTTTCTATCAAATTGAGGGGAAGATTCTTTTGAGGAGATGTAGCCAACAGATATTTGCAGATAGCTCTAATTAAGCCTTGGTGTAATGGCAGATTTTCCCCATGGGTAAGGCTTTGACTCAGGGAAGAGAACAAAAAAAAGGAAGATTTATCTTTTCGAGATGACGAATATGGTTAAGGATAGGGAAGTGGTAACCATGCACAAAATGGAAATGACTCTCCAGGGTAAAATACTTCATGACAAAGAAACACACATTGTGGTACGAGGGAGAGAGTAAAACCCTAGAATAGCCATTCTAGAATCACTGAGCCTTCTCCTTATCCTCAAAAAATTTCACAATATAGTCATGGTATTTCCCGTTACTTACCTTTGCCACTTCTTTCCTTCGTAGGCCAGTCTCGTCGCCTTTGCAATAAGCTTCACATCCACCTTGAAATGGAGACCACCCATTTCGACTTCGTCATCCTTCCAAGCATTGGTGAACTTGTAGCTTACCTTCTTGTTATACCCTTCCATGGCTGTGAAATAAGGAGTGAAACCAACTCTCTCAAACATGCCCCATAGCTCCACATTTGTTCGCAGCGAATCATACTTGCAAGGTTCCATCCGCTTCCTTGGGCCACCCATATCAATCACTTTGTAGAAGTTATTTTTTGAAAGGAGGAGAAACTCTTTACTGTACCCTTCTCCGTTCTCGACAATGGCAACTGACAATTCAAAAAACTCTGTATTAATGGTGACCTTGTGGTTTTTCATTAGAGAAGATAGTGACACAAAAATTTTAGTAGAATTTTTGAAATTGAAACAACGTTGATTATCACCTTTTCAAATCCCATCATAATTAAATCTGACAACTCCGCCACCCTTCCTAGTGATAATTAATTTTATTTTATTCCCAATTTTACCGTTGTCACTTGCACGTGTCGATCTGTCTTTTCCAAAATCATCCTTTAGATTTTTATCATTGTGGAAAGCGTTCATTATTTCCCCATGCCAAATAAACTATCCTTTCTCTTTTATTCCCATTATTACTTTGGGATTTGGTGTACCTTTTTTCTCATACCACTCCATCCATCTTGTCAGCAAGCCTGAGTGCCACCAAGGATCGCCTATTATAGCAGGACCCCTAGGGACGCCACCCATTTTAATTATAACTACTCCCACCATCATTAATCCAAGCATCAAATTTATCCTTCATTTTTAATCTATCCTGGGCCAAAACTTCTTTTATTTGATTGGACAGGTTGGAAAAGTCCCATAATTTTAAAGCACCCCGTCTCAGACCAATGTTAGCCAAAGCATCCATAGCTTTATTACCCTCCCTAAGAGTATGAACAATTTTATATTGTTGGAAGAACTGTAACATGTTTTTATAGTCATCCAAGATATCCTTTATTTCCTAGGGTGCTTCAACATTGTTGTTAAGATAGTCAATAATAAGTTTGGAATCCCCTTCAACAATCACCTTTATGTACCCATTATCTCTAAGGTAACCAATTCCAACCCAAACAACATACGCTTCAACAAAATTGTTTGTTGTTGTTCCAAGACCTTTGTTGTATCCCACCACATAGATGTCGCTTTCATCTCTAACCACTCCTCCAGCTCCAACTTCTCTCGGATTCCCTTCTAAGCAACCATCAAAGTTACATTTCAGCCATCCAAGATCAGGGGGAATCCACACAGTGCTTTTTCATATAATCTATTTTGCCTAATTCACATTATTCAGTTAATGGGAGATCCCCCACTGCTACTTAATTCTTAACTCTTGATTGGTAGGCCATTTCTTAGCCTGGGTGTACTTATAGCTATCAATATTTTCCTGAATCTGTCTCCTTATAATCATACATAGCTCCTTACTACTATTAGTTGTATCCCTAAAAACCCTATTGTTTCTTTCTTTCCATAGACCCCAAACCAAGAACGGGGGAACTTGTCCCCATAAATCAGTAATTATATTATGGAAGTTGGGGCTAAAGCTCCATCCTTCAACAAACATTTTGACAGAGGCAGGGAAAACCCAATCAATCTTAAGAGTCTTAAGAAAAAAAGTCCAGACCTCTTGAGCATAGGGGCATTGAAAGAACAAATGCATAATACTTTCTTAATCTTTATTGCATAGATAACATCTATTTACCAAATACCAACCCCTTTTCTTAAGGTTATCCATAGTTAGAATTTTACCATGTATAACTGTCCACCAAAAACAATTAATTTTCAGGATTAAGTTTTTTTCCACACCTTGATCCAGTTAAATTCCCCTCGATTGATAGGTTTTTGATCCATAGCCTCATAGGATGACTTCATAGAGAACCTTCCTGTAGCATTTTTGGTCCAAATCCATTCATACTTCCTATTTATTGAAAAGAGGTCTAGGCTTCCAATCTGATTCTTTGGTAAGTCCAACACAACATCCCAATTTGGCTATCTTCCACTCCTTAGAACAACATTATTCATATACTCTTTAAAGTCAATCCATTTGGGTCTCAGGCCATCCCAATCAAGGTAGCTAGAGACCTTTTTCCAATACCTCTTTTCAGTCTGATTTTGATTTGTTGGAGGTCTTCCATAGTTGATAAAGGGGCATTGATGGATCAAACATCCTCCCAGAAATATGTGCTCAGCCCATTTCCAACCCTAACTTTTGCTCCTCTATGCAAGATTCCTCTAATTTTTAGCAAATTATTCCAAAAGACAGATCTGTAGGGTAGCTCCTTCTTCCTAAGGAAACACATAGCTTCTTTATTGTTTAAGTATTTGGCCCTAATGATCTATACCCAATATTTTCCCCCTTCCAATAGAAACCACCCCATTTTATCCACCAGAGCTTTATTAAACTTTTTTAATCTTTAAATTCCTAGCCCTCCTTCCCTCTTTGGGGTACACACAATTTCCCACCCAACGAGAGCCATTCTTTTCCTTTCTTCCACACTTGACCATAAGAATCTCCTTTGGATTGATTTAATTTTGTCCGCCATGTAGGCAAGGATATTGAATATGGAAAGGTAATAAACTAGTATATTCTAAAGAGAAGCCTTTAAGAGCTAAATCTTGCTAGCAAAACTTAGCAATTTACCCTTCTAGCTAGCCAGTTTCTTTTGAATTTTCTCCACAATATAATTCCAATAGTTGTTAGGATTTTGAGAAATTAGAGGTATTCACAAGTAAGTAGTAGGAAAGTCCACCTCTTGAGATCCAAGGATATTTTTAACTTTTTCTTTCACATCTTGACTAGTATTAAAAAAGTAGATTTTGATTTTCTGATAATTTATGAATTGGCTCGAGAGTTTAGCATATTGATTAAGAATAGCTTTCCATTGATTAGCTTCAACAACAGAAGCTTCCCCCATAAGAATAGTATTATCAAAAAATTGTTGATGTGAGGTAGGGGTAAAGAGGAAGCAACACAAAAGCCTTTTAAGGTTTTGTTAGCCAGTTTTTTCTATATATTGCGCCCTAAAGCTTCAACAACAATAACAAACAAGTAAGGTGATAATGGGTCCCCCTATCTCAAACCCCTTCCTGAAGATAAAAAACCTTGAGGAATCCCATTCACCAAGACAAAGTACTTCGAGGTAGTAACACAGGCTCTAATCAAACTTAGGAAATTTCCATTGAAGCCAAATTTGTCAAGAACAACAAAGAGGAAGTTCCAAGAAACCCGAACATATGCTTTAGAGATATCTAATTTCAGAACCATACCCTATTTTTTGTTGTGGTCCATAGAGTGCAACACCTCATGTGTAAAAATTGTTGCATCCAATATTTGTCTTCCTTGAACAAAACCCTTCTGATTAACAACAATCATTTTGTTCAGGACTGATTTCAACCCGTTAACCATGATTTTAGAAAAAATCTTATAAGTAGTGCTACACAAACTTATTGGTCTGTAGTCATTCATAGAAGCATCATTAGTAGATTTGGGAATTAAGGCGATAAAGGTAGTATTCATCTGATTTAGGAGCCTTCCAGATCTAAAGAAATCCCTCACTACATTAAAGAGGTCAAGAGAGACAATTTCCCAATAGACTTGGAAGAAGCTTGGGGGGAATCCATCTGGGCCTAGTGATTTAAAAGCACCAAAAGAGAAGAAAACCTCCTTCACTTCATCCATATACATGGCATTAGATAAATCTTTTAAATCCTGATCTATGATCACCTTAGGAATGAGCGCCAGAAATTCATCCAGTTCAGAATATCAATTTCAGGAAATTTAGGAAGATTTGAAAAGAAGGAAACAACCTCTCCAGCTATGTCCTCTTCACACTCAAGTCTTGTCCCATTGGAGGTGGTTAGAAATTTGATCCTATTTCTTCCTCTATGCTTCAAAGTAGTTGATGAAAAAATTTAGTATTTCTATCTCCTTCTCTTAACCATTGGATTCGAGATTTCTGTTTCCAGAAGATTTCTTCTTTTTTGTTTATTTTATACCATTACACTCTCAGCTCCCTCTCTTTGGTACAAATCTCCTCATCAATAATTCTAGCTTCCATTAGGTCTTGGATCTCCTTAATTTTCAGGTTTAAGTCTTTCTTAGTGGTAACGATATTCCCAAACGTGTACTTGTTCCATCCCTTTACTTTTTCTTTGACTCTTTTCAATTTTTGAGTTAGTCTAAACATAGGAGTGCCATCACAAGGTAAATTCCACCACTCAATTAAATATTTGAAGTTTGGATGGAGTGACCACATTATTTCGTACCTGAAGGTGTAAGGCATCTTAGTCATTTTATCATCCCATTCCAAAAGGAGAGCACTATGATTAGACCCTGTTCTTGGAGAAGCAGTAAGGGAGAGATTTTGCAATATTTCCCAATTAGAGGAGATTAGAAATATGTCCAATTTAACTTGTATCAAGTGATTACCTTGTCTTCTATTGGACCAAGTAAAGAGAGATCCAATAAGAGGAATATCCATTAACCCAACTAAGTCAAGGAACCCCGAAAGATCCATCATGCTATCAGAGAAATCAGTTAAGCCTCCACTTTTTTCTAATGGGTATAACAGGGAGTTAAAGTCTCCTCCCAACATCCATAGCTCATCTTTACTATTAGCGATAATTCCTTCCAACATATTCCAGAGATCAAGCCTATCTAATCTTGAATTGGGGCCATAAATATTGACCATATTCCAGTTGATCAAGGTATCCTTATCTTCCAAATTGATTAAGAGACGATTTTTGTTTTGCACTTTCAACCTTCCAGTAAACCTAGAGGAATTCCAACACGTAGCAATCCCTCCCGAAGCACCCTCCACATCACTAACTTCAAAACCTGCTCCAGGCCAAAGCCATTTTAGCACTTTCTTGAAGCTCTCCTTTTTCATTTATGTTTCTTGGATCAATAAGATATCGAGTTTTACATCAACTAAGCAAGCCTTTAGCACATGTTGTTTATAGGAGCCATTAAGTCCCTTGATATTCCAAGACAAAATGTGCATTATCATAAAAGCAAAAAAAACAGTATCAGGTTGATATTGCTTAGGGTGGGAGAAAGAATCCCTTCTTTTTTGTTTTATTCCTTGCCAAAGAATCAAGAGTCCTCTACTTACCAACTGCCACATTTCTTGTTGTTTCTTTGTTTCTTGATTCTTTTAATTGTGATCTACCCACTTTATTGTTTCTTCCTACATCTGGTTTTTTTCTTTTTCCTTGACTTAATATTTATCCAATCTTTCTCATTTTTACCTTTTGGTGTGTTATCATCCGCCAAATTTAGGTCTGTTATTAGGGCTTCAGAGGAAGGGGTCACTGGCATTTCCATTTGGCTAACAATCTCTCCTTTTGGTAGCTCACCTTGCTTTTCTTCGACCTTCTAGTCTTTAGGTGAGGAGGTCACATAGTCCTCCAAAACTTTGCCTTGTTCAAAAAATTCTCCATTGAAGGTTTGGAGGGAAGCACATTAGTTATTTCCCCCACAAACATCCCTTGTGAGTTCTCCTTTGGAGTTTCCTCTTTCTTTCCTAGGTTCTCCTCTTCTTTTGCTTGAGGAGGGGGAATGACCTTTTCTGAGAGCATCAAGTCTTTATTCGGTATTGGGGTTCCCTGCTCCTTTAATATGTTAATAGGAGCCACATTCTTCAGAGGAGAGTTCTATTTTGTTTCAATTTGTAGCATCTTTGATTCAAGAGGTGCTTTATTACAGGCATCCTATAAATGCCCAAACTTATTGCACCCTTGGAAGAACACCATTGCTTTTTCATATTCTAATGGTTGAAACCCATCTTCCAAACTTTGATTTCAGATTCATAGAGGTGGGTAGAACTGTGTTAACTACCACATTTACACATATTCTAGCATAGACCAGATGAGATTTTTGAAGAGTGACTTTATCCATCATGACTAGGCTTCCAAAAGAATCAACAATCCCCTTAAAGACATTCTGGTGCCAAAATTCCAGTGGCAACCCAGGGAGCCTGACCTAGTTAGGCAAAACTTTCCCCAAATCCGTAGAGGCATCAAACCCTAGTTTCCACTTGCATAAGGATAAGATATTCTTAAAGCTTCTATCAAAGGCCCACAATCCACCCATGAGAACCTTTATCATATCTTCAAAGATAACAAAGGTAAATAAATAAAGGCCTTTAGGCATTGCACTAACAAAAACACTGCCTTTGAGATTCCAAGTGTCAGTGGCCCACTTGTGTACCTGATCATTAGTGGGTCGGCTAGCAAAAAAATTCCCAACCAAGGACAACTTCAAACCCTCCAAGGCGCCGTTTAAGATTGCATATGGGATGCCCACTTCACCCCCCTCAACAGTACAAAATGCCGACAAGGATTCCTGAGTTGCCTTGGTTGAAACCTTTTCTCCAACTAGATTTTCCACATAGGATGTAGAGTTGTCACCCGTGAGCAAAGAATCCTTACCCCAAGAGAAGAAACATATTTTTTCAAACCCCCAGGTGACGAAACATGTGAAGTACCGGGCGTACTTTTAGTTCCCCTAGAAGGAGAAGTCACACCATTTTGGAAAGCAACATTATTCATGGGTGGGGGAGCCCTGATGGGGCCCCCTCCATAATGATTCATTAGACTTCATAAATTTGAAAAAGAAAAGTGCACACACTTGCAGAGCTTCAATGTGTTGTAGAAGTGTTTGTTATGTTGTTTATAATGGGGCTAAAAGTTTTTCTTATGATTTGTAGACAAAAAAACATGTTCATTAGACTTAAGGTTTCCAAACTAAATCAACTTAGCTTCTTCCCATCTTAATAAATTTTAAAAAATATTATAAGTGAGTTGACTTGCTAAAAAAGGAATAGCGAATTGAGCATGAATATTAGTAATAAAATGTTGAGATTGCCTAGGAAGACATTTTTTAACAATAAGATGAATTAATCTAAGATCTTCTAATTTTACTCTTTGTAGACACTTAAAATTGTCCTAAATGGTATTGCACACTTGAATTTGATCACTAACATCGTTTCATCCTAAAATTCATCCTCTTTTCGTGTTTTTAATTAAATAAGCCTAGTTATTTAATTAAATGCATCATTTTCATCTATTAATCTAATTGATTTAGTTAGGTTAATTTCTACCCTTTCACACTAACATTTCATCTAGTTTAATTGAATAATGCAAATTATTTAAATTAAACCCCCTTATCTCTTCTCATTTAATTAAATAATCTAAATCATTTAATTAAATGTCACTTTCCCCTTTTCATTAAATAAATAAATTATTTAATGGACATCATAATATTCCTTAATTTGTGGGGTGGGGGACCTAGCTCGATTGGCTAAAGCATCTTATTGTAGGCAAGAGGTCACGAGGTCTAGACTCCCCCTGTCCCCATGGTATCAAAGGGCATGTTGCCCCAACATCACCGATCACGTGAAATTTTTGTTTTTTTTTAACATTCCTCAATTTGCACAATTAAAACTTAGTTTTAATTAACTAATTACTAATTTTCCTCACCCATTCACTTGCATAGGAATATTCCAAAGGAATATTCTTCTATTTGGCTCCAAAAAGGGAATATTCTTTCCTAACAAACTTTCTAACAACTTTGAAAGTGTGTTTGTTTGAATCATTGTGAGTCATTGATTGATTCTTTGATCCATGTGATCTTTGATTCTCATCCATTGATGAGAATCCTTGATCCATGTCTTCACCCTTGATTCCATTTTGACCATTGATTGACCAAATCAATCTTGGCCCTTCATTCACAATTTTCTCCTATAAATACCTCACATTTTTGAGAGAAATGGATCCACTTCCATCAAAGAAAAGCTATATTGCTCATTTGAATACTATCTTTATTCATCCTTTCATCCATTATCAAGCTTTTTCATCCTTTTCATCTACCCATAGCATAGTTTCATCTGTTTTAGCTTAAGCTTTCATCAATGGAGTTTGATTAGATGCTCATTTTATCCAAGGGATTGGGAAAGGGTCTTTATTCCATATCAATACAACACCACTCCCCCAATGGGATAAGGTTTGGAGTTCTAGATTAGGTTTCTTTTATGCTTTCATGTTTATTTCATGCTTAGTTTAATTATTTCTTGGTTTTTTGAAGCTTTCAAACATCTCATTGGGATTGTAGCTTAGGGAGTTAAATATGGCTTAAATTCATATGGATCTAGTGTATTTAGCTATTACTATGATTACAATCACATTTTGGCACTAGGACAGCTTTACTAACTTTATTTGTTGGATTTCTCTTAAGTTTCTGTGAGTTGTAGGTTCCAGAGAAATGGCGATGCTTTTAATGGCTATAGTGATGCTATAGAGATGTGTCGAAATATAACGACACATTTGATTTAAATTTAGTGACACATTTTAATTATGGCAACACCTATTAAATATAGCAACGCTAATATGTTTTTGATTGATATCATGATTTTCAATATGGCAATGCAGACCATATAACAATGCTATTGATGTCACTATTTTTGTGCAAAGCAACACATTCAAATTTCACATAGAGCGACACACTTTTCCTTCAACGACACATTTGATAGCTACAATGACATGTTTGAAAACAACAACACTTTTTACTGGTAAAAAATAGAGAGTCAATTTTCATGTGTTTTTAAAATTTTCAATTTCATATACTCTCTGATCTTTTATTGACATCTAGCTTTGTTTTTGTGAGGCTAACTAATTTTGTAGATTGGGAAAAACTTGAAGTGAAAGAGCATACTATCGTTTGACCATACATTGTAAAAGTGTTTTTACACTTATGGGACAATTATAACCCATCATATGTTGCTTTGCTTTATGTTTTAGGACCACTAAATTTCCATTGGGCTTAAAATTCACAAATGCTTTAATTCTTTTCAAAGTTGGTTAAAATTGAACCCATACAACCTCATTTTGTGATATTGGTTAAAATTGGACAAAACAAGAAAACACTTCCATTGGTGCTTAAAATGAATTCATTTTGCAATATGGGGTTAAAATGAATGAGTGTTTGATGTGCTTGCTTTGCTTGTATACACTTGTAGTGTGTATCCACTCCCCTTGCACTTCATGTGACCTTGGGTGAAGAGAAGCACTCAAGTGTACTTTCTTGTTTTGAGTCACCGTAAGAACTTGGTATGTATCTTCTCCCCTTGCGCTTTGTGTGATCTTGGGTGAAGAGAAATAGCATTTTTCTTATTAAGAGAGGGCCCACTAATGAGATACATCCCACAATGGAGAACTCATATAAGTGACTCTTGAATAAAAGCACATTTACCGATGGGCTATATAAAGGTTGCCAACCTGAAATAGTAGTAGCTTCAATCTGTGGTGATAACATACCACACCTAATCCAGTTCTGGGGGTCTTATCGAATCAGAAGGGAATGGTTGAAGTACCTTAAGTGGCTAGTGGATGGTAGTATCCATCTTGGTGTTTTCAGTTTGTTGTCATTAAAAACCTTTGTGTAGTAGCCAACCAAGTCCTTTTCCAAATCATTCTTTAAAGTGGTGCATTGGAATTTATTTTCAAGAAGTTACTTACCGAGTTAGATTTGTGGTTGGGTCATAGAGCTTAAGAGTTCATTCTTAACATACCTCTATTTGACTCCATAAGTTTCATGTAAAATCATCCCTTCGGGGCATGAGGTAAGCCCACCAAGAAGAACATACCCACTTGAGCTAGGATTGTTATTGCTTGTGAGTTAGTTTTACACATTGCTTGATTTCAAAACAACTTAAACAAACATCAACATGTTTATCGAATTTCAAACCCTTTGGACTTAGTGTGAATACCTTTGAAATAGTCCTATATTGTTGCTTGTCCCTAAGGATTATATCTTTAGAGGCTTCTAAATATTTGGAATTATATCTTAATTCACACTTTCCAAAGTTAACATAGGGAACTATGGCCTTAGCTTCTTGATTTTCACGCAATGGACTTTGTGGAATGAAGGTTGCTTAGACATAGACATTTTTAGTTTGAAATTAATTAAAACTTTCTTGATGTGGTAATGAAGCAATCTCACTAAATCAAAGATTAAAAAAAAATGAACACACCACACATTGGTCTTATTGTTGAAACGCATTGAATCCCAAGCAACAAAGTGAAACAAGGAAAGTATTACCAACATTGCATCAAAGTATCATTATGCAATAAACATTGATTCACAAGTGTTATTTTCTAAAGACATTGAGTTCTTAAGGTTTTATCACTTTAGAGGTAAAGCATGTTTCTCACTATCTTGGTCATGTAAAACAAAGGTCCTTTTTAGGTTAACACATTTTGGGTCAAACATTTCATCCACCATCATATTTGATATTCCACTTCACAAACAACTTTAGAAACTTTTGGACACATCAAAACTTTAGACTTAGGCTATCATCAAACCAATCCCCTAGCCTAGCTATTTTGTGTGTGTGAAATGAATCCTTTTCCATACACTTAGTTGAGTTGCTCATCATCATTTTTTAACTAGTCTATCTTAAAAGGTCACAAGTCTACCTTTTAGATTTAAAATTTCATTAAACACCTGTTATCCAAGACATCAAAACATCAAACCTTTAAGTTTAAAAGTGTTGTCCAAAAGTTTAGAAAGTTCATCCACCATATCATTCATGCTTTTCATCATCCACTCGCATCATTGGTCTAAAACAACTTAGAGGGTCCATTTTGTCTAAATTTGAGTCAACAAGAGAGTTTCAACACTATAAATCTCAACACACATCTCCCATAGTTGACCCACAATTTATGGTTACAACAAGGTCACGACACAAGAGAAATATGGAACAAACCAAAACCACATCCACCACAAGTGATACTATCCCACAAGAATTCAATCCAAGGGGTCATTCTACCCCCTCACAACAACCCAAAAATCCATTAGATAAAGGGTATGAGGTAGAAGATGTCACAAACAACCCCTATGAGCTCACTGAGGAAGAAATCCTTAAATATCAACAAGATCCTAAGAAAAACCACATTGTTAACACTTTGATGAAAAAGGACCCTACCCAATACATGATAACTTTACGACAAGAAGGGACTAAAATCCATTCTATATTTTACTTTGATACAATTAGAGAACAAACCTTAGAGAATGTGGCTTCAATTCCCTCAACCTTCATCACACATCCCTTGGCACAAGGCTTGACTCCATCTACGATTCAACCAACATCATCTCTTGTACCAAGTCAGACATCAACTCCTAGTCTTGCAACTAGAATTGTCACCGATCTTGGTCACACTCTCCCTTTAGGAGGTAACACACTTTTGGGTACTCAAAAGACCAACATTCCCCAAAACACAAATTGGACACCAAAATTTTGTGCCCCATCACATTCTTCCACCACTATTCCTCAACACCCTCTACATCCATATGTACCCCTCACATTCCATGACACAATGATGGCCTCAACATTTTGAGTACAACCATCTTCCTCCATCCCCACCACAAGTACCCAAAGTGCACCCAAAGTTACACAAGGTAATATGAACCAAGTTCCTCAAGAAGAAAAATAAGTTCAAGTTAACACCCTTACACAAAGTCAACCCTTAACACAACAAGGGACATATTCATCCAACCACCCCATTGGCCCCATCAAACCCATTGGTTCCACAAAAAAACATCAACCTCATCTATCATCAATCCAAATCCAAGCAACACATTGATCACAAATCCCATCAACCAAGGTAATACCTTGGTCCCACAATAAACACAAGGGAAACATCAACACATTAGTCAAGGGAACCCTTCTAATCAATTGATTCAAGGTCCAAATATGCCATTGATATCGCAACACCAAATGGAACCATCATCTTTTCTATTGGTTCCCCGAACCATGCAAAATCAAACGGGGCCCGAAACTTACATTCCTCTATCCCTATCGACAATTTTACAAGGAATGATAGCACAAAACAACCCACAAACACTCACCACACAAAAACCATCTCAAATCAACCCACAACCCACTTATACCATGATCACTATGTATCCCAATAATAAAACGCTTCCACATTGTAGGCACAACAAGCTCACGCTCTAGCTTTGTAACAAGCACAACAAGCTTATCAACAAGTGTTGCAAGCACAATAGGCCCAAGCTCAAGCTTTGCAACAATAATAAGCTTATCAACAAGCATTGCAACAACAAGAAGCCCAAGAAAAAGCCTTGCAAGAATAGCAACCTCAACAAGCCTTGATCACACAACAACACCAACAATCCCAACAACAAGCATTGCTCGCACAACAACAACAACAATCCCAATAACAAGCATTTCTAGCACAATAGTACATCCAACAACAACAGGGTTTTTACTATAATCCACAACAAAACATCGTCAATCCAATTGCAAAAGGAGAATATACACCACCACCTCTATCACACTCACCTTCTCAATATCAAAATCCATCATACACACCATACAATACCCCATCATATCAAAACCCCACTTACAACTCATCCACCATCCCATAGTACACAACATATGCTCCTCCACCAAATCCACAAGATGATTGGTCATCACAACTTAAGGCACTCACACAACAGATCCAGGACATTCAAATGGGAAAAACAAAGAAGCCACATGCACAACAAAACTTATGTCCATACCCCTTTGATAGGAACATCACAATGGTACCTTTCCCACCCATTTTTGAGGTCCCTAAGTTTGATAAATATAAAGGGAAGGGGAATCCTGTGGATCACATCAAAAAATTCCACATAATGTGTATGGGGGTGGCCTATAATGATTCCTACTTGAAGCGCCTCTTCCCATGTACTTTGGCGGGCCCAACAAATGATTGGTTCTCACAGTTTCCTTTAGGTATCAAAACCTTCCAAGAAATAATCAATAAGTTTATCGACCATTTCTCCTTCAACCTAGACATGGATGTAAGCTTAGAAGAGTTGTACATTCTCAAGAAAAAAAAGGAGAATCCTTTGCTAATTTCCTACAAAAGTGGAGACAAAGAGCTAGTAAGAGCAAGTGGCCCATTCCTGAAGAACAACAGGGGGGATCATCATAGCAAATGTTGACACAAATTTATCCTTCCAATTAAAGATGCAATGTGTCACCACTTGTGACGAGCTTATCCCTAGGGCCCTCAACATCGAGAGAGCCCTAATCTCATAGGGAACCACACAAGCATATAAGGACAACTAACCATCAACCAATTCTAATGACAAGCCTTGTGTGTGGGCTAAGAACAAGAATGTGACAAATGATGGTGTCATTGATGCTAAAGTGGTCATAAGTGCACCTAGAAAAAACACCAATCAACCAAACAACACACCACAAACCACCAGACCACCACAAAATAATCAAATCAATAACACTAAAACCCAAAAAAGAGGTCACCCCCAATAGGAATAACCACCCAAAAAGAAAATACACACCATTGGGGGAACCTATCGAATCCGTCATGTAAAAATTGGTACAATCAACCTGATTACGCTCCCCAATTTCCAAAACTATCAAGAACCTTAAGTTAAACCACCTTGGTATAACGAAAAGGATCTTTGCAACTTTCACAAGATCAAAGGACATAAAATGTCAAGCTATATGAAGCCGAAGAACATAATCCAAGATCTCATCGAAAATGGAGATGTAACTATCGATGTACCAACAAGTAACCAAGACCTCAAGATATACAGGAATCCAATGCCCGATCACAACAAAGGGAATGACAATGGCAAAGGAAAAAAATACACTAACGTAGGGAATGTATATTCCAATGTGGTCACCTCTTATGGCAATGTTGTAATAGTCATCACTATCAAAGGACCTAGTGCAGAGTGTGGAGTCACCACACGATGTGGAAGGGTCACAATCCAATGAGCTCCATCACAATCTAGGGCACAACCTACATGGCCAACATCAAACCCTAGTAATTGCAGTCTCCTTGACCAGCTAAAGAAAACCCCTGTATAGATCTCCATGTTAGAATTATTGAAGCTATCCCCCACACATAGGGATATACTAGAAAAGGATCTATCAGCTTCCTTCGTACCTGAGAATATTGATACAGACCAATTTCAAGCTATGGTAGGGCATATCACCACCCCCATCTTCTCACCTTTTTAGAACAAGACCTCCCAACACAACCATCACACAATCGCGCTTTACATCTTGAGGTAATTGTTCATAAGAATAAAGTTAAAAGAGTCTTAGTAGATGGAGGTGTTGGTCTAAACATTTGCACCCTTTAGTTAGTCAAGAACTTGGGTTATTCAAAGGATGTTATTGAAAAGACAAAGGGTGTGACCATAAGGGCATACGATGATCAAGAAAAAGTGTGTTAAGGCATCATCATGTTACCTATCCAAGTGGGACCCGTCATTGCTGAAACCATATGCCAAGTGATAAATCTTGACCTTCCCTACAACATCTTGCTTGGTCAACCATGGATTCATGCTAGGCAAGCAGTAGCTTCCACGTACCACCAATGTGTCAAGTTTGCCTTTGAGGAAAAATAAGTTACCATCCATGGAGATCCTGAGCCCTTTTACTATTGCAAGAACCTTGAGGCTAAATTCTACAAGATCCCCCAAATACCTAAGAATGATGAAGGCCCTACATCTTCTTCCTCATTTTTGGCGGACCCCGCAATCAAAGCTTTGAGCGAAGACCGCACCACATGTCATCTCCGTGGGGACCGTAGATGCAAAGGAAGGATAAAAGATTGAGAGGCCCCACCTCTATGCCACATGTACTAATCGACTCCTTGGGAAATTTGGCACTTGTCTTCAGGAGATTTCTGCCACTTCCATTCCCAGACCACAACCATCATTTACAGGGGGGCACGCTTTGTTTGAGGCAACAAAATGTCATTTCAGTTGGGAAGAATCATTGTGAGGAGCGGCACAACCGGTGCCAAGGAATCTTTTCTATTACAACATTCAGGCGGTGGAAAAAATCTATATATATTGCTTGGTCTCTCTAAAAAAGGGTTTGAAAATACACAAGGAAAGCACGAAAATCCTCTCAAACTTTGTATTGTTTTTTAATTTTTGTATTAAGACTTCCAGATTGTGCTAATCTGTTTGACCTCTTTGTTTCTTAGTTATTTGATAAAATATTATACTATTTTATTTTGTGTAATGAGTAGTTTATCTACAAAGCTTCTATAATTTCAATATAATTTTGCTATTCAAATCATGTTTTGTACTCTTCATGTTCATTGAATGCATATGGAAGTTGTATTATGCTATTTGATTAAATTCTTTGGAATTCTAGCTTTGCTTTCTGTTAGTTTCGAGCATGCAGATTGTTGAATGGGCCTTCAAATCTCACCCGAAAGGAAGATTTCCTATGCCTATTTACTTGAAATATTGGCGCATCACCTTAGCTTTAGATTTTATTTTTGTATATTTGCTTCCTTTTCCCTTTTCACCCCCCATTGTATGAAGAGTGGGCTTCTTTGAAATCCGAAGGTTACTCAGTTTAGCGCAATTGGTTACCCCATTCACCGAGTTTCCCTTAAGGCTGTGTGCCTAGAAATTTTAGGCATCAACAGTTCTTTTTTTGGCACACCCGGTGGGACTCTTTTTGAATGTATCTAATTTTAGAGTGGGTGAATAAGCCATAGACCTATTACTAGATCCTAGATAGCGAATAACCCTAGCCTGCCAGTGCCACTGCTAGTAATAGTACAAGCAAGAGCCCATCCAATGAATGTCTTGAATCCTCCACAAGTCCCATTACCAATGGCTAATAGAAATTATGTAGCATGGGACACTGAAAGCCCTCTTATAGCACTAGTAGCAACAATCATGTGGGCTCCCATCCCAACGTCTACTTTAAAATCTTTATCAAAATTCACCGGGGAAGGATCAAAAACACCATTCGAACATCTGTAGGATGTGGCAAACGTGTGCTTGGTGCATGGTGTCACTGATCAAAACATAGCACTAAGGTTTCTTGCAACCTCTTTCAAAGGCAAGACACTATATTGGTACCGCACTCTGGAAGCTAATACCATCGACACCTGAGATCAGCTCAGAGATCCTTTTATGAGCAATTTTTAACCAATGGAGATTGGTCCTCGCTATTCCAACAACTAGTGACCATTAAGTGGGCCCCTCAAGAGGCCATGGCCGAATTCAATGCCATGTTTCACACAACTTGGAAAAGGATCTAGATTGCTATTCGCCCACCTACTGATTAGGTGTTAATGTTCCATCTAAAATCTCTCAATGCTGACATTTTGATGATGATTTAGTCCCTTGGTGGGAACACCTTGCCGGATGTGTATAACATTGTTGTTAAGACAAAGAATAATTTGATCAATGTTGAAAAGTTACCACCTCGACCTGCTATGCCTGTATTCGTAGAATTGTTTGCTCCTGCTCAAGAGATAGCTTCTACCAGTGTGTTTGCTCCTCGCCAATCTATGCACACATATCCAAGCACACCGAAAAATGTTGCTTCTACATCTAACCCTTCAGTAGCTGAGATGAGCGACATCAAGGATTTGTTGCGTATCTTCTCAAATGAAATAATTAGTATCAAGTGGCAACAATCTACGCCTACAAAGCCAACTTTCCAAAATTACCAAGGTAGAAGACCTTCCTACTAGCAGAACCAGTTCCAAGGAGGTACGTGCACAAATTCACAGACTCAATCAAATAATCAGATAGTGCTAGTGCCTACTCTACTACAAAATGTTCAGCCAAGTTCGAATAGAGAGCTGGTAGTGAGGCAAAATAATCTCGCTGATGATACCAATTCTTGGTGCTTCCCCTACAATGAAGAACATATGCCCCAAAATTGTTTGTGTGGAAATTTACATTAAAGAGTGGCGGAACAATGCAGTTAAGGTGTCGCATCCAATTTTGGAGGTTATGCATATGCCTCTCCGTAAATGGAAAAAATGGTACGCACCACTCAAATGCAAGGAATGTCCTTGGAGCAAGAAACATATATAGCTCTCGTTCCTGCACTCTTCTTATGGATGGAAGGAGAAGAGGTGGTGTTAGCAAATGATATCTCCACATCAAAGGCCCCACAAGTGCAATCCGATTATAACATTCGCTCGAAGAGAAGATTCACAGGCAAACCTGTCGCTCAATAGCCCAAAAGTGTTCCCAACCAAGCTCCTAGTTTCTCCGCAGTTGTACAACAATCTCAACCATGCAAGGAGATTGTTATAACAAAGTCTAAGGAGCAAAAGCCTTTGAATCTACCACCATTCAATGTGGTGGAACAGTTGAAGAAATCCTTTGCTAATGTATCCCTTTGGGATATCTTAGCTATCCTGGAGCAAAATTTGTTACTACGGAAGGCCCTACTAGAAGATGTAAGCATAGAAGCAACAGAGCAACCATCCAAGGAAAAGGCCATTGATTCATTGTCTCAAGAAAAATTCCTCACAAACAATGGAGAGGAAGCCTTGACCAAAAGTAAAGGTAAACCAAAACTAAAGCCCTTTTTCTAAACTCTCATTGTGGGTAAAATATTGTTGCATAATTCTATGATTGAATCTAGTGCTAGCACCATAGTCATGCCTAAGCAAATAGTTGAAGCCTTAGAACTTAGCTCTAAACCTTTAAACAAAGGGGTTATTCAGCTTGATGGGAATAAGTTTGAAACTGTAGGTGTCATCAAGAACCTCCCATTGACTCTGTTTCCCTTCCCTAGTATCACAGTCCCACAAGATACCGTGATCATTGACGTCCCTCCCATGTTCAGTCTTTTCTTATCCTGGGAGTTCACTGCCAAAATAGGCAGGTATCTTTCTTTAGATTGGTCACACTTAATTATTAGGACCAAGCATGGATCTAAGATGAAGATATTGTCTATGTTAGGGTTAGAAAGGCAGATATCTAACAATTAAATGTAGATTTAATTAATAAACAGAGAAACTAAAACAAACATAGAATAAATTATAACAGAGAATTTAACATGGTTCACCCAATCCGGGCTACATCCACCAAACCGCAACCATCCAATGATTTTATTATCCAGTGCAAAACCTATTACAATCTTGCGAATAATCATGTTTTTCATCATACTGTAACCCCCATCCGAACCCCTTTTTAACAAGCTTAGAAGCTTCTAGATTAGGGTTCTACAAAGTCAGTTTTTTCCTTTTCCGGTGATGACGTGAAAAAGTAGGAGAAAAATTTTTCTCGGGGGTTGCCACCCTTGAACCCCCACCCAGGGCCCAGCCCGGCCTCAAACCCCAACAATGATACATGCTAGGGTGTACAGTATAGCATGATCAGTTGCCACATACCAACAATATCCCCCTTGGAAATTGATTAGGCTCCACACCAACACAGTCTCCCACTTGGAGACTGATTAGGCTCCACACCAACACAATCTCCCACTTGGAGACTGATCCTAGATGGCATTGTTGCACTTACAGCTCCCATTGGAAATAAGTACCTTGGACTCTGCTGTTCTGTTATACTTGAATTCAACCTTAAAGGACAATCGAAGCTGAAGAGGAGCTCAACTTCTCCCTTGTCACCGCCTTCGTAAAAATATCTGTTGGATTGGCATCTATATGTATCTTGTCCAACTTGACCTGTCCATCCTCCAACACCGACTGAATAAAATGATATCTCAACTGTATGTGTTTTGTTTTAGAATGCAAGGAAGAATTCTTTGCAAGATGTATAGCACTCTGGTTGTCTGTAAAAAAGTAATTTCCAGCCTGTTGTTTGCCCAACTCGTCCATAAAAAGTTGCAGCCATATCATCTCCTTTGTCGCCTCTGTTGCAGCAACATACTCTGCCTCTATGTTGGATAAAGCAACCACATTTTGCAATCGAGAAATACAACTCACTGCTATCCCACCAACTGTAAATACATAATGTGTGGTACTCCACTTGGTATCTATATCCCCTGCCAAATCTGAGTCAACATAGCCTTTTAAATCAGTATTAGAGCCCCCAAAACATAAACATTTATTGGATGTACCTCTCAAGTACTTGAGAATCCATTTTACCGCATTCCAATGCTCAACTTCAGGATGACTCAAATACCTGCTAACAACTCCTATGGCATGTGCAATATCCGGTCTTGTGCATACCATGGCACACATTAAACTGCCTACAACTGAAGCATATGGTACCTTGGATATTTTTTCTTCCTCCTCTTGTGTCTTTGGACACATATCCTTAGTCAATTTAACATGACTAGGCAAAGGTGTGTTGACAGTTTTTGCATTTTCCATATGAAATCTCTGTAACACCTTTTCAACATAATTATCCTGAGATAAAAATAATTTTCTTTTTTTCCTATCTCTACAAATTTTCATACCAAGGATTTGTTTTGCTGCCCCCAAATCCTTCATAGCAAAAGATTTTGCTAACTGTTGTTTTAGCTTACTTATGTGATCCATGTTAGACCCAGCTACAAGCATGCCATCAATATATACACATAAAATAATGTAGCTGTCATTATCCAACCTCTTAAAATAAACACAATGGTCAGAATTACACCTGTTGTAGCCTTGCTCAACCATAAAACTATCAAATTTCAAGTACCATTGCCGAGGTGCTTGCTTCAAGCCATATCAACTTTTCTTCAATATGCACACTAGTTTCTGCTTACCTTTGACCTCAAATCCTTGTGGTTGTTCCATATATATTTCCTCTTCCAAATAACTATGGAGAAAGGTTGTTTTAACATCAAGTTGTTCTAAATGAAAATCTTCAGTAGCCACAATACTTAAAACAATACAAATAGAAGTCATTTTAACAACTGGAGAAAAAATCTCATCAAAATCAATACCCTTTTTTTGTGCAAATCTCTTTACAACTAATCTAGCTTTAAATCTCTTCTTACCTCCATTCTCCTCTTTTAGCCTATAAACCCATTTGTTTGGTAAAGCCTTTTTACCTGCATGCAACTTACATAATTCCCAAGTCTGATTTTCAGCAAGGAGTCAATTTCTTCTTCCATTCCATGCTCCCACTGAACCTTGGTATCCACCTGCATAGCTTCATCATAATATTACGGTTCACCAACATCAGTTAAAAAAATAGTATACAAAGAGGGATAGAATCTTTCTGGAGGTCTACTTATCCTTGAAGATCGTCTAACATTCACATGAGTTTGTGGTATGTGTTGTTGATGTTGTTTCCCAACATGAGGAACCACTGAAACATCATTATTTGGAATATCATCCAACACTGCATAATTATTTCCTTTCTTCTTATGCTGCAACAATAGATCTTTGTACAAAACTTTCTCATTGAATATGACATCCCTACTTCTTACAATTTTTTTATTTTCAAAATCCCAAAGCTTATAACCAAATTCATCAATGCCATATCCAACAAATATACATTTCTTTGATTTTACATCAAGCTTGGTTCTATTTTTAGAATCTACATGTGCAAATGTTTCACAACCGAAGGTTGTGAGAAAAGAATAACTCACCTTCTTACCTTTCCATGCTTCCTCTGGAATACCACAACCCAAAGGATTAGAGGGACCTCTATTAATTAAATAAACAACAGTGTTTATAGTCTCTGCCCACATTTTTAAAGGCAACCCAATATGCAATCTCATAGTGCGTGCACACTCCATTATTGTTCTATTCATGCGCTCAGCCACTCCATTTTCCTATGGAGTCCTTGGAACTATTTTCTGCCTACGAATACCATTAGAGGAACAATAATCTTCAAACTCTTTGCTGCAATACTCACCACCATTATCAGATTTAAGACATTTTAGCTTTTTACCCGTCTCATTCTCAACCAAGCTTCTCTATTTTTTAAAGGTTTGAAATACATCAGATTTCTGCCTAAGGAAATAAATCCATACCTTCCTAGTTACATCATCAATGAATGTAACATAATACAGAGAGCCACTGAGAGAAGATACCTGAGCTGGTCCCCATACATCCGTATGCACAAGCTCCAATTTCTCATCTTTCTTTTGCTTCCCATCTTTGAGAAAACTTACTCTCTTTTGTTTTCCATACACACAACTTTCACAGAAATCCATATTAACACATTTTAGACCTGGTAAAATATTATTTGAATGAAGTAATTTCATACCTTTTGCACTCATATGCCCTAGTCTATTATGCCACAGTGTTGATTCAGAGTCCACAACAACTGTATGATCTTCTGCCTATTGAACTGCAATAATTGTTCCTGAACATTGACATTTTTTCATAACAATTAAAGTAGAAGGAACAGTATGACCTGTACAAAGATATTAGGTGCCTACTTTCACACCTTTTGCTACCACTAAGGCACTCTTTGTGACCTTCCAATTTTTATTACTAAATGTAACAACACAACCTTCATCATCTAGTTGCCTTGCTAAAATTAAATTTTTGTTTAACTTTGGAACATGCCTTACCTCATGTAGTAGCCAATTATTCTTTTGCAACTTAATTTTGATTCTTCCCTTTCCAACAATGACAGGGTTCGGCTTACCTAGCAAAATGACCCCTGAATCTAACACCCATGAATCATCAGCATTATCTCAAAGCATGGCCTCTTTCTATTTTTCTGATCTGACTCGGACCACAATGTCTCTAGATTGGGATGTTTTGTCCTTTGATTTTCCTCGTGACTTCCCACGATTTTTAGAATTGTTTCCTCTCTCCTTTGTTCTGCCCCTACTTTCTGCATTCAAAACACTGTCTGATGTGGATGTTCCACCTGAGCTTTTCCTACGAATTTCCTCTCTCAAAATAACACCAACAACATCATCAAATTTCAATGTATTTGAACCAGAAACAAAATTGCTAACAACCATTACCAAGCTATTCCAACTTTCAGGCAAAGAACACAAAATCAAAAGAGTCCTAACTTCTTCATCAAAGTTTACTTTTATAGAAGTTAATTGACTGGTGACCGTATTAAACTCATTCAAATGATTAGTAACTGACCCACCTTCTACCATTTTCATATTAAATAAACGCTTCATAAGAAATAACTTATTTGAAGCCGAAGGATTTTCATATAACTTCGCCAGGGTTTCCATCAACTCTTGAGTTGTCTTTGCTATTGTAATATTGAACGCCATCGATTATGCTAGGCATAAACGAATACTACCAAGAGCCTTTCTATCCAAAATATCCCAGTCCTCATCAAACATTGCTGCGGGTTTCTTGGTTTTCCCTTCCAATGGCCACCATAAATCCTTCTGATAGAGGTAGTCCTCCATCTGCATCTTCCATAACTGATAGTTCTTCCCATTAAAATTCTCAACCTTCTTACCCTCGTCTGCCATTACTCCCACTCAATCGTGAGACCTTCCTACAGACAATAATTGAAACACAACCCGCTTTGATACCACTTGTTAGGGTTAGAAAGGCAGATATCTAACAATTAAATGTAGATTTAATTAATAAATAGAGAAACTAAAACACACATAGAATAAATTGTAACATAGAGAATTTAACGTGGTTCATCCAATCCGCGCTACATCCACCAAACCGCAGCCATCCAATGATTTCATTATCCAATGCAAAACCTATTACAATCTTGTTGATAATCATGTTTTTCATCATACTATAACCCCCATTCGAACCCCTTTTTAACAAGCTTAGAAGCTTCTAGATTAGGGTTCTACAAAGTCAATTTTTTCCTTTTTTTGTTGATTTTTCCTTTTCCAATGACAACGGGAAAAAGTAGGATCAGTCGCCACATACCAACAGTTTGAACCTTTACATTTAGAACATATAGCAGATGAGGCCATGATAAATTTTAAGGCTACTCATACCTCTATCACCAAAGATGAGATGTATTGTACTAAGTTACTTGAAGATGAGAAGGTGACCAGAGACTGGACTGATGAAGAAGAGGTCCTCTTGAGTGAATTTATAAATACTGATCCTTTTGGAAATTATCATGCCACCAGATTAGGAACTTATGTGATATATGATGAGGATCAAGTGATTCTAAAGGTGATGAAGGAACCCGAGGGTGGTCATGCCTCAGAGTTGTGGAAACTACATTTTGATGGAGCAAGGTGTAATGTTGGTGTGGGAGCTAAGATATGTTTGACATCCCAATCAAATGAAGACACTTAGATCTTTTCGCTTTCAATTTTCTTGTTCAAACAATGAGGATGAATATGAAGGCCTCGTGAAAGGTCTAAGTCTTGTGGAACAGATGGGCATTAAATAGATAATGGTGTTCGGGGACTCTGAGTTGACAGTCAATCAAGTTCAAGGTGTTTCTGCAACCAAGAATGTTTGCATGTGATCTTATAGACATAGGGTCTGGGAAATAATTGAAAGTTTTGAAGCCTTCAATATCCAGATGGTTCCCAGAGAGAAAAATGCAGGTACGAATTGCATGACGATAATAGGATGTCAATTTGACCCTGTTTCCAACTTAATCGAGAACATACACCTTGTGCGAGTGATTGTTCAACCAAAAATCCCAGACAATGACCAGAATTGGTAAGTGTTCGAAAGTGACAATCAAATTGCCTCATTCATTCAACACTCAGGAGAGTTTTCCAATCAACCCAAACCAAAAATTGTAGAAGCTTATGAAGGGAAAAATATTTAGCTAAAGTCCAGCAAGCTTCCGAAAGGACTGGTTTATCTCAAAAATCTATTCGATTGTGATGATGCAAGAAACGACAAGAGGAAGTTTGTAGCGGACAAGGGTGACTATGCAAATTTCCAAGTCGGAGAAGGAAGGAAGCTTAAGGTCGGGAAATATGTCCTACAGGGACCTAATTGAAAGTTTTGAAGCCTTCAATATCTAGATGGTGCGCAAAGATCAAAATGCAGCTACAAATCACTTGACGATATTAGGATCTCAATTTGACCCTGTTTCTAACTTAATTAAGAACATACACTATGTGCGAGTGATTTTTCGACCAACAATTCCAAACAATGACCAAAATTGGCAAGTGTTCGAAAGTGACAATCAAATCACCTCATTCATTCAACACTCAGGATAGTTTTCCAATCAGCTCAAACCAAAAATTGTAGAAGCTTATCAAGGGAAAATTATTTAGCTAAAGTCCAACTAGCTTCTGAAAGGACTGATTACTCTCAAAAATATATTCAATTGTGATGATGCAAGAAACAACAAGAGGAAGTTTGTAGCGGACAAGGGTGACTATGCAGATCTCCAGGTCAGAGAAGGGATGAATCTTAAGGTTGGGAAAGATGTCTTGCAACATGATAAAGATAGGTTCATTCATTTTTGCAAAAAATATAAAGGAGTAGTGGCCTAGTCATATGATGACCTCAAGGGATATGATCCTAAAGTCATCCAAGATACCATATAGCTGACGGAAGGGGAAAAACCTGTCTGCTAGAAAAAAAGGCCAATAAACCCAAAGATTGAGTCACTAATGGCGCAAGAGCTGAGGAAGCTAATCCATTCTTGGACTGTCTTCTTAATCAAGCATAGTACATGGGTGTCTAACCTAGTTCTAGTCCAAAAGAAAAATGGGGACATCCACCCCTATGTTGATTTCCAGGATCTGAATAGGGTGTCCTTGAAGGACCACTACCCATTGCCTTCCATGGAATCAATCTTGGAAATAGTGGCTGGCTCAGAAATGTTTTCTCTCCTAGATGGATTCTCTAGTTACAACCAAATCCGGGTCAAAGAGGAGGACCAAAACAAAACGACGTTCACTACTAAGTGGGGAACATTTTCCTATGCAAAAATTCCCTTTGACCTCTTGATCTACTTGGATGATCTTATTGTATTATCTAAGTCAAAATATTATCATTTTGATCATCTTGAAATGGTTTTCAGAAAATTCCAGGAGTTCGGGGTATCCCTGAACTCGAAAAAATATGTTTTTGAAGTGCCTCAAGAAAAATTACTAGGACATGTGTCCAAAGACGAAGTTGCTATTGATCTAGATCAGGTGAAGGCAATCAAAGAACTTCCCCTACTAGTTAACAAAAATGGAGTTCAATCCTTCCTAGGGAAGGTAAATTTCGTTAGTAAATTCATTTCAGATTTTGTAGGTTTAATTAGACCTATCACCTTGATGCTCAAGAAGGATCAGTTATTTAAGTGGAAAAAAGAGGTAAGAGAATCCTTTGAGAAGGTCAATGAGGCTATTTCTTTAGCTCCTGTGCTAGTAAACCCAAACTTATCAAATGAATTTATAATGTATGTGTTCGGTAGCAAGTCTAGCATCACTACTATTTTAACTCAAAAAGATAATGAAGGGAAGGGAGAACATCCGATAGCCTTCCACTCCCGGACTTTAAAGGACTATGAGACGAAGCATAACTTTGTCAAGAGGCAGGCGTTCACCATTCTCAAGGGGCTTAAATTTTTTTGACACCTCATATATTGCAGTAAGGTGCTCGTATACATGGCACATTCCAGTGTGTGCAAGTACATTATGGAAGGATAGATCACTGAAAAGAGAGCCAATTGGATAACCAAGATCCTTGAGTATGACATCGAGGTTAAGCCCACAAAGACTGTGCAAGGAAGAGGATTATGTGAATATTTGGCACGAGATAGTGAAGTGGCAACCGAGGAGGAACAACTTGAGCTAGTTCTACTAAATGAATTTGAGTCTGAAGGCTATTGGTTGGCAAATAGAATGAGGTTTATGCAGACAAGGAAATATCCGAGGGGCATCCCTTCTCAGAAGAAAAGGTTTTATAGATTACAGAACAATGGGTATGAGCTAATTGAAGGGGTTCTCTTCAAAAGAAATTTCAATGGTGTTCTTCTACAGTGTGTAACTCAAGAGCAGTCACAAAAAAATCTAGATGTATTCCATAGCAATCCCGTAGGTGGACATTTCTCTACTAAGACCACCGCCATTAAGATTATGTGTGTAGGATATTTCTAGCCTACACTGTTAAATGATTCTCACTCTCTAGTCAAATCCTGCAAAGAATGCCAATTCTTCATAGGAAGGAGGAAGAAATTGGCTATGCCTCTGAATCTGATAGTAGTTGAAGAACCCTTTGCTCAATGGGGTCTTGATTTCATTGGGATGATTAATCCCACCTCCAGTGCTGGGCATAAATGGATCCTTAGGGCCACAAATTATTTCACCAAATGGGTTGAGGCCATGCCTTTGAAGAATGCGACTGAGGCAGAGATCGTAAACTTCCTGGAAGAGTTGGTAACAAGGTTCATCCCACCCAAGACCATCATCTTTGACAACGCAAAAGCCTTCCTAGGTTTGAAGGTATGCCAATTTTCACTAAGGCATGGAATTTTCCTAAAGACATCCTCAAATTATTACCTGTAGGGAAATGGTTTGGCCAAGTTGACTAACAAGAATTTAGTTTGACTTATCAAAAGAATAGGATCAGAACACTAGAGAGTGCCATAGAAACCTCAAAGTAGTGCTCTAGGTGGACCACATAACTCCCAAACAAGTGTTAAAGACTTCACCATATGAGCTAGTATACGAGAAGGAAGCACTATTGCCTGTTTCCCTAGAAATTCCCGCACTAAAATTGCTTGAATCTCTGGAAGTAGAGAAAAATGGAGCCATGGAGGTTCGGTTAGATGAATTGCTAGAGGTACAAGAGAAAAGGGAAAATGCGCTAATGACCATGTGCAATCAACAACAAGTGGTTAAGAAATGGTTTGATAAGAAAACTTCCGACCAAGGTCTTAAGTGCAGAGATTTGGTGCTAAAATACAATGAGAGAGCCGCGAAGCTCGACCAACATAGCAAATTTGATAGTCTGTGGGAGGGTCCTTATCGCATCATTCAATGTAAACAACACAATGCATTTGAATTGGAAAACATAGAAAAAGAAGCACTAGGAATTCTTGTCAATGGAATTCACTTTAAACTTTTCAATTAGGTTTATTAACCATTTAACCATGTAAATATGTAAATATGTAATTATTTTTGTGTGTTTTTTCGGGCTGAGTCTTTATCTAAGCATAACCCTTTTAGCCAAGAAGCAACCAAAAGCAAAAGAGATAGGAACTAGACAAAAACATATATATCTATTCATTGTATGGTAATATTTACTTCAAGATATTAAAGTGCAAAGTGGATCTTAGGAAAAGTATTTTGAGAATATATATATAGAGAAAAGAGAAGAAGGAAGTTTTCATTCATTCAAAATCTAAAGAGCAGGAGTAGCATCAACAGTGACAGGAGTAGTAGGCAAAGGAGGATACACCAAGTCTTTGAAATCAGTGTACCACTCCACATCGTAGATAGGATCTACATTGAAGCACCTCAGTAGGAAGTGGTAGGTGCAAGACACCCTTTGACGATATTCCCTAATGGTCATAGCATGAAATCCATCCAATAAAGGTACCCAAGGCACCAATGTATCCTCTTCAATGAGCCAACGAAGATCACTTGTAGTCGGAATACCAAGGCCATACTTTGCAGTTGCCACAATCTCCCCAAGGCCTCCGAGATAGCACTTGGGAAAAATATCCCTAGTAAGCCTCAATATCATTGGTTTTTGTACATGAATATCTAGTAGAGAGGCAACAAAGTCGGAACAAATATTAGTATTCACTCGATATTTGTCCTCATATTCTATAAAGTCTTTTCCCAACACCCACTTAATTGCAATTATGGATAAGGAATGCTTATTCTTCGTCATGTGCTTCAAATTCCTATTTGAAAATTCTCCTAGGAAAGCTACCTGATATTTATTACTGGTCAACCTAATGGGAGTATCCATTATCTCTACCAATAAACCCAATTACTAAGTATGAATTCTATTGTCATCCTTAGATCTATTTATAGAGGTAGTTGAGAGTACATTGTGTGTGATAAGGATGATGCTGATCGGGGTGCAAACTCAAAAATCCCACTAGGTTCTACTTGCTACGTGCGAAGTAAGATGGGGTAATTAATCAGCTAAATCTTGCAGTGTATGCAAGTGGTAACCTACACGATCAAGTGCCAAGTGTCTAGCTGTGGACACCATTTAGTTTGCAAATATCAAATCAAAATATTTTTGTGTAATCATTGTGCCCTTTGCTTAATCATTCTTGTTATCACCTGAAATTGCACCCTATTGAACCTGATGTTCAACACCTCAGTGTAACATGGGAAGACCTCTAAAAATGTGGGTTTCTTTTAAACAGAGGTCAACCTCTAGAGAAGGCCGGATTCCTATGGTGTCACCTAACTACTGATCTTGTAAGGAAAAGGGAGAAGGAGAATGGATAAGGAACTAATGAAAATACTATTTCTATGGTGATGCACCAAATTCACTAAGAAGACACATAACACAACTTACACGCACAAATTCAGTCAATGACAAAAAGCTTTGTTGTGCACAACTCAATCACATACATTTCCTGCATAAAAATTTCATGAGAAGGTTAATATGGCTACACTCCTAGAAGGAAGAAATAACTTCACAGCTAGAGAGTACTGCACTTTGAACACATCTCACAACCTGCAAAAATACATATTGCTCTACAGAAAGGTGCTGAAATAAGACATAACCACAAGGAATCATATAGTTTCACAAGTAGTTTCATCAATTATACGAATGCACACAATCTAATAGAAGGATCGAAAAGGTAAATCGCTTATAGTCATTGATTTCAATGGTGAATACTGATATACATGCCTGTCATGAGTTACAAAACATAGTCTCTCTTCTGCAGAGAACTCCACAAGTTACAAAAGCAGAAAAAGCACCAGGTAAGAACTATCTACAAAAGAGGCAAAAATGACATATATATGAGAACTAAAAGTGTCACCCCTTTATTTTCTAGGGTCTACAAAATATCGGCCTTCAGAAAAGATCTGCCCTTAGATATTTTGAATGAAGTTAATGCAGCGTCCCCGCTGTCCATGTCGGTGTGAAAAAATTGCCCTCAGGAGAAGCCTTCAGATCTTTTGCAATCACAGTATTAACTTCATGGCCTCTGTGTCCACCCTTGAACTTCCCTACCGAACTGCCTTGAATGCCTTGAGGTATTATCATTAATGTCTATCAACCCTCGCCAGTTGACATCCCAGTTGTCCCTACAGTCTCCGCCCTTCTATTTACCGACGACACCTCATGGATATCGAACTGATTCATCGCTTTA
Source organism: Sequoia sempervirens (assembly GCA_007258455.2). Classification (NCBI taxonomy): domain Eukaryota; kingdom Viridiplantae; phylum Streptophyta; class Pinopsida; order Cupressales; family Cupressaceae; genus Sequoia; species Sequoia sempervirens. Next base: position 35,625,587 of record VDFB02000009.1, on the reverse strand, counting down.
TTCTTAGAGCAGATCCACATTGCTTATGTTCTGCTAATCTTCTTCATAGGGGTCAAACTGCCACGGCTCTCCTGTAGCCTCCTCTGATTAGCTAAAAAAATGTTACATGGGATCACTAGACGGTCAAGGGTCGCTCAGATTGAATCGCATGTCGGTGAGACACCTACCGTGTCTCCCTGATGCGATTATACTCTACAGCAACATCGACAAGACTTTCGCCCTCGGCAAGAGGTCATAGCGGGCACTAAGAGTCATGCCGATACCCCTCATTGATTGGCAATTCCATCGCTATCGGAAAGACTCTCCATTGTTGGCAAGAGCTTTCATCGAGCCCTTCATCCTTCGGCGAGACACCATCTGGTCGGGGAGACCTCTTAGCGAACATAAACCACTTTCCCCGGGCTCGAACATTTCCTTCGATGAGACACTGGCAAGTCGGGAAGACCTCATGCAGAAGCCCTATCATTATACTGTTGTGCTCCTCTGTCAGCAAGACACCCATGTGTCAGGAAAACCTCTTGCCGAAGGCACAACCCCTCGCCAAGACCCCTCATTGGTCGGCAAGACCTCAAAGCGATGATGTCTCCTTTCATCGGCGAGCTCATCTTCATTTCGGTCGGGGAGACTTTGCTTGGTCAGTGAGACCTCTCGCCTAGCTCACAAATTTTGCTGAGACCTCCCCATGTCAGTAGGACATCTCCCCGAGCTCATCATCATATACCGAAGGCACCATCCTTTTGGTGAGACATCATTCGGTCGCTGAGATGTTACAACGAGGCCCACCTTTTCTCCCTGTTGACATATCTTTTCGTCGAGACCTTCGCTAGTCACCGAGACATCTCACCGAGCTCCTACTCTTCGGCGAGACCCCCGGCCTTCGGTGAGACATTACGCCGAAGGAAAAGCCCTTCTTCGAGACCTCCTTCGCCATCAACGAGACCCTATTTGGTCGCCGAGACATCACGGGGAACTCAAATCCTTCGCCGAGCTCACCACTCCATGTTGGCAAGACCTCGTCGGGTCGGCAAGACTTCTCAGCGAGATGAAAATATTTTGGCAAGCTGAGACCATTTTGGGGAGACTCCCATGTGTCGGTGAGACATTATACCAAAGGAAATCCCCTTCGGCGATACTTTACATAGTCAGAGAGACATTACCCTGACCGAAATCATTCCCCCCGACGCCACCCTTGTGAAAAACTGTCGGCATGACCTCCTTCCAATCAGAGAGATACATGAAGACTCATAGCGACCCAAATGTCCTGGCGACGGGTGTATTAAACCAAGTAGAACGCATTGCTAGTCGGCAAGACAACAGGAGGGTCTTGCCGACTTTCTTCTCTGATGAGTTTTTTGTGCCAAAACTGATCAAGGCATGCCTTCCAACAGACCTCCTTGTGAAATATCCTCAGGTGGATGATCTAACCCTTGATGCAAATTCCCCATTCGGCCTTTATGAACACCTGAAACACAATTTGTCCTACCTGATGAGCCCATAGGTGAAAATCGGGCAACATTTCTAGCAACCTTTGCTGGATGTTTGCCTGCTAAACATAGAAACCAGTAGCCAAACCTGTCCATTGGGCTTGGAGTCACTTAGAAAAACCCTCAGAATAGACCAAGAGCAGCTCACACCTGGCTGCAATTCACTTGAGACTCATGAAGAAGATCAAGACACTGGAACTTGCTGAAACCAGAGAAACTGAGGTGAAACTGTTAAACTGTGTTGGAACAACACTTAGGGAATGAAACAACATTTAAACTAAAGTGCCGAAGAACTTATTGAAAGCATAAAACCTAACCTAATATGTACAATGGAGGAACCTATCAGACTTCAAAACAAGGCTTGAGATGTATCCCATTGGCTGGGATAGGAAGCACTTCACCTTCAGTTGTGGCCAGTTGGTACACATTGTGTTCTTTGCAGTCTTTAACAATAAATGGACCCATCCACATGTTGTCAAACTTGGTGTGATGGCCTGGCCTGCTTTTCAGAACATCCCATTTGAGAACAATATCACCTTCTTTAAAAGTTTTGACTGTAGCTTTCTTGTCAAATGTTCTCTTTGTTTGGAGCTGATGATACTCCAAAGTTTTCATTGCCCTATCTCTTGATTCTTCAAGCTCCATGATCTCTACATACCTTATGGACATTGGGTCATGTTCTTCATACGTCTCCAACTGATGAACGATGTCCAGAGCTGGGAGCTCTGCAGACAGAGGTAACCTAACCTCTTTACCATAAACAAGGATGTATGGAGAATTACCCACTGATCTCTTAGGGGTTATCCTATCTGCCCAAAGTGTAGATTTCAATGTGGTATGCCAAATTCTTTGATTCTCTTCCATAGTCCTCTTAATGATTCTGATCAAGTTTTTATTTATACTTTCAACTAATCCATTACCTTGTGGGTAATAATTAGAGGAAGTATTCAAATGAATCCCGTGTTTAATAGCCCAATCTGTGACTCTTAATCCAACAAATGCAAGAGCATTATCTGAAATGATGGAGGTAGGAACTCCAAATCTGGTGATTATGTCTTCATAAAAGCTCAGAACTGAAGATTCATTTGCTTCTTTGAAAGCTACTGCCTCTGTCCAGCGTGTAAAATAGTCTATAGTAGTAAGCACCCACTTATGACCGGCACTGGATGGTGGATTAATTGGCCCAATGAAGTCAATGCCCCATCTCATGAAGGGCTGCTCCACCTAAATTGGATGTAGAGGCATAGCAGGAAGCTTTTCTTTTCCTGAAAATAAACACATTTAACACACTTTCTTGACTATGCATATACATCCTTAAACAAGCTGGGCCAGTAGTAACCAGCTCTCATGATTTTCCAAGCAGTTTTCCTTGGAGCAAAGTGTCCTCCTGAAACTCCATCATGCAACTCATGTAGTACTCTTTCTGTTTGATCAGTATCAATGCATCTTAACAAGACACCATTCAGATCTTTCTTGAAAAGGATATTATCAATAAGGATATAAGGAATTGACTGCAATATGAAGTATCTTCATTTTTCTCTATCCAGACCTGGTGGACATTCACTAGTACGAAGAAAGTGGGTCATCTCTTGAACCCAACCTGCAACTGATGTAGGTGCGACAACCTGAACATTTTGAGACTCATTCGTATTAGTTAAAACAACACCAATTTTTTATTTCTGTGCATCTTCAGAAGTGGAGGGAAGCTACTCACAAAGTCCTCTACCCCTGACAAGTTTTGTGATGTTGATGTTAACATCAAATTCCATTACTTTTGTGATCCACCCTGCTCTTTTCTCACTTAGATCTTTGTTCAACAAAAATTCCTTCACACTTGAGTGTGCAACCAGAATATGAATTTTATTGTTTGAAACTAGAGGCTTAAACTTCTTTAGGCTTTTGATTACAACGAGAACATGTTTCTCAAGAAATGTATACTTCTCTTCATAATCAACAAGTACTTGACTAAAGAAAGCTATTGGCTGCTCTAAATTATCACTATTTTTTTGAACCAACATAGCAGAGATTGAACCAACGCTGCCAAAAGCATACAATAAGAAGTCTTTAGAGAAATCTGGATTTACCAGTGTTGGAGCTGATGCTAAAGCTTCCTTGATTTCTTCAAAACTGTGTTTTGCTTCTCCAGTCCAATTCAAAACTGCATTCTTTTTAAGCATGGCTGTTAAGGGCTGTAGTAAATTTGCAACATCAAGAATGAATCTTCTTAGAAAGTTGATTCTCCCTAAAAAGCTTTGCAATCCCTTTTTGTGATTGGGTAATGGCAATTCAAGTATAGCTTCAACTCTTTTAGGGTCAATGGTAACTCCATCTTTTGACACTATGTGACCTAATGGCTTACCTTCATGAACTGCAAAGATACTCTTTCGGATTGAGAGATATTCCATATTCCCTGCATTTTTCAAAAACTTGCTTAAGATGTGACAAATGTTCATCTGCAATTTTTGAATATACAGTTATGTCATCTAGATAAACTAGCAGACATTTTTTAATTAAATTCTGAAATGCCATATCCATGGCACACTGAAAGGTGGCACCAACATTAGATAAACCAAAAGGCATTCTCTTATAGGCCATAGTGCCCCATTTTGTTGTAAATGTTGTTTTATACTGATCCTCCTCTTTGACTAGAATCTGGTTGTAACCAGAATATCCATCTAGAAGAGAAAACCTTTCTGATCTAGCGACAACTTGAAGAATTTGTTCCATAGATGGCAAGGGATAATGATCTTTCAGGGATGCTCTATTAAGGTCTCTAAAATCTACACATAATCTTATCTCACCATTCTTTTTTCTAACCGGAACAAGATTAGAAACCCAAGATGTGTGTTTAATTGGAAATATGATACCCCCCTCAACTAACTTGGTTAGCTCTTTGATCATCAAGGGTTCAAGCTTGGGGTTCAATGGTCTCTGTTTTTGTCTAACAGGTTTGGCATCGGGTTCTAACTCAATTGTATGTTGTGAAATATGAGGATCAAACCCTCTTAAATCAAAATATTGCCAAGCAAAAACATCATGATATTCTTGGCATAAAACAATGAAAGCTCTCTTATCCTCAGCTGAACAAATTTTTCCTAATTTGAGAAGCTTACCTTTAAAGATTTCCACTTCTTCATAATGATCTTCTTTCACTTGAATGCCGACTTTGTTCTTCTTAAGATGATCATCAGAATTGAATATGGATTCCAAGGTAACTAGCCTTTTGGGAAGTTTATTTGTCTTTAGTTGTATCACTTGATCATCATACTGCTGTTTGATCTTTTCTTGGTTTACTACAGAAAATTGATCTTCTTGGAGCAGAAAGGTTAAAATTTGTTCATCATTTTCAAATACCTTCCAGTTGATGTTGTTGTCAGGAATTGATGGCCTAATAACCACCTTAACATACTACTGTATTTTGTCTTTTTTAATATCACTTGGGATATCAAACTGCGCTCCAATTGCTGCAAGTCTATCAGCATGCTTATTCTGATTTCGTGGAATAGAAATCAGATTGAAGGCATTAAATTCTTCAATTATGTTCCATACTTTGTTTCTGTAAGACTTCAAAGCATCATTCCTGGCAACATTCAGCCCCCTGATTTGATTAACTATCAGTTCACTATCTCCATAGACTTTCAAACAGTCGATTCCTCTTTTCCTTGCCCATTCAAGGCCTTGGATAAGTCCTTCATACTTAGCACTATTGTTAGAACATGCAAAAGAAAAATGAAAGGCTGAAAAATACTTATCACCCTGTGGAGAAACCAGCATTGCACCTCCACCTGCTCCATTCTTGCTTCTGGAACCATCAAAAAACATTTCCCAAAGTCCACTTTGCTATTGCAACAACTAATCTATACCTTTTTCAAGGTTTGGAATCTCTACATCAGGTTCAAACATCACATAATTACCCATACCAGCATCTTGAATAAGATCTACAAGACTGTCCCACACGTTTTCATCCGCCCATTCATGTAGAAGCACATCAAGAACAACTTCTGATTGAAGTTGTTGAGCAGCAACCAGCTCACTGTCAGTAAAAATGACACAATTTGTGTCTGCAGCAGTAGGAACAACATTGATAGGACTTGGGTTATATGGCTCAATGTGGTCTTTAGCCAAATTTTTAGATTTAATAGTAACTTTGGTTCCATATTTGGTTCTAAACAACATATGCAACCAGTTAGCTGACACATAACCACCTATCTTAGCTGTAAAGTCTCTTGAGAGGCACAAAGAAAAGAAAAGTGGAAGATCTATGACACATATGTCTTGAGGAACTGAGAAATTAGGACAAGCATGAAGGGTAAGATTCAAATCTTTAATAACACCCAATGTACTAATCGAAGTACCATCCAATTGAATCACTCCTTTCTCTAAAGGCTGATACTTCAATCCAAGTTTGTCAGCAATTTTCTTTGGTATTACTGAGCTACTAGCTCCACTATCTACCATACAGTTATGAACTAACTTATCACCTATGATTACTGACACGTAAAATGGAGGTGGTTTAACTTCTTTTCTTGTCTCTTTGCTGAGCTGTTTATCATTTCCTTGAGTATTATTTGTCAACATAGTTCTAACTTGACCTATTGGAGACTCAGATTCATCAGACACTTTAAAATTTGACAAAGCTGAGTGTAACATATCTTTTTGACCTAGGATGGCTAACAAATACCACATAGACATCGTTACATTTGTCTTTTTCATACTATAAAGAATGTTATAGGGTACAACTAGGTTTAATTTATGATGTGCCTTTATGCCAGCGTGGTCAGCTTGCAAGTGTGGCTGCTCCTTCACTGGGGGTTGTTGATTTCTCTGCAATCCATGAGCCACTTGGGATGTAGATGGTTGTGCAGCTGATGCTTTTCCTTTATCAGCTGTTTGATCAAGCTCAAAAGCTCTTTTCTTCACCCTTGTATTAGCTGCAACTGAAGAATCATCTACATTCAATCCATAGAATTTTTCACCTTTCTAGTTAAGAAGAGTAGTGTCATTGGTAGGGTGATCTTGGTGTTGTGGAGATGCATCATTGAATTCATTCTGCTGTGAACTTGAGGCATTTTGTACCATAAGTGCCTGATTAATGAGTCCATTTGAGCAAGTGGCTTGATTATGAGATTGGTTGCAAGGGTAACACCACTCATAATCTACTGCTAAATTATTTTGAATAGGGACAAGATCCTTAACTGCGCTAATAGGCGCTGGAGCATAAGCCTGAAAAGGTCTAGTATTTATACCTTGTCTTGGGCCTTGATAATTGCCTTGGTAAGCTTGTCTATGACCTTGATACTGTTGTTGCTGACCGAAATTCTGCTATTGATAGGGCCTGTTATATGTTTGTTGCTTCTCCAAGGTCACGAGCTTATTTCCAAAAGTTTGTAATAAACTTTTGATCTCTTGTAACTCATTTGAAGATATTGAAACAACAGCTTCTTGTGTTAAAGCAACTGATACTGCTGGAATGAGTGGAAAAGGCACAAAAAGTGGTATTTGCAAAGGGATATTCAAATGAATATCTGGGAATATAGGCATCAGTGGTCTAGGAGCAAGTTTACTAGCTTGTATTACGCTGTTTTCAGCTATGATTGCTACTTCAAATGCATCCGGTAGAGAAACACCCCCCATTGATTGTATCATAACAGTTATATCGCTGTTAAGAGCCTTCAAAAAATACAAAAATACATATTCTGGAGGTGGTCTCACTGTTGTAGGAATCCTATCCCAGGTTCTTTGAAATATGAAATTGAAATCATTCATTTGCTCCTGAGGAGCCCTCTTAAGCGTAGTTAATTGCTCCAACAAAGACAAATTATCAGACCTATCCTGAAACTGCCTGTGTAATTTGTCACCCAACTCATCCCAAGTGGCGACTAAACCTACTCCAAGGCTCTTAAACCATTGTAATGCTCTTCCCTTGAATGATGCTGCAAGAAGTCTTATAGCTACATCTTTCTTGTGTAATGTAATGCACACCACATAAGGAAGCCACGTCTCGTATATGCTCAATCAGGGTAGTCTGGTCTTCTCCAGTGAAAGTTGGAAAGCTTTTCAAAGCTGCCATTGGAATATCATTATGCTATGTCAAATTTAATGGACTACCTCCATTAAATGGCACAAAAGGCTAATTTATGGGAGCAGCCATTAGAGATGGATTTGCTTGCACTCCTGGTGAAACAAAAACTGGGACAGCAGTCTGGAATCTCACAGATGGAGGAGTAGATTTGGTTCTTCTAGAATAGATAAATGTTGTCCCTGACCTCTCTGTTACCCTGCCTGGTCTTCTAGGTGGTGACAGCTACAAATATTCAAAAGGAACTAAGCTGCTCCTTATCTGAACTCTTCTCATAAACTATAAAAGCGTTGATTTTGAAGCTCTTCCTCTTTATGGAGTCGCCAAGTATGCTAGAATGACTTCTGTAAAGTTTGAACTTGCTGGTTGCATACTAAACCAATAGTATAATGTGGAACTGGTCCCATTGGGCGTGCCAGAAATTGTTATCACCTGAAATTGCACCTTTTTGAACCTGATGTTCAACACCTCAGTGTAACATGGGAAGACCTCTAAAAATGTGGGTTTCTTTTAAATAGAGGCCAACCTCCGGAGAAGGCCGGCTTCTTATGCTGTCACCTAACTACTGATCTTATAAGGAAAAGGGAGAAGGAGAATGCATATAGAACTAATGAAAATACTATTTCTATGGTGATGCACCAAATTTACTAAGAAGACACATAACACAACTTACACGCACAATTTTAGTTAATGACAAAAAGCTTTGTTGTGCACAACTCAATCACATACGTTTCCTGCATAAACATTTCATGAGAAGGTTAATATGGCTACACTCCTAGAAGGAAGAAATAACTTCACAACTAGAGAGTACTACATTTTGAACACATCTCACAACCTGCAAAAATACATATTGCTCTACAGAAAGGTGCTGAAATAAGACATAACCACAAGGAATCATATAGTTTCACAAGTAGTTTCATCAATTATACAAATGCACACAATCTAATAGAAGGATCGAAAAGGTAAATCGCTTATAGTCATTGATTTCAATGGTGAATACTGATATACATGCTTGTCATGAGTTACAAAACATAGTCTCTCTTCTGTAGAGAACTCCATAAGTTACAAAAGCAGAAAAAGCACCAGGTAAGAACTATCTACAAAAGAGGCAAAAATGACATATATATGATAACTAAAAGTGTCACCCCTTTATTTTCTAGGGTCTACAAAATATTGGCCTTTAGAAAAGATTCGCCCTTAGATCTTTTGAATGAAGTTAATGCAGTGTCCCCGCTGTCCATGTCGGTGTGAAAAGATCGCCCTCAGGAGAAGCCTTCATATCTTTTGCAATCACAGTATTAACTTCATGGCCTCCGTGTCCACCCTCGAACTTCCTTGCCAAACTACCTTGAATGCCTTGAGGTATTATCATTAATGTCTATCGACCCTCGCCAGTTGACATCCCAGTTGTCCCTACGGTCTCCGCCCTTCTGTTTACCAACGACACCTCATGGATATCGAACTGATTCATCGCTTTATTCTCAGAGCAGATCCACGTTGCTTATGTTCTACTAATCTTCTTCACAGGGGTCAAACTACCACGACTCTCCTATAGCCTCCTCCGATTGGCTGAACAAATGTTACATGGGATCGCTAGATGGTCAAGGGTCACTCAGATTGAATGCATGTTGGTGAGATAGCTACCGTGTCTCCCCGATGTGATTATACTCTACAACAGCATTGGCAAGACTTTCACCCTCGGCAAGAGGTCATAGCGGGTGCTAAGAGTCATGCCGATACCCCTCATTGATTGGAAAGTCCATCGCTATTGGAAAGACTCTCCATTGTTGGCAAGAACTTTCATCGATTCCTTCATCCTTCGGCGAGACACCATCGGGTTGGGGAGACCTCTTAGCGAACATAAACCACTTTCCCCGGGCTTGAACATTTCCTTCGATGAGACACTGGCAAGTCAGGAAGACCTCACGCCAAAGCCCTATCATTATACCATTGTGCTCCTCCGTCAGCGAGACACCCATGTGTCGGGGAGACCTCTTGCCAAAGGCACAACCCTTCACCAAGACCCCTTATTGGTCGGCAGGACCTCAAAGTGATGATGTCTCCTTTCACCGGCGAGCTCATCTTCATTTCGGTCGGGGAGACTTTGCTTGGTCGGTGAGACCTCTCGCCGAGCTCACAACTTTTGCCAAGACCTCCCCATGTCGATAGGACATCTCCCCGAGCTCATCATTTTATACCGAAGGCACCATCCTTTCGGTGAGACATCATTCGATTGCCGAGACGTTACAGCGAGGCCCACCTTTTCTCCCCATTGAAATATATTTTCGCTGAGACCTTTGCTAGTCGCTGAGACATCTCCCCGAGCTCCTACTCTTCGGTGAGATCCCCAGCCTTCGGCGAGACATTACACCGAAGGAAAAACCCTTCTCCGAGACCTCCTTCGCCATCGGTGAGACCCTGTTTGGTCGCCGAGACATCATGTCGAACTCAAATCCTTCGCCGAGCTCACCACTCCATGTCGGCAAGACCTCATTGGGTCGGAAAAACTTCTCAGTGAGATGACAATCTTTTGGCGAGCTGAGACCATTTCGGGGAGACTCCCATGTGTTGGTGAGACATTATACCGAAGGCAATCCCCTTCGATGATACTTTACACAGTCGAAGAGACGTTACCCCGACCGAAATCATTACCCTCGATGCCACCCTTGTGAAAAATTGTTGGCATGAACTCCTTCCAAGCAGAGAGATACATGAAGACTCATAGCGATCCAAATGTCCTGGCGATGGGTGTATTAAACCAAGTAGAACACACTGCTAGTTGGAAAGACAACAGGAGGGTCTTGCCAACTTTCTTCTCTGATGAGTTTTTTGCACCAAAAATGATCGAGGCATGCCTTCCAACAGATCTCCTTTTGAAATATCCTCAGGTGCATGATCTAACCCTTGATGCAAATTCCCCATTCGACCTTTATGAACACCTGAAACACAATTTTTCTTGCCTGATGAGCCCGTAGGTGAAAATTGGGCAACAATTCTCATAAAGTTATTAAGTTGAAAAGCATGTGAAAGGATTTGTACGCCTTTAATTTCCAACTCAAATTCCTAAGAGATGGTGTCGTAGGATATGATGGTTAATCATCATTATGAGTTAATGTATTTTCCAAAGAATAGGAATTTGTTTTGCATGAACGAATGAGTTGGTGGTACATTCCAAATTTATTGCTAAAAGCAACCATTGTTCCCAACTCTAGTTTGAGAAAGGTAATGTTGAATGCAAAATAAGGGCATTGCGAAGAGGCCTGAGTATATAGTTTGTTGAGAAGGAATCCAATGGGGGTTGCAAAGAGAGGTTAAGCATATGCAAAAGTTTTCATAGAGTTCTAAGATGACACAAAATATTGAAGTGGTAGCTCAAGAAGAAATGGTTAGAAGCTTATTAGTCGCCATCATGGCAGTGCCAATGGCCCATGTTTTTAGTGATATCTCTTATGCCTCACCAGGGATGCCAAAAAGGCTAATGTGGCCTTACACAAGGGTTGTACAAAAGACTATTCATAGAAACAAAGTCTAGATAGCAGAAGATTGGGACAATATCTATGACCCTGAGCTCAAAACCAACCCTAAGAATTTTAGGGAAGAAACTTGTGGAAGAATGAAAAAGGTTGAGACTAATGAAAAAGAGTCTTTGGGATACAAGTTGTGGTTCTGTGGTCTTCCGCATTATATGGTTCCCTTAGTGCATCACTGCCCAGAGCTAGTTCACAAACGCGCCCAAAATTTTAATTCAGATACAAGAATCATAGAGGGTTGAAACCTGAGAATAGTAATTAGCGTTTCCGCTATTCGGGATATGCTATGTATCCCGACTAGGAATATTTTAGAAGCACCTGAGAAATTCACCATAGAAAAATTGGATAGTTTTTTGGAAAACCAGAACCCATGCCCTAAGTTTTTACAGTTATGAAACAAAGAGGCCCAAGGGAGATAAGTGCCCACCTTATTTTTTGATTGGAAACAACAGTTTCAATTCAGACATATAAGAAATATTCTTGATGTTGGCTTTTGTTTGCGGCCTAGACAACGACAAAGAGGTGCAAGAGTTTCAAATGGGAATGGGTTTCCAATTAAGAAAGAAACATAGCCTATTTGACTTCGCGAAGACCATTGTTTGGGAGATGTTGCACCAATTCAAGGAGTATCACACACAATATAGATTCAGGTTTTCCTCCTTTCTTTCTCATATGCTTTTGCATCAAAACCCTGATTTCTTTAAATAGCATATGAATTTGTCCATTTTTGATGAAAATGGGGTGAGAAAGATAGTTTCCATGTGGAACCATCTCCTTTCTGTGACTCATGTTTATTATGCATTTTATGAGGCATTCTTGAGTCCAATATTGCAAGATTTTGATAAGGAGGGTCAGGTTGGTTATTTCTGGTTCTTTGCTGAGCAAGTGAGATGGATGAAAGATTTTGTCTCTCCCTATGGATGGTTCCTCAGAGAGGATTTTTCATTTGTCAGGATGCATGGTTTTACTGAGGAACCATTCTTGCTTCTGGTCCATGTAATAAATAGGGTGTTGGCCCTTGAAGTATTTAGGAAACTAGCCATTATAGACTGCAAGTTTTGTGGGGAAAAGCATCAAAAAGGATTTTTCAAATGCCCCTTAAGCTTTGGTACAGTAATAATGGAAAAGAAGCAGACAAAAGGTCTACTATCTGTGAAGCTTGCTTATCCGGGGCTAGTGTTGATTTGCGACAAATGGAAATACAATCCTAAAGATGACTTAACGCATCTCAATATTAGGTGACTCATAGCCCTTGACCCTACTGGGAGACTTGTTGAAGTCCGATATCAGGAGACCGTAGTCTATTTGTGGAATTAGCCTATATTCCCTTGGAGACGGAAAGGCTGCCATGGCTATATTTTTATTTCCCTTTGGCCCAAGCCAATGACCAGTGCAAAATCAAAGCCACCCTCTATAATGCATTGATCAGGAACCATTAGTGGAGTGAGGAGAAGATTGTCGACTTCTGGGTTTATTGAAAAGAGACCAAATGTCTCAATGCTAAATTCTAGGATGCAAATATGGATGACAAGTTTGATGATCTTTGGAATAGAGAGCATGACAACACTGATGCCGAGGAAGATGAGGAAATGGATCAAGAGGAAGAAGTTACAATATTTAGAGCCAAAGAGGAAAAGAAGGCTCAAATACAAGGAGGTGGAAAAGCATTGGAGGGGCCCAATGAAAATCCACTGAGTGCACAAGTAACTGTATCCCATGCAATAGTGATGCGACTATGTACATAGGCCACTAAGAGACCCAAGATGACTTAACAATCTTAAGAAGTCATAAACGTAGACAATTCTCCACCTAAGAAGAGGCTACACACCAATATCACATCAGGAGAAAGCTCGCAAGTACCTACAACAACGAGCCAAGGATTAGAGTCTTCAGCGACATAGGTACTTTTCTCTCCTCTTCTCGCATCTCAGTCTTTAGTTAACCCAATTGTGTTTGTGTCTCTGAGTACCTCAAGTGTCGGCTTGTCATTTTCTACTTCCACGCCCACGTAAAGTTCCTCCCAGTCTTCCTTACTCCCCATCGGATGGGTAGTTTTTACTTTCCAGCAGGCTTTTCCATCTTTTGTCGGAACCTCATCTGAGCCCTCTATTGCAAACCCTTTTGCTTCCATTGTGTTGGTTTCAACCTAGCCTGCCCAACAAATGATTACCTATACGTCTCCGTAACCCATGCCACCACCCCTTGTGAGTTCTTCGGTCACTTCCCATTTCACCAGAGCCTCGCATAACATTCCCCCTTTCTCTCCATTAACGATCACTCTGCCAAGGAGAACAACATCTAAATCCCAGATGATTTCTTTCCCTTTTTCTCTTCCTCCTGATGCACCCTTTGTCGACGAACTGATTAGGTAGCCATCAAAATTATTTGGGAAAAATAGCACATGACTAAGATGGCATGGGCTAGGAGAGCCTAGAAAATAAAATAAAATGATGTTGCGAGACCTATCGATCCACTCATGCAGACCCTCTTTAATGAGGAACAAGGGTCAATAACATTTGCATCCATGATGCCCAACACCATTAAACCTCAAGGGAATATGCAACCCGAAGATTACACAGTCCATGCCATAGGGATCAATCTGTACCAGCTAGACCATAGGACAAAGTTGAACTAATGGAGGAAACTCAGCCGGTCGTGACTATAGAATTTTTGAAGCATAGTTGTCAATTGACCAAAAGGGAAGAGGAGCTCAAGAACATCGAGGAAAGAGTGGAGATCCTGCAGAAGAAAGAAAAGGCTAAAGATGTTGAAATTGCACGCTTGTCTCAACAAGCACAAATGGAAAAGGCCAATCTCTAGGAGGAACTTTCAAAGTTCTAGTCCCAAGATCCAAACCTGGTCGCTAATTTGTAGAAAAAAATTAGGGAACTTCAAGACTAGATGGTGCAAACAAAGAGAGAAGCCTAGGAGAAAAAAAAAAGAGCTTCAGGATCATTAAGCTAAATTGGAAAAAGAAATACAATAAAAGGATAAAGAACTTCAGGACCAATGGGATCAATTTGAAAAGGATATGCGAGAGATAAATGTCTCTCTAGAAAAAGAATGCGGAACCCAAAATCAAGCTGAGTTGTTAAAAAGAAAAGATGCAGAGTTGACAACTCTATAGGAACAACTCATTGCATCCAAAAAGAAAATTGAGGAGTTGATGGAAGAAATCAGGTCAAAGGAGGTTGAGATAAATCTTTTAAAAATTCCTTCCCAACCCTCTGTTCCTCAATCTGATCTTTTCTTGGTGGCACAACAATTATATGTCTCCTACTGGGACAAGGTTAAGTCTTTCTATTTATCCTTATAGCCAACACTTCAATTCATGGTGGATGTGGCGAAACTAAGCAGGGAGGTGTGTGGTAGAATTGAGTAGGTCCCATAATTTATTGCTAAGAAGGTGCCTAAGGCCGAGCAATTGCTAGGAAAATTATACATAGTGACAAATGCAGACTTGGCGAAGGTAGGAATAGATGACTAGAGGTCGACTACCAAAAGGGCAAAGGAATTAATCAATTATCATGCAATGATCCTCCAAGCTAACAATTTCTTGGTCACACTGAGCCTAACTATGAATAATATGCGGATGCAATTTTCTCATTTGACTCAGATGGGCCTATCCTCCCCATTTCTCTTTGACAATTCAGTGGCCACAGTGGAGCATATTGCAACAAAAATAGAAGAAAAGAAACAGGACTATCTGCTTTCCAGTTTTTCAATCAACCTCCCATGACATCAGACATTGAAGGCATCATCTATCAAATAACATGACTTCTTTTTCAGCTAGAGTTTGGGATCGGGATCTCCATGGAGCTTCCATTTAAGGAAATTATTGATCTGCATGAGGCACAAGAGATTCTACATGCCTTATCAATGCCATCTGAGGCAGATTGGCTACCTTTGTAGACTGCCCTTTCAAAGCTCTAAGTGTTTCCCAATGGATAGGGCTCTAGTCTTGGAACCAAAATTTTTGGGTTCTCATTAAGCAGGCGAAATGCCCCTTGTTAGTCACCAAAAGTTGTGGATTTAAATAATCCTTAAGCTCCCTTTGAGTTATATTTTGTTTGGTTTTGCATTGGTCTTGACCCACGCGTTATATGTTTGCAACTCTCTAGGATCGTTTTAGGTGGCGCCTTTGTCCGCTTGCACCACATGTCAACAACGTGCACTTTTGAGAGCTCTCTCCCCTTTGCTTCATCTCCGAGCTCCACCTGACTGCCACATTACATCTTTCGCAGGTACCTTTTTGGCAGACCTCGCAGTCAAAGATTTGAGCGAAGACCGCACCATGTGTCATCTCCGAGGGGACTGTAGCTGCAAGGGAAGGATAAAAGATTAAGAGGCCCCACCTCTATGCCATGTGTCCTAAATGACTCCTTGGGCGGCTTGACACTTGTCTTTAGGATATTTCTATCGCTTCCACTCCCGGACCATAGCCATCATTTACAGGAGGGTGCACTTTGTTTGAGGCAACAAAATTCCATTTTAGTTGGGAAGAATCATTGTGAGGAGTGGCACAACTTGTGCCTAGGAAAATTTTCTGTTACAACATTCAGGCGGTGGGGAAAATCTATATATATTGCTTGGTCTCTATGAAAAAGGGTTTGAAAATACACGTGGAAAGCACAAAAAGACTCTCAACCTTTGTATTATTTTTTAATTTCTATATTAAGACTTCCAGATTGTGCCAATCTGTTTGGCCTCTCTGTTTCTTAGTTATTTGATAAAACATTATACTGTGTTATTTTGTGTAATGAGTATTTTATCTACAAAGCTTCTATAATTTCAATATAATTTTCCTGTTCAGATCATGTTTTGTACTCTTCATGTTCAGTGAATGCATATGGAAGTTTTATTATGATATTTGATTAACTTCTTTGGAATTCCAGCTTTGCTTTATGTTATTTTCGAGCATGCAGATTGTTGAACAGGCCTTCAAATCTCACCTGAAAGGAATATTTCCTATGCCTATTTACTTGAAATATTGGCACATCACCTTAGATTTAGATTTTATTTTTGTATATCTACTTCCTTTTCCCTTTTCACCCCCCAATGTATGAAGAGTTGACTTCTTTAAAATCTGGAGGTTACTCAGTTTAGCACAATTGGTCCCCCCATTAACTGAGTTTCCCATAAGGCTGTGTGCCTAGAAATTTTAAGCATCAATAGCAAGGATGCATCTGAAGGTGAAAATATCTTTGAGGAACCAGAGGATGAGGGATTCAATCTCTACCTTAGTACAATACATCCAAAAAAATAGCAGTACTAGTAGAGAAAACAACTCCAGTGAATGTAGGAACATAAGAGGCACCTAAGATAAAATTCTATGCTAAATCATTGTTAGATGAAGAATAGAAAAACTTAGCAACGTTCCTAAAAGAGAGAAGGGAAATCTTTGCATGGTCCTACACAGACATGCTTGTAATCGATCCTAAAGTGGTTGTACATCACTCAGCAGTCTATCCTGAAGCAAAACCAGTGAAAGAAAAATTGAGAAAGATGCACCCCTAGATAACATTCCTGGTTAAACTAGAATTATAGAAGCTCCTTGACGTCAGATTAATCTAACCAATGGACTATCCTGAGTGGGTTTCCAAACTGGTACCAGTTTCCAAACCCATTGGAGGCATCAAAATATGCAAACTTTAGGTACTTGAACAAAGCATGTTTGAAAGATGGTTTCCCTCTTCCCAACATCGACATCATTGTCAATCTAACTGCAGGAAATGAAATGCTATCACTCATGGATGGATTTTTAGGCTATAACCAAATCATGATCACTAAGGAGAACCAACACAAAACTGCCTTCAAATGTCCATGGGGAATGTACTATTGGAATATGATGTCATTTGGGCTAAAGAATGCTAGAGCAACCTATCAAAAGGCGATGACCCTAATCTTTCATGACATGATCCATAAAACAGTCGAAGACTATGTGGATGATATTTTGACCAAATCAAAGACAAGGAAAGAGCACATAGAGGTATTAGGACCAATATTCAACAAGCTCAAAGAGTATAAGGTACAATTGAATCTGAAAAAGTGTGTCTTTGGGGTAACATCAAGAAAGCTTCATGGCTACATGGTGTCACAAAGAGGGATCGAGATATATCCAACAAAGGTAAAATAAATTCTATACATGGAGCCACGAAAAATATTGAAACAAATATGAGGGATACAAGGAAGGTTACAATCCATTAGGAGATTCATCGTGCAATTGTTAGACAAGATCCACCCTTTCTCCCGCCTTCTTCATAAAGGAATAACATATAAGTGGGATGAGAAATGCGATAAAGCCTTTCAAAAAATCAAGAACTATTTATTGACACCTCCTATTCTCATGTCACTGATACCAAACAAGCCATAGATCCTATACATCTCGGACACGTCAACAACATTAGGTGCTCTTCTATCCCAACATGATGAAACAAGAAAAGAAAGAGCCACATATTATATCAGCAAGACCTTGGTAGGATATGAAATGAATTACTCATCCATTGAGAAGGCATGCTTGGCAATGGTCTTTGCTTCACCAAAAATTAGGTATTATATGCTTTCACATAAAATCAAGCTTATTGCTAAGATCGAACCATTAAAATGTCTCTTATCTAAAGAAACTCTCATTGGGAAAATGACCAAGTGGGTAATGATCTTAAAAAAGTTTGACATAGAATATGTGGAGAGGAAGGCTATAAAGGGACAGGTCATTGTAGACAATCTAGTAGAAGCACCCATTTATGTGGAGAATCCTTTGGTATCTAAGTAACCTGATGAATCAATCTTTCTCCTCAATATAGTGGATCAATGAAAAATTTACTTTGATGGATCATATACTCAACATGGATCAAGGGTAGACATTCTCTTTATCACCCCTCAAGGTGACTATATTCCAAAGTCATACCAACTATCCTTTCCATGTACCAACAATATTGTTGAGTATGAAGCTCTAATAATAGGTTTAAGAATAGTAGTCTAGTGGTAGATACAGGAGTTCAAAGTCTATAAGGCAGGGAAAGCATTAAGAAACCCCCCCCTCAACGAAGGTGTAAAATCCTGGTGAATCTTGTATACTTCCCAATAAAAATATTAATTCTAGTGGAATTTTTTTTTTCGTTTTTCGTGAAAAAAAAGAGTCCATTGGCAAATCTTTTCTAATCGCTAGAAGTTTGTGGAAAATCCTGGCGAAATACAAATTTTTTAAAACCACTAAAATTTTTCCATTGGCGATTAAAATCTATTTTCAAACCCATAAAATATTTCGATTGGCGAATTAAACTTGTTTCCAAACTAGAAAAAATAATTTTGTTGGCGATTAAAACTTTTTTTCAAACTAAAAAATAAAATTCATTGGTCAATTAAACCTATTTTCAAATGATTAAGAAAAAAAAATTGGTGAATTAAACATAATATCAAACTAATAAAAAAAATGCAGTGGCAAAGTGTCAGTGCAAATCAATATAACCACGACCATTCGATGAATTTTCGATGGACGATTGTAGTTGCATTCCAGAAGTAAATCTCTGAAGCAGTAGACTTGTGAATTGAAAACTCCAGAATAACACTAGAACCGTTAGATTTTTTTTTTGGTCGGTAATAGGATTTTGTATTGCATGAAAATAAAGATTACATTATTTTCCTCATTGTTTTCATCAACCATCCAAAAATCACCTACAACTATAACATTTTTTTTCAAAAAAGCATCTTAACATGCTTCATAACAGAAAAAGTAACCCTGCCCAACTAAAACCAGTTCCACAACTATCTGTATCTACCTTACATATTTCAACAAGATTTTCAATCATTCTTTTACCCTTCCTAGTACCTACTATTCACACTATACAACCGTAATAGGGTTCAACCCCTAGCAAGCCAAAAAATTAGTACTATTCTTGCGTTAATTATGCAAAAACCCTACAAAAACTACAAATTCAACTAGTGCTACCCATTTCATAACCAACTTTCCTTGTTCCTTTGCCTTTCATCTTCTACTTCCTCACATTCTATCCTTTTGATTTCATAAACTTTTCCTTTGCTTTCACTTGTGCTTCCATGCACTCTGCCTCTACTTTCGCTTGTGCTATAATTGTTTCCACCTTTATCAAATTTATAAAGAGCTTCAATACTTGCTAGCCTAACCTTGCTTCTTCCCTGCATCAATTTTTAATCTCATCCTCTGTCCAACACATGAAAGGGATGCATCATTCTGCCCCTTCCAGTTCCACATTTTCAAAGCCTTCCCGGATGTCCAAACCTTCACCTGGAACTACCAATTCAAGTATTGATTCTAATCCTTCCAAGAAATCTCTATTCACAATCATCTCCATCAATTCTCTCACTGTGCTTGTTGATTCCCCCAAGTCCAAACCCCATGCTATAGTCATGGATTATACATTCATGTTAGTCCCGTATCTATGCCTCAAATTTCCAAAGGATTTCCCCAAAATCATCTGCAAAATTTGTACCAATCTCCCCACCAGTGAATAAAAACACCCCCATTAATCTTTGGCCAAAAGCTTCACCATAAAACGGGTTTAATTGCCTCCTCGAATGTAGAGTGAAGTTGGAATCCATTTGAAAAATGTTGCAGCTACACCACCACCACCACCACTCTTTTAGACTTTCTGTGTTCCTTCTTCTCCACACCAAACTCTATTTATTAACTTCAATAATCGAGGGCTAAGAGGTAATAATTTTCCAAACTCCGCACATACCGATCTTAAATACCCATCGATCCTCCAATCATGTCCACTTGCTCCAATCTGCCCGTGATCTTCACTTCATAAATGCATCGTCCTTGCCACCTTTCCTATCTTAATTCACCAAAGTTGAGGTTTTGGTTCTTTTCCTAACCTTAGTTGCAAGTATTTCTTGGTCATCTTTGTAGTCGGTGGGTTGGAGGTTTCAAAAACTTTGAAACTTCAGACTTTGGTTCTAAGGTTCCAAGTTTCAATGACCACACGACATTATGGACCATGACCGTTTGATGAATTTTTGATGGACAACTGTAGATGCATTCTGGAAGTATATCTCTCAAGCACTAGATTTGTGAATTGAAACCTTCAGAATTACACTAGAACCGTTAGATGTGGACGCATGGTAAGATCAAGGATCATCATCATGGTAATGAACCCGATGGGTTGGATTTTGGCGATGAGTGATAGAAGAAATTAAGTGGCAGAAATATGCTCGTGCATAAAGTTTGTTTTAAAAGAGGGACCACCTAGGAAGAATGTAGGACCAAGGCTTAAAAAATTAAGAACATTTTACACAAAGGATGTAAAGGAAAATCAATATAACCATGACCATTCGATGAATTTTTGATGGATGGCTGTAGTTGCATTCTAGAAGTAAATCTCTGAAGTAGTAGACTTGCGAATTGAAACCTCTGGAATAACACTAGAACCGTTAGATGCAAACACATGGCGAGATCAAGGCTCATTTCTCTCTTTTCAATGCCTCGACGTATTACATTTCATTTAATTGAAATTATCAATCTTTTGAACATCCAAAGCGATTGATTGGAAAACTCATAGCTTTAATGAAACAAGATTTGTAATGATTTCATATCGTTTGAGTGGCACTAGTAGTGGTGACTGGAGTTTGGCGATTTTGATAGCTTTTTAGATTGAGGTACAGTTTGCATGTAGCCAAACATCAATCAAATTAAACATTTTAATTGTACATGTTAGCCTTAAGATACACAAATCGACTAAGTTGGTTTTTTGGTTTGTGCGAATCAGGATGGTAGTGGCACTGGTGACCCATAAATAGGGTTAGTGATAGTGGATAGTATCATAAGGGTTTTCATTTTTTGGGGTTAATAAGGATTTAGGGAGAATATGTTGTGGTATTATTGGGGATACTCTAAATTCTTCTGCCTCCATTTATGTAGTTACAGAGTAAAAGACCAATTTCCTTCAAGTTCAGAATGGGTGGAATTGGAAAGAAGTTGATTTGGTTTACATGACTTCTCAGATAGGTTTTGAACCAGGATGAGGAGCTTTGATGGAAATAAGTGCTATTCCCATGCATGGAGGCTATAGGTAGAAGATGGGAGCAATTTTACTACCCCTCATCTTCTGCATGACTTTGGTTCTCAAAGGGGATAAGCACATTTTGTATCTTCACAACTCCCATTTCCCCAACATGGTTGGCCAGGCAAGTTCCTTGCATTTATTTTCAATGCCACATTTGTACTACGTTCTCACCAACAAAAGCTTTGGAAATTTGGAATCATGCATTTATTTTTAGTGTCACATTTGTATTACGTTATCACCGACAGAACCTTGAAAATTGGAATCAAATTGTAATCCATTGTCATGAGCAACAACTTGGAATAAATTGTGTCTATGTAAAGTGACTTATGTTATTTATACAAAACAAGAGCTTTCCTGCTCTACAACTACTCATCTTTAAAAAGATATGTAATAATGTGACATTGTAATTCAGTTGTAATAAAATAAATGGTTGTGTTGTGTTAATCTTTGTTATAAATTTATTGTAAAGAGTTATTTTTTGAGTTCAATGTCTATGAATCTATTCAAATCAGTCTTTTTTTCCTTTAAGAAATTAAGTATTATCTATTTATGAAATAATTGCATGTAGATTTAAAATTAAAACATAAAGCAATACAAATGAAAAAAGAAAGTTGCCATCAAATTGACAAAAAAATATTATAAACACTAAAAAATTTTGGTTGTCACTCTTGTTAGGGTTTACCGAAATGTTATTGATTTCTAATTTGTTGTTGACCTTCTCCCCCAGTTCTTGGTATCATTATTCATTTTATTAAGTTCTTTACAATGTTAAGTTATTGGCCCCTTGGCCTTGATGTCAATCCTAGTGCATTAAAGTTTAAACAAACTTTAAAACACATGTTTATTATTTAAACCATAATTCATAAATTACTCAACCGTTCGATGAACATTTGATGTATGGTTGTAGTTGCATTCCAGAATGAAATGCACAAAGTGCTAGTCTTGCAAACTTAAACCTTTGGAATTACCCTTTAACCGTTAGATTTACAATGATCAACGACTTAGAATTTGCTACCAATGCAGGACTAAATGGTTAGTGAAATAAGATTTGTAATGATTTCATATCGTTTGAGTGGCACTGGTGATTTTGACAATTGAAAGCTTGTTAGCTTGAGGTACATTTTGCATGTAGAAAGGCTGTCAGAGTCCATACGTCAATCAAATTAAACATTTAAATAAATGTAAGGCTTAAGTTACACGAATTGATTAAAATTTAAGTTGGTTTTTTGGTTTGCACGAATCGCGATTATGAATCATGATTATACCTAACCTCACACGTGACACATGTGAGGTGTACATAGGGACCAGGCTGATAGTGGCACTATTGGAAACACTGTTGGCCCATAAATAAGGATAGTGAGCACAACTAAAAATTGAAATCATTCGTTGAAGGCTAAAGGCTTTACTATTGAGTGCAATGTTCGAATTGTCATAAGGGTTTTCATTTTGTAGGGTTAATAAGGATTCAGGAAGAAGATGATGTAGCATTATTAGGGATACTCTAAATTCTCCTGCTTCCAATTATGTAGTTATAGAGTAAAAGACCAATTTCCTTCAAGTTCAGAATGGGTGGAATTGGAAAGAAGTTGATTTGGTTCACCAGACTTCTTAGACAGGTTTTGAGCCAGGATGAGGAGCTCTAATGGAGATAAGTGCTCTCCTAATGCATGAAAGATGCAAGTAGAAGATGGGAGAAATTTTACAACCCCTCATCTTCTGCATGACTCTGATTTTCAAAGGGGAGAAGTACATTTTGTATCTTCATAACTCCCATTTCCCCAGTTTGATTGGCTCTCCTTTCCCCATGCATTTATTTTTCAAACACCATGGCTGATCTTGAAAGCCCCATGCGTTTATTTTCAAAGTGAATTGTTGACTTGGAAAGTCCCATTTATTTTCAGAAACACATGTATTACATTTACGTTTTCACTAGCGGTCCAGCAGAAGCTTGGCACTTGCACTTACATTTGTATTTGTACTATGTAATAATGTGACATTGTAATTACTTTTATTAATTCCTTTGCAACGTTAAGTGTTACTGTGCTATTAATGTGACATTGTAATTCATTTTATTAAGTCCTTTGCAATGGTAAGTGTTACTGTGCTATTAATGTGACATTGTAATTCATTTTATAAAGGCCTTGATGTTAATTTGAGCGCATTAATGGTTAAAAAAACTTTAAAACACATGTTTATTATTTATATCATAAATTACTTAATTGTTCGATGGACATCTAATGTATGGTTGTAGTTGCATTCTGGAATGAAATGCACAGAATGCTAGGGTTGCAAACTTAAACCTCCGGAATCACCCTATAACCGTTAGATTTACAAAGATCAACAATTTAGAATTTGTTGTCAATGTAGGACTAAATGGCTTGTTTTAATTTTAAATGTTGTCAGTGAAAACCATGTACTAATTGTGTACTGTGTAGTTTGGAAGAAACACGTAGACGTTTCAGTTTCATTCACTTTAATGTTCGAAAAAAAGCACTTTCAGTTTATACTGCTAAGTGATTTTATTTTTAAGTGAGAGGGTCAGCACACGGGGAAATTTCAGTCTTCAATTTGCACATTGCAACGCACCACCTTGTTCTGGGTTCCACAATTCCACTTTCAACAAAGCCCTTCCAGTAACCCAGTTTCCACAACTGTCAACATTAATCTTTTCAAGAATCAAAATTCAGGTAAATGAAAGAATTCCTGTGGCTACATTTCATCATTTGACGTTTCTTCAAATCTTATTTTGTCAAACTTTTGAAGTTTGGGTTTAGGGTTAAGAGACTTAAGAATTAAGAAAAATTAAGGAGGACTAATAGAGAATTCACAGTTTCACATTGTATAAGCATGTCTACCAACAATACCACTAGAGCAATGTCAGATAAAAAATACATTATGCAAAATTGCTTAAAACCTCAGGTTTCACTGATGAATACCATGAAATTTATGATCCTGAAACCTATGGTAGGCGTACCTCAGAACTTAGATTTTCATCTAAGAATAATGCCTCAAAGAAAATTCAAGTTAATAGTATTAGTGCACTGTGGGTAACTAGATTAGGGTGCATGATGTTACATGAGGTTTTCCCTTGCCCATAATTTAGCATGGTTTGTGCCCAAAATTATGATGATAAGAAAAGAGCAATTGTTAATAAAGATAGCAAAGAAGAATTGTTATCCATTAATGTAGAAGAACTTGGAAAAGTGTTGGGGTTTGCAACTGAAGAATTTGGAAATGTCCATATTGACCTAGAAAAGCTTGCTAGTGATTATGAAGTAGTGGATGAAATGGAGAAAAAATCTTTCTTAAATAGAATAGTTCAGGATAGAAACAAATTGAAAGGTGATCATAAGCCTCCTTATGATTTGTATATTTTTAGACCATGGGTTCAGGATACTATTTCCATGCTAGCATTTTGCTTCGGACTGGATAGCAATTTGGAAGTGGGTGCATGCCTCCTTGAAATGGTGTATAATATCCATTATGGTGTTCCACATGTCAAATATAATTTTATTGAGCACATTGTAGAATCCATGGATAAACAATTTTTAATGATTAAAGGAGGTTCAACCAAGACATTTAGGTTCACAACCTACTTGTGCTATCTTTTTCTATTCAAATTCAGAGGAATGTTTCAGACCAACAAGCTTTAGATTCAACCCTATAGTAATAGTATTCTTGAGCAAAAGAAAATGGCTCCAATATATGAATGGACCACTGTTATAAGGTTGCATGATTCTCGAAGGAACTACAGTCATTTTGTAGACTACTTTTTGGCTCCATTGCATCAAGCAATTACAAATACTCCAATGCCTAGATTGCCTATGTTATGTAGAAACTGCATTCAACTAGGAAAATAAATACAATTGGCTGATTGGTACTTAATGGAAGAATATACTGTGCTAAGATTTTATGGATCGGGAGTACAACCAAAAAAACTTCCAATACATGTTATAGAAAGGGTTTTTGCTTTGGAATATGTAAGGTAGATGCAAAGTACTAATGAACTACACTTTACTAGTTAGGGGAAGAAGACCTTATTTCCTTCTTTACCTTTTTCATGTGGAGGGATCACATTCAAGAGAAGAGCATTTAGTGTGGCACATGATATTTTTATTTTTTTTTATTTTGATGCTATCTATCACTCGAAGTATGATCCATGTACCACCATTAAATCAATGATTGTGCTCAATAAGAATGATGCAAGTAGAATTCAACATCAAAGTAAACCCTTTCTTGAAAACTTGAGAAACAAGGATTCTTGGGATGAGGTCAAAATTGCAATGGAGAAAAGTGCTGCTGAGAATGGTATTTCTTTTGAACAATTGTTAGCAGAAATTATGGCATTCATCAAAAGATAATCAAGAGGTACAACAATTTTTATCAAAAAAGTGCTAAACCATCTAGTAGAGTAAAAATTCTAAATTCTCTAGAGAAGGAAGTTACAAAAAAAAATTGGTCACGATAAAAATTACTACCTTTTGTTCTATGAGGAAGGAGTTAGGTGATCCAAGAGCTCTTGTAGAGTATGGAGATAATGAAGAAGATAGTGAGTTTAGAAAATTGTGGAATATAGAGCATCCATATGAACAAGAAGATAAAGAAAGTGATCATGAATCTAATGATGAGAGGGAAGAAGAAAGCCATGTCAATTTCAAACTTGGTTTAAGTGAGGCCACAAAAGAATCATATACTACTGGAGTAGCCATAGCTAAAAAAATGGGTTATGAAGGTGGTCCTTTGGGATCCCAAAGAAAAGGCCCTTGGACGGTAACAAATGTAGAGCATAGAAAATCAATTGATAAATCTGGCCTTGGGCTTGGAGGTGAAAAAGTAGACCTAGGGCATACAAGTCAATTTGTTAGAGCTTCAAATCCTCATCCTCAATCTCATGGCCAAACACAATCACAACTAGGACATGCCCATGGTGGAGAGCTTAGTACAACTGACACTGCCTCTGGTGGCGATGGTATGGGTAGTAGTACTATTAGTGGTCAACATGTGCTACAACAACAAATTACACACAAGAGGACAATAATACAAGATACCATAGAAACACTAGGTGATCAAGGCATACAAAAGAGGCAAAGGATTTTAACATGTCCAAGTCACACTACCAGTGGATCCACCACAAAGGAGTTATTTCCAGGCACCCCTCCACTGCCAGTTAGTCTGGCTATGACATCATTAGCAACTGCAAGTACTCCTATTCCTTCACCATTCAAGCACTCCATTGTTCCTGCGTCCCTAGGTTTTGATTACATTGAAAAGTTTAAAAAGAAATCAAACATGAATAAAAAAGAAAAGAAGCAACTGATGGAGAGTGCATTTGTTGTAACTTCAGAGCCTGTAACAACCATAGTATTACTCACATTTGACACAAATAAAAAAATCATGGAGTACACATTTCTTGTTCCCATAGTTTAAAATAAACCAACAAATCAGATGGCTCGATCTGAATTCCAGGTGAACAATATTCAATTGGATTTTTTTGGACTCAGAAATACTGACAAAATTAATGTATCAAAGAAGAACAATGAATTGATGTACACATCATTGCTAAAGCAAGATAGAGAGAAAAAAGGTTGCAGACTCAAATTGAAAAGTTATAGGCAGACCTAGCAAATGAGAAAGCACAGAGGAAAGTAGTAGATAACAAGAGCAAAGAATTAGAAAAATAAAATAAAAAAATCTACCTATGCATCAACAAGCAAAGAGGATAAGCAGAATGAAACTACAATGAATGAACTGAAGCAAAGGCTAGATGAGAGCAACAAGAAATATTATGAGGAAAAATCCACTTCAGAAAAACTAAAACTAAGCATTGTGAATGGAAATGCACAGTGGGAACAAAAATTGGAGAAGGATAGAAAAATAAATGAAATATTGGAGGCAGAGTTGATGGAAGAAAAAAATGAAATTGAGTCTTGTCAAAATAAGTTATTTGCATTTTGTAGAGAGACAATGAGCCATATGAAACAAAAGATCTGAGATGAAATAATGTAGAGGATTGATAATTTGTGTGACATGTTTCAATTGATTGCTGCTATCAGACAACATCATAAGAAGCTCAACAAATATTTAGTCAACAACAAAAATGTGCTAGAATTAGAGAAATCTGCAAATGAAATTCAACAAATAGTCTACAAAGCTAGTGGCAATGTTTTGAAATCAAAAGGGATTACTAATCGGCTTGCTACATCAATGACATCATATATCATTGAAAAGTGTTTGAGAAAGCGTGAAACAAAGGAATATTTGCATTTGGTTGCAGAAAAGATGAAGAAGGTGGATGAAAAGGTAAGGAACTTCACAGAGCTTGGTTTTCTAGAGGCTTTTGACACAAACGAGTGATTCATTGGAAAGAATTATTTTAGAAAGAAGATGGAGGATGCAATGAAGATTGATTTGGGCCAATTTCCTCAGAACCTAGATGTGGTGAACTACTTGGATTCCATCAAACCATTGCTAACCTTGACTGCAAAATTGACTAAAGAATCCAAGACATGTTCCAATTTGAATCATGAATTGTTAACAAATCTTCAAGTCAAACAACATTAGTTAAAACAAATGACAATTCTACCACCTGAATTGCTAGAAAAGGTGTTGCAGTGATTTGATTTTTGCTTTTTGATAATACGAGTTTCCAAGTTCCAACTCAGCTCAGTGCAGAGTTGTCTTTGTTCCAACTCAAACTTCAGTAATGTGTTGATGTTAAATTATCTATATTATTTATTTTATCATTTGAAGAAAAAGTCTAGTAGTGGTTTCAACTACTAGATACACTTTAAACGATTGTTGATGTTCATTGTTGTTTATGCTACTAATACTATTGTTAGTATGTTATTAAGCATTGAGTTGAGTGATGAATTGTTGAGTACATGTTCAAGTTTTACTTTTAACACAATTAAAATATGAACTATAAGGTGATTTTAATTCTAAGCATCCATAATCTTAGTGAAATTGCATTACAATTCACACATCAATACTCAATCTCCATGACTACTTATCAGATCCACTAAACCTTTATATGAATTCATGCTTTAATCAAGGTACTTTAACTGGTTCATTAAACTAGAGCTAGAATTAAAACATACATCAATTCACAATGACAAAGAAAATTAATGAAAGATCATTGATTAGATTTCATTAATAATTCATGTAAAATGTTACAGCTGGCTATTGGAGAGATGATATACTCAAAATAAGGGAGCAAAGCAAGCTTAGTCACTAGTCCTCCGAGTTTTATAATCATGTCGTGGAGTTCTAAATTTTCATAACTACCCGATTCCCTGACTTGGTTCACTTTGTTGAGTAACTTAAGTTCATGGATACGTAACCTTTGAGTTATAGTGTGTGGATTTAGTCGGTGGATCAGAGGTTTCTAAAACTTCAAAACTTCAGACTTTGGTTCTAAGGTTCCAATTTTCAGCGACCACACGACATTATGGACTTATCTTGCCTTTCAAAGGTGTTGTCATCTAAAATCTCATTGAATGCTATGTACAGACTAAACTTGAGTTGTCTTTTTCAGGAATTTCCAAAAACATGCAGGTTTAAAGGCTATCTTTTCGAGGAATGAAATTGAATGTTGCATTTAGAGCATGTCCTATAAAAAATAACGACATAAGTGGGTGGCAAAGTTTTACTCAAACATTTAGCCCGCATTCTCGTTCTTTTCCAAGGCCAGTACTTTTCAAGTGTAAAAATTCATTCTCCACAAATTTGTGCTCATGCAAAGTGAACGTTGGGTCAGTGTAAGGGATATGGCGTTCATACCTTTTAAGTTAGAAGAATTTTGGGCACACTTGGAGAGGGACAACAAGTCTAAGCTGGATATAGAACTCTTAGAAAGTGGGCTAGCTCACGCTGGAGGGTTTCCAAAAGTTTTGTTGAGTGTGGACCTGATAAGTGCATGTGCGAGAAGGTACATTCTGCAGACACGAGAAATTAAAGTTGTGAATGAGACTGTAATTGCAAAAATTTCTCCTGAAGCTATTTCCCACATGCTGGGGATTCTAGAAAGGGAACCTGTAGAAGACATGTTTGTTGCAGTGGCAGGTGAATTTTTCAAAGCGAATAAAGACTGGTGTAAGAACTCCATGGCCAAAACCTGGTTGAAGTATGAAAATAAAGGTAAGTCACAACTGTCGAGTAAACTCAAAAGAGTGCATTTTAAGGGAGAAATTGTAGATGCTATTGTTTTATTGCACCACGTTGTTGGGAATGCACAAGTTGAGTTATTTGAGGATTGGATGTGTTGGTTTATCTTGATAGTCTGTGATGAGAACATTTTCATTGACTGGGCTGAAGTTATTTGCTTCCATTTGTATGAGCAATTAATTAATTTCCATAAGACTACTACTTTTTGTATGTGTTCTTTCCTGACGTACAATGTAGGTAGTTAGAGGTCCTTTTGGCTTGGGTTGGAGCCGCAAGGAGCCCCAACTTTTGATATTCTTGTGTATAAATGCTTTCCTCAGTTCACTAAACAATTTGGAATGGGTGATTTTTGTCGTGTTAATGATGCATTTTTAATGGAGGCCATTAGGAAGCTAGATGGAAATCCATAAATGTGCCTTTCCCCTGAATCAATTTCTCTTGTATCAAAATTTAGGAGTTTTAATGTCCAATTTGATAAGTTTTCCTATCTGAGAATATGGGGTTTTGAGAAAGCCCCATTTAAATTACCTCGGTATCTTGAAGATTTACTGATATTTTTGGAAGTTTTTTGACAAATGGACATGGTTAATATTAAGTATACGAACATGGGGAAACGAGGGTATGTCTTCCCATTGGAGACCCCTTCTTTTATGTGAAAAACAAACCAGATGGCCAAGGGAGCTGAAGGAAACAAACCAGATGGCCAGGGGAGCTGAAGGAATTCTCAAGGAATATAACCTCTAGAATTTGTCTATGAGAGCTAATTTTGATAGTAAGGGTTTTATGAAGTAGAATATCTATGGAGGGAGCTTATATCGGCATCACCCATCTATCGAATATTTCTAGGAAGATTGTGTCGATGAGAACAAAGTTTTGAGAAGAGATTATATGAGGCTAACGCTAAAATAGATAGAGGTTCTTGGTCTGTCATTTCACATTCCTAAAAATGTAGCTGAGGATTCAACAATCATAGATCCTACATATGAAAAATTACCTAATAAATCCCACCCTAGGGTTGATTGGAGCCAAAGTGAAATTTTAGATATGAGGTGCATGTTGCCCCAGTGCTTAAAAGAACCCAGGACTGGTTGGATGGGAAATGGCGGCAAGTTGTTGGTCCTGTTCAAGAGCCTAAGTCATCACAGAAGAATGAACAGGGGTCTACGCAAGCATCTGGTGCAAGTGTACATTAGGGAAACCCTTTGTTAGGTCCTCTAGTGAAAATTATCAGTTAGGAGGTGATGGTGATAGGCCAGAAGAAACAATCAAGTTGAAGAGAATATGTGAACAAGACAGTGTGCTTTCTCCTACCCCTAAGAAGAAGACCAATCAAGAAAAACTTGTGGTTGCAGATTCTGAAGCTATCTTTCAACAGATCACTGAAGATAATATCTTTCCTCCTCTGTCTAAATTTCTCTCTTCTTTGACTGATAATCCACCTTTCACTCCTAGTGCTCCTAAAGAAACTATTAGTGGAAATGAAGATTCTAGTCTGGTAGTAGCCTCCCCAAGATGGCTGAAAAAAGTAGTGGAGAAGAAGAGAAAGCATATTCCTACAATGAAAGTTGGAGTGGATATAGTTGCAAGGTTACTTCAAAGCTCTTCAAAACCTAAGAAAGGTAGGAGGATGCCAAGGATGGTGACAAATGCTACTTCTGGAAATAAAATGTTAGAAATTGCTGACCTTGTCAAGGATTTAAATGAAGATGAAATAACGGAGGCAGACTGCAAAGTCACACATGTTGATATGGGGCCTCCAACACTGGAAGGTGATGTGTACCATGCCAATTATTCAATCAATACCTTGATTAAAAGAGTGAAAAAATAGAGGAAAGAAAATATAAAACTGCAATCTCAAGTCCTCGAATTGAGTAACTTTATTTCTTCCATGACCACTCCTCCTATATCTGATGAAGCCTCAAGTTCTCAGGTAGAGGGCACCGATGTGCTCACCATAGAGAAAATTTAAAATAATTTGAGCTATTCCAGAGCTGCTTGTGAGGGGATCGATAAAATATCTCAAGAGGCTATCTTCTTTTTGAATAAATCATTGCTCTTTTACAGTCGAGTTGTTAACAAGAGGAAGGTGTTAGTAACAGAACTTCAGCAAGTCAGAAAAGACCAAACTAGTCTCTATGCGCTCTCTCAGGAAATGAAAGAATTGAACTCTATGGATCCAAAGATATTAATTGGTGAGAAAATTGTGAATAATCCTAAGGAGCTAGACCCTTCTTGGTCCAATTCAATGGAATGGAAATTGAATATGTATGATAATTTGGTGAAGGAAATTAATAACACACTTGATCATTATTATGAAATGTTTGTGGAAATTACTGATGAGTTTGATGAAAGGATTCTAGATATAAGAGAGATCTCTTTGAAGTTTAGAGAGATATTCAATAAAGAAATAGCTAACCCTGCTACAGTGACATGGGAGTCCTTGAAACTCAGTGGAATGCATATCCACCTGAAGACTTATAAATCTAGAGAAGAGAAAAGATATCAGATGTTGGTTGAGTTTAAAAATGCTTTGGGTAAATGTAGAACCAGGTTATAGATTACTACAACACTAGGGAGCAAGGACATTATTGCAATTGTCACCAAGTACCGGGAATATAGGAAAAGAGTAAAGGCATAGGAGGTATTACTGAAGGAGAAGGAGGTGGAAATAATTGAAAGCGAAGGAGTCGGTGTTGGGAGTGGGACCAATGTTTAGTTTTTAGTTTTTATGTTATTTTCTTTAATTTGGCTCTCTTGATACTTCAAAGACTTTTTATTTTAATTTCTAAAAAGGTTGTCTTCAAGAAACCATTATCAAGACAAACAAAACTTTGCTATTTTTATTGCTTTTATGTTATTTCAATATAGAAAGACAATGGTGAAGTTCATGCAAGCGTAATCTTTGAGTTATGGTGTGTACTGTGTGGATTTATTGTGCTTTTGTTGAGTAGTTTGCTAGTAAATTGTTTATTATTGGAATGATAGATTTTTGGTTAGTTTCATTGTTGTGGAATGTTTATCTATGAATATAGATTTTATGGTGATGGATGCGTAAGGATTTCTCAATATAATTTAGGTGATTTGGTAGTTTAAGCTTTTATTGTTTAAGTTGTGTGGATGCCTTTATAAATTATTTATGTTAACTGTTAGCTTTTGTTAGCTTATAACTTATAAGTTATGGATGTTGAACTGTTAGCTTATGTTCAAGGAATGGATTAATAATATTCCTTTCAGTTATTTATCAAAGATTGTGTGAATGGAAATGCAATAGGAATTTATAAGTAGTGTGATGTTCTTTAAAAATGATGCAAAATCACATATCAAATTCAATACCATGGAATACAATATAAAATATAAAATATCACAATTTCATGGAATACAGCATAAAATATCATCAACTACAATTTGGAATATGATTCATGAAGTGCAATGATTCACAATTTCATTGAATACAATATAAAATATCATCAACTACATTATGGAACAATGAAAGTTGATCCATGAAGTGTAGTATAAATATCTAAAAGCTGCTAATTCTCTTCCATTTCCAAAACAGAGTTAGGGTCATCAAATTGACGTTCATCATTAGATAAAGTAAAAGAGTCATCTTGAATTTAATTCCAAGTCTGCTCTTCATTTTCTTCAGCATGTGTCTCAAATTAAACATTCATTGTGTGATTTGTGTCAATTTCATTTGTCCCAGTCGCACTGCCACTACCATCAGTACCGGTGTTTGGAATTGCAGTGTTGCACAACCCGGTCCTTCTTCTTTCACATGTTGACCTCTAGATTGTGAGTTCTCTTTCAAAAGGAAAATTAAAGACATTATACACAGTTTCTTTCAACCTCAAGCAATATTCCAAATTCTTGTCTAGTTTGTTTCTTAACTTTGATTTCAAAAACCCCAATGTACTAAAAACTCTCTCATCCTCCACCAACCCCAATATCATTGTTTGACATAAATCAACAAGTTTGAAATATTCTGATATCGAACCACACAATATTTCACTCTGACCTAAGTTTGTCCAAACCTTTTTTATTGATCCCAGTTCAAGGACCTTCTCCTTTCCCATGGATTTATACTGGTCCCTCATAGCCATTGCAAATATCCCAAAAAAATTTCTAAGCTTAGCTTCATTTAAAATTCCTTCTATTTTCTGCTCATCGTATGTTACACTTTTCAAAAATTGTTCGATCAAGATTTTTACTTGATCATGAAAATATTTTGGGTTCTCTCTGTTTTCCAAAATTTGAGGATACACAATACCCATGGCTTCAGGTATTTCATGTCGAGGGAATCTTTCACGTATCTCTGAGGAAAGAGATTTTGCAATCTCCTTCAAATTATCACCAACAGATTTAACAATGCCTTTAAAATCTTCCTCCTTAACAACTACTTCTCTGCTAGAGTGCCTGGCTGTCTTACAATGGTACATTGGTATCTCATATCCATGTACACAAATACATAAGTGCCTGTTTGCATTAAACTATAAATAATTATCAGGATTATTCAAATCAGTAATTTTTCGCCACATGAAATAATTTGGGCCATCTTGTGTTAGATCTAGATATAGATGATCGAGGGCCAAGCATGTATGTTTACGTAGATTGGAATATTCATTAATATACATAGCTCTGGCTTGGGATTTCTTCACAAGATTGTTCATCTCATCCAACATGGGGAGAAGACTAGCTAAAGTCAAGAGTGTCTCTATATCGCTTAACCTATGTAAGAGGTCAGGAGCTTTGTCTACTATGTTGTGATGCTCGTACATCACTCCAATCAAGGATTGATATTCTGAAAGAACTCGTTGCACTGGTCCATGCAGGGAGATCCATCTGGTATTGACATTCTTGAGAAGCTTGTTTCCTGGTGTTATTCTCTCAGCAAAATTTTAAAATTCTGCGAAACGTTTGGGACTTCGACAGAAGTATGCATGGATCTTGCAGACTAGATTTTCAAATTTTGATACTGTAGGAAACTTTCTTACAATTTTGAATGCTAAATTCATTATGTGGGCCATACAGTGAATGCAAAGCATGTATGGTGCACAAGTAGTTTGTAGCTTTTTGCAAACACAGATCCTTTGACCTTGCATCACTGCAACTCCATCAACTCCTACACACACCAACTTTTTGGAAATTGTCAACTCATCCATACTTGCAATTTCATTCAAAGATTTCTTGACTAGTTCAAATATATTTTGTGATGTTGAACTATCCTTCATTTTCTAAACACAAAGAAGATGAGCTTGGTGAACATGTCGTTCTACAATATACAAATGCATACATACCCAAGAAGTATTGTCTACCGCAGTAACTTCATCTAAAGATAATGCAATGAAATTTGACTCTTTTACTTTCTCCTTTAAATCTTCCTTTTCAACTATAGGAAGACCGTTTTCCCATTCCCATCCAACATTTACTGACCAATGTGACAAGGGATAGTGAGGAACATTCAAAAAATATAATAAACTAGAATATTCTGGGTAGTCTGTCATAGGACACCCTTTGGACAAAATATGAAAAACAACACTCATCTGAACAATTTTTGACATATTTGCTGATTCCATTTCTTTTCAAAATTGAGCCTCAAGTGTACCTTTACATGCAACAATGTTCAACATTCTTTTTTCATGCTCTTCATAATCCGCAACATACCTAACATGAAGACATTCTTCCTTTGATTTCCATTGTACGACTAATTGTTCCTTTTCGTCTATGATTTATTTTTCATAAAATTTACCGATATGCTTTTCTATAGTGTCAATTTTTAGCTGCAATGTCTTGGCTCTTCCACATTTCCAACTACAAATCGTACATTTGGCTAATGTTTCCTTTTCAATATCATTTGCATTGTCAATCCCCAATGGTACCATGAATGGGTACTTTGAAAACCAACCAAGTTGAAAATTCCTTGTCATTTCCCACTCGCGCCCCATTTTTGATTTGCTTCTTCTTTTCTTGCTACCAACATCATCATCCTCATCCAAGTCAATTATCTCATTCTGGCTAACCAGGCCTAGGTTATCCTTGGAACATCTTCTGTGGTATTGCCATCCTGATTTGATACATTTTGATTTAAATCAATGACAATCTCAACTTGACCTTCCGGTGGCGGTGAGGTATTGTGAATGCTACCAATATTTGGTGGAAGAGTTGATGATGTAGCTCCATCTTGACCTGATGGATCAGAAGCTTTGGCAATTCCAAAGTAAAATTGTATAGTACATCTAATTTTTTGGCATTTTGAAGGCCTCCTAGTCTCTTCACCACCTTGAGGAGCGACAAGAGTCTCTTCACCACCTGAGGAGAGGCAGGAGCCTTACCACCTTGAGAAGCGGCATGAGTCTAAGGAGCAACAAGAGTCTCTTCACCACCCCGAGGAGTGGTAGGAGCCTTACCCTTGCTGCTCGAGTCGCTTGACATATTGATCTCTCCAAATAAAAACTAGAAAAAAATGTCTTCTTGTTTAAGGACAGAGAATATAGATCCCATTCCCTACTCAATATCATCTTTAAGACTGAAGCAAGAATGGAAAAGAGATAAAGAAAAATTATTATTATAACACTATGAAGAAATGATCACTCACCTTTAAGTCTACGTTTTCAGCTTTCGCTAACTTCCGAATCGAGAAGTAGAACATCAAAACTGAACAAAATGTGCAAGAATAAATGACACTTTCGATTGTATTTATATCAATCCATATTTGGAAAATCCCGTGGGATATTTAAATGGTATATTAAAAAATTGGCGAATCTCACATGCTTATACAACGATTCGTTGTAATTTTCAAGGCAAAATGTGTTCTCAAATGTAATTTTTTTTAATGTTATTGGTGAAATAGGTCCTCATAAGCAAATATTTATAAATTTTAATTGGCGAAATGGGTCTTCACAAGCAACTTTTTGTAAATTTTAAGTGGCGAAATGGGTCCTGATACAATGTCCTTTTAATAGTATTGGCGAATATGTAGGTGTTTTATTACATGCTTCTAGGATTCCGAGCGAAAATATTAGTTGGTCCATTTGAAACACATAGTTTGTTATGGCGAATTTGTTTCTTAAATATGTCTCATAAAAAAAATCGTTGGTGAATGGACATGCATTGGACTGATAGTTCGTAAAATCTGAGCGATTTGGACACCTTGTTGGGTGCGAGAAATTCACCAATTGGTGAAGATTCGCCACTAAAGTTTTCCCTGCTATAAGGACTCACAATTGATTGTTAACCAAGTCAACAATGACTACCAAACCAAGGATGACAAACTCACTCCTTACAAGAAGATGGAAGAAAATATTAAGGACTTCTTTATTGAGTGTAAACAATGAAGTAGCAGATGCATGGCAACAACTGGGTCTTTGTTAGACATACCACACAACATCCTTCAATGTGAATTCTTGGTAGAACAACTTCTCGTACTAGCTTTCGAAATCCATGAATCTGAATTTGTGTGTGTAATCGTTGGTCTTGGTTCCCTATGGTATCACAATATATTCACCTATCTTAGTAGAGGTACCCTCCCATCTGATATCACCTCCAACCTTAAGAAAACCTTCGTTAAAAAGACATCTTGATTCATCATCTTAGGTGATACCCTATACCGTAGAAGCATTGAGGGGACATTGTTATGACGTCTCAACCAAGAGGAAGCCTTGACTGCCTTAATAGAAGTACACCGAGGTATTTGCGGTTCCCATTCTAGTGGTATGACCTTATCTAAGAAATTGTTGAGGATGGGGTATTACTGGCCAACCATGGAAAGAGAGGATCATCGATATGTGCATAAATGTATCCAGTGTCAACAACATGGAGACCTTATCCATGCTCTAGCTTAGGATCTCTAGCCAATTGTTACACCATGGCATTTCTCGCAGTGGGGGCTTGACCTCATAGGAAAGTTTACCCCCACCTCATCTAATGAACACAAATTCATCATCATGACCATTGAGTAATTTACAAAGTGGGTGGAAGCTATTCCCATGACTTATATAATGGGGAAGCAAATATCTAAGTTTATCCCGAATTACCTTATTTTCCACTATGGTGTTTCACAAGCCCTTATCTCAGATAACAAAACAACCTTCAAAAATTAGGATGTAAGAGAGTTATGCCAATGATTCAACATACAACATCAGTTCTCTACCCCTATTACCCCAAGGTAATGATCAAGCTTAGGCTACCAACAAGACCATACTAAAAATACTAAAAAAGATGGTCATTGAAGCTAGACATGACTAGAATTTGTAGTTAAACCCCGCCCTACAGGCTTATAGAACTAGTATCTGCATGCCTATTGGTGTAACCCCTTTCTCTTTAGTCTATGGATTTGAAGCCATCCTACCTATTGAGGCTGAGCTTTGCTTGCTATGAGTGTCACTGCAAAATTTGATCACTGATAAAGAATATAGGGTGTCTCGATTGAATGAGTTAGAATTCCTAGATGAGCGTCATCTTGATGCCCTAAATCATTTACAAGCATACCAAAATCGACTGAAATGAAGCTACAACAAGAAGATCAAGAGTCGGTCTTCTAGGCAGGAGATCTTATCCTCAAGCAGAATCAAAAGAATGTTTCAGATCAAGATAGTAAAGGAAAGTTTGAGCCTAATTGGTTGGGCCCATTTGTTGTCACAACAAGCTATGGATCAAGAGCTTACCAATTATCAATGCCTGAGGGAGAACCCTTGCAGGAGCCAATCAATAGTCTACATCTCAAAAAAATTTATGATTAGGATTGAAGGGTGTAAATCCGAAAATACAAAAAAATAAAAAATAACAAAAATCCAAAAAAGTAAGAAAAATGATTGAAAATAATAAAGAAAAAAATCGTCCTATAGTGAAAACCACTTCGGTGGTGCTTTGGGCAAGTACCTTGGTGAAAACTTGGAAAATAGGTGCCTTGCATAAATAAGCACCTCCATTTATCATTGATTCTTTAGCTTATCATGCTTCACATCGTATCTATCCATCACATCATTGATCCTATTTATTCCATCACCCATCTATGTTTGTATTATAGCTTGATATTATGTAAGTATCATATTTCCCTTTAGTACTACTTGGCATAGTCCTAAGGTAAGTTTTTCCTACCTATATTGAGGTATTCTATCACATCACACTGGGGGGAATTTGTTATGCTTGCATCAGATTGGGTTCTTGTATATCTTAAAGTTATTGGAAATCATTCGAAAATCCCAAAAAAATTTGAAAAATCATCAATATCCAAAAGCACTTGCAAAATCCAAAAAAATCCAAAAAAAAATCAAAATCTTGTTAGCTAAAATCCAAAAACATTTGAAAAGTTGTAAAGTCAAAATCCAAAACATCCAAAATACATCAAAATCCCAAAAATAGGTCAAAAAACTAGAAAATAAAAATAAAAAACATAACCATGTCGAACTACGTGGTCTATGCATGTATAACATAGGAAAGGCTCATCTTTGATAATCCCCCAAGGCCTTAGGTCAGTCCCTCTTAGGTCTTGGTCACAACTTAGAAAAAACAAAAACATTTGAAAACTTGAAAAATCCTAAACAACCTCAAATAATCGTAAAACCTAAACATTCACAAAAGACCAAAAACAACCTCAAAACATTGTAAAACATCAAAAACATTAAAATATTCCAGAAAATCCCAAAACCATCCATCCCCTTTCATCCACAATAAACCTTCATCCATATTACATTTAATCGTCATCTTTGAACTTGGTAAAACAAGTGGAAAATGTAAGGAAATCAATGGAGCGCATCTCATAGAAACTCCAAATAGTAGTGCCTTCGGTAACTTTCATTTTGATTAGGTTGCCTCAAAGACACGTACAACTATGTCCTAAAGTGCAAACAAACAGTTTATTTCCCACATTGATCCTTATGAGAAAAACACATGTAAATTCAATAGCATGCATTAACAGATTCTCTAACAGAACCAATATAGACATGAAAGATGAGACAAACAACAAAACACAAAGATTTATGTGGGGAAAATCCTTTCGGATAAAAAACCCCACACTCCAAAGATCAAGCCATTGTATTATTCAGCAACAAATGGTTACAATACAATTTCAGGCTCATAGCCTTTTCAGAGATTACATCTTGTTCATCTGGATACAACTGGTAGCAAACTCTTCCTGAGAGATCAACCATGGAATTCATGATTAGGAGAGATTCCAACAACATACCCCTGCCTCTCTCTTCCTTTGCTTCGGCCTCATGGCCTCGTCCTTTGAGCCAACCACTCGGTCCTCTCTCTCTATTCTCTCTTCAGCTCTTACCACCTCTCAACAGAATGTCCAATGCATACATATATACATTCATTCTCTACAACCTTTTGTGAAACGGTTCACTTCCAACTGTCGGATCACAACTATCGAATCAACCAGCTAAACATCGTAGATGTTTCCACTTCCTTGCACAGAAGATAATATGTCCAAGTCACACCACGTAGGACAATCTTCAAACGGTCAAGGGCGTTCAATCCTGTGTTGTCATGTCGGTGAGACACTAACCGTGTCTCCCCGATGCCAACACATCCAACATTCGATATCGCCAAGAGTTGTCCCCATCGGCAAGAGGTTACACCGAGTCCACAGAGCTATCTCTAAGACTTCATCATGTCGTCAAGACCTCACACCGAAGATCACAAGGTATTCTGAAGAGTTCATCAGTCGGCAAGACTATTGCTCTTTGCCTAGACATTACATCGAAGTTTTCAAGTCACATCAACCTCAACATTCTCATCGGCGAGATAATCACCATTCGATGAGACATCATACCGAAGTTCAAAGGTCATATTGATGTTAGCTTTTCCATCGGCAAGACATCCGCAGTTCGCCAAGACTTCATACCGAAGTCTTCAAGTCATGCCGATGTGAGTATTCCATTTGGTGAGACAATCATCTTTCACCAAGACATCACACTGAGCTCTTCATGTTATACCAAAGCATCCGATAGTCGGCGAGACTTATCGCTTTCGCCGAGACATCACACCAAAGTCTCAAGTCATACCGAGCACCAAATAATAGTCGGCAAGACATTCATCTTTCGCCAAGACATCACACCGATTTCAACATGTCATCCCGAAGACCTTAGTGTTCGCCAAGAGTCACACCGAAGAAGACCGTCAGCCAAATATTCCACATTCGCTGAGACTTCATACCAAAGTCCTCGTGTTTCTCCGATGACTCCATTCGCTAGGAGTCTCACCGAAAACACTCGATCACATGTAGCTTTGTTGGCTAGACTTACCGCTGTCGCCAAGAGGTCATAGCGAACCCCTTTCGTTACCCCGATGACTCCATATGTCTGTCAGCGAGACATTCACACATCGGTAAGACTTCTTACCGAAAAAAATGGGTTACACCGATGACTCCTTTTTCCACAGGTCTCCCCGACATCCGCTAGACACCAACCTGTCGGCCAGACATCTCCCCAGTCACCAAGACTTCATATCAATAGGCACAAGTCATGTCGATTACCACATTGACTAGACAGACCAAAGGCCACGCCGATATTGACAAGACTTCCTATTGTCGCCGAGACATCATTCTGACAGTCCAGGTTACGCCGAAGGTTTCAGATGACGATCGCCAAGACATTCAAGAGGTCACAGCGACAGTTTAGGATCAACTAGCAGATCGGCCAGACATCTCACCAGTCTCAGCGAAATTGCTCACAAGAGGTTTCAACCTGTGAGATTGATGCACATTTTCCAACAATCTCCCACTTGACAAAGATCACACAGGCACCTCCAAAGCAACCAGGAACTAAGATCACACTAGCTCCACCAATTCAGACCCTGCAACACTCAAGACACCCAATCAACAGGATTCCACAGATTCAGTCCACTAGACAATCTGCAACCAAGACCAGGCATCCAACTGCAACTCACTATCCAACGAAGCAACCAAAATGCAACCGATCACAGCCTTCCAGGAAACCACATAGACCTCAAACATGCTCTCATGCTCCATCAAGAATTCTGCTCCAACATCCAAGATGTCCACCATTCAGGCAACAAACCCTGTCATCTTCCAACATGCCACCTATGGAAGAAGAATACAAAGCCAAGGTGTATAA
Source organism: Sequoia sempervirens (assembly GCA_007258455.2). Taxonomy (NCBI): domain Eukaryota; kingdom Viridiplantae; phylum Streptophyta; class Pinopsida; order Cupressales; family Cupressaceae; genus Sequoia; species Sequoia sempervirens. Next base: position 35,584,211 of record VDFB02000009.1, on the reverse strand, counting down.
GCACCATTCCAATGAGCACAAGCAAAAGATCCCAGTGATATCACCAACAAGATACTGCTACCACTTCACTATGCTCAAACGCTATACAAAAGCAATTTCAACTTCAAAGCTTCAATCAGAACACAACAGTGAAGTCATTATCCAGAAACAAGATATAGAACATCAGCTAGAACAACAATCAGACTGACTGCTTCCATCCAACTGATAAACCCACGTGACTAGAAATAGCACCCATAGCTCGTGCTATTCCATCCAATCTCACATACCTCACAGGTATCACCATTAGTAAACTTATGCCAATCCATAACCAACTCATTAACAACAAATACAAGCTCCAAGTGTCAACTAGTCAAAGAAGACAAAACACAACAGGAACTCCCACTGCCTGAGTACTTCAGATCTGAAAGATCAAAAGGCATCGCAAGTCTACCAATTACAGCACATAAAAAATATAACCATGTCGTACCAAGGAAATATCCACAATGATATTCACAACCTGCAACAAAACGCTACAAGACACATTTCTCTCACCACAAACCATCATGGCCACAGAGAGAAACTCTGCACATCATCTTCCTGTAGAACATCCTCCTACATAATAGCCAGCTATGTCAAGAATGATCTTCTTCACATCCTAAAAGAAAAGCCTTAACAACATCCATCCGTTCAATCACCAAGATCAAACTGACTTTAAAAACCAACATGGATGTAAGCATCTCAAAGAAGATCAAACTAGTTCATTTCCCATTTCAGGAAATCAGCCCATACATCATCTCCTACCAATTCTCATTAGTAACAAGGAGATAAAAGAAACTGTACAACTTCCACTATGAATCCTCCAAAATCATTAAACAGTAATTCAAGATCCATATCATGAAAGTGAACATAAAACACATCTGAAAAATATAATGGGCCAAATACCTTTTAGATAAACTGCCGAGTAGACCAAGAGTGGGAACGAGAATACTCCTTCAAATAAACAAGTCATCATGACTAATCCAAGAGCAATCTCCTCATAGGTCTCTTATTGAACTCATGTTCAACCAAGGTGTAGGCTTCTCAGACTTTCTGCTGAAAACTTCATCAAGAATAACAAGCAGCAACACTTCTCTCATAAGAGAAAGACAACCTCACCTTATTCTTCATGTATCCATGAGTACTAGCAACTGATCATCTCATGCTAAACTTCAACTGTATTACTGCACTATCACGAAGTATCAAGCAAATAATCAAAGCACTCAATACACAAAGAATTACCAGACCACTGTCAAAGCTCCAATCATTTGAATGAGAAACTTATCATGACATCATTATCTACACATCCCCATAGGAGATCCCATTCTTCAAGTGACTTTTCCATTGTCTCAAGTACAATGCACAATGCCAAAACTCTAGTGCACAAGCAAGAGTATACCATGACATAAAGCAAATAGACTCAAAATCAACATCACCTATCAAGCACCACTAACACCTTAGCCAAAGACTCCAAGCGTCTTCCATGGATCCAAGATGTTACACATCTTCAAGTAATGTCCATGCAAATGCAAAATAAACCCTTCTGCAACAACAGGATCAAAGAGCTCTCCCAAGAAACATTTGCAACACTAAAGAAGACCATTCACCACCACGTGATGAATCCACAATCACTGCTAAAGCTCCCACTGAACCGTGACACCCGAGCTCTCCATGCATCATGACCACCTGCTATAGGTTCCCATAACCGACTATTCAGGTACTCAATAGTATCCATCCTCTCATCTCAAAGCACCACACCAATGCACAAGTGACCACAGACAAGGCCAGCTAACAAGTTTGCACCAACAATGAATCAACCTCGTGGATATAGACAGTCCACTTCCGAGTTGTCTCACAACAACCATGTAGGTAAAGATAGCCCACAACATTGCACAACCCATAGATCCATTCAACAGAAACATGCAAACCCATCATCGCATTGGAAATGAAAAACTGAGATCTCAAAGAGAATAACCACGTAGACAACATGACTCAAACACCAGATCACGCCAAATCTGATTTTCCAATCATGTCCACAACGAGCACCATAATCAAGGAACCCACAAGCACCACCATAGGAATGTTGAGTGACAAATCACGTACCAACACTCCCATGCAGAGAAGAAAACACGCCTTCTCAAACCATGCACCAAGCATGCATGCAGAACTGCAACTATCTCATCCAACACCACCCCAAAAGCCAGGGTCTAGAAAATAGGTCAACAACAACTCCACATGACCACAAGTTTTGCTTACCCGTGTAAAACCTGCAAAATCACAGAGCCATGCAAGAACAAAACATCCTTAAAAAAGGAAACAACAGTTTAGGAAATCTAGGCCCCTTTCAGGCCAAATCTGAACCACCAATATGTACATGCATCCAAGAAAGAGAGAAAAGCTATTTCAGAAGCTTGCAAATCATCTAATGATTAACTCCATAGCCTTTATGTATTCGAGGTTAATAGGAAACAGTGCCTTCCAACACCAGGAACCACCACCTAGCATAAGCACTCTCTTCCATGGCTAAGAAACAAACTAGGCTTCTCCATATCACCCAGGAACCTGACACACAGACACCCAATATGAAAGCTTTACTGCTACACAACCATAGAGCAAAGAAATTCACCTCATACTCCAAGGTTATAACACTACCAGCCAGGAGACACAGATCATAACATGATCAACTCCCTTTTCCATCTTGACCATCCTTCAAGTTGCATTCTATCTCAGAATACCACAAGACTTCCACTCATCAAAGGATCAATACATCAGTCCATTCATCCAGATTTCTTTCAGCCTATCAAGCTAGGAAATCTTCATAGGAGAAATACCTAGAACCAACAACCAGAAGAAGGCTTTGATACCACTTGTAAGGAAATCAATGGAGCGCATCTCATAGAAACTCCAAACAGTAGTGCCTTCAGTAACTTTCATTTCGATTAGGTTGCCTCAAAGACACGTACAACTATGTCCTAAAGCACAAACATACAATTTATTTCCCACATTGATCCTTCTGAGAAAAACACATGTAAATTCAACAACATGCATTAACAAATTCTCTAACAGAACCAATACAGACATGAAAGATGAGACAAACAACATAACACAAAGATTTACGTGGGGAAAATCCTTTTGGATAAAAAACCCCACACTCCAAAGATCAAGCCATTGTATTATTCAACAACAAACGGTTACAATACAATTTCAGGCTCATAGCCTTTTCAAAGATTACATCTTGTTCATCTGGATACAACTGGTAGCAAACTCTCCCTGAGAGATCAACCATGGCATTCATGATTAGGAGAGATTCCAGCAGCATCCCCTTGCCTCTCTCTTCCTTTGCTTCGGCCTCATGGCCTCGGCCTTTCAGCCAACCACTCGGTCCTCTCTCTCTGTTCTCTCTTCGGCTCTTACCACCTCTCAACAGAATGTCCAATGCATACATATATACATTCGTTCTCTATAGCCTTTTGTGAAACGATTCACTTCCAACTATCATATCACAACTATCGAATCAACCAGCTCAACATCGTAGATGTTTCCACTTCCTTGCATAGAAGATAATACGTCCAGGTCACACCATGTAGGACAATCTTTAAACGGTCAAGGGTGTTCAATCCTGTGTTGTCATGTCGGTGAGACACTAACTGTGTCTCCTCAATGCCAACACAGCCAACATTCGATATCGCCAAGAGTTGTCCCCATCAGCAAGAGGTTACACCGAGTCCAGAGAGCTATCGCTAAGACTTCGTCATGTCGCCAAGACCTCACACCGAAGATCACAAGGTATTCTGAAGAGTTCATCAGTCAACAAGACTATCGCTCTTCGCCTAGACATTACACTGAAGTCTTCAAGTCACATCGACCTCAACATTCTCATCGGCGAGACAATCGCCATTCGATGAGACATCATACCGAAGTTCAAAGGTCATATCGATGTTAGCTTTTCCATCAGCAAGACACCCGCAGTTCGCCAAGACTTCATACCGAAGTCTTCAAGTCATGCCGACGTGAGTATTCCATTCAGTGAGACAATCATCTTTTGCCAAGACATCACACCGAGCTCTTCATGTTATACCGAAGCATTCGACAGTCGGCGAGACTTATCGCTTTTTCTGAGACATCAAACCTAAGTGTCAAGTCATACTGAGCACCAAATAATAGTCGGCAAGACATTCATCTTTCGCCAAGACATCACACCGATTTCAACATGTCATCTCAAAGACCTCAGTATTTGCCAAGAGTCACACCGAAGAAGATCGTCGGCCAGACATTCCACATTCGTTGAGACTTCATACCAAAGTCCTCATGTTTCTCCGATGACTCCATTCACTAGAAGTCTCATCGAAAACACCCGATCACATGTAGCTTTGTCGGTTAGACTTACTGCTGTCTCCAAGAGGTCATACCGAACCCTTTCGTTACCCCAATGACTCCATATGTCTGTCGGCGTGACATTCACACATCGGTAAGACTTCTTACAAAGTAAATGGGTTACACTGATGACTCCTTTCACCACATGTCTCCCTGACATCCGCTAGACACCAACCTGTCGGCTAGACATCTCCCCAGTCGCCAAGACTTCATATCAATAGGCGCAAGTCATGCCGATTACCACATTGGCCAGACAGACCAAAGGTCACACTGATATCGACAAGACTTCCTATTGTCGTCGAGACATCATTTTGACAGTCCAGGTTACGCCGAAGGTTTCAGATGCCGATCGCCAAGACATTCAGGAGGTCACAGTGACAGTTCAGGATCAACTAGCAAATCGGCCAGACATCTCACCAGTCTCAGCGAAATTGCTCACAAGAGGTTTCAGCCTGTGAGATTGAGGCACATTTTCCAACAATCTTTCTCCATCCATATTACATTTAATCATCATCTTCAGACTTTGGTAAAACAAGTGGAAAACAAGTATGGCAAGTCAGAAGGTGTGAGCCTAAATGTCAAAATATAAAGTCTAGATCATAGGTAAACGAGTCAGTAAAATTTATATCAATGCCCTATCAAACACTTAGTCTTAGTAAAAACATTTGATAAACATGTCCTAGGATGTATCCTTCCTTCAATGGACATCACCATCAGAAATCACCTTAGCTATGTTACTTTGGTTAGAGATATAGATAGCATTGACTATTTGTTTTTGATCTTTTCTGATGATTTCTCTTGTTGACCCATTTCAAGGACCTCTTGATGATGTCCAAATGATTTAGAGAGAAAGGAATGGGGCATCGATCATTATCTTTCATTTTTTGTGCTTGTGGGATAATCTTGTAAAATAATCTTGGTGCATACTTTCTTAGTTGTGTGTAGGGAGGTAGTTTGGAGTAGATTGTTGACTATTGCATATTCTTTGGTCTAAAATATTCTAAACTTCTAAACTACATTCCAATGAGGTTTCCATATGTCAAGATGTGAGAAAGAACTACCCTATCTATTTGTAGAGTCAAAGTCCATTGCACTAGATATAACACCATCTTGGTTATTAATACCTTGATGCAACGTGTCTATGTGTTATATCAAAAATAAGGAATGAAGAAGTGTCCCAATCTTGGAAATGAGCATATCATCACTCTCATCACCATATCTAATAAAGTATCGATGAATCATGGACTTGTTGGACTTTTGAATCAATCTCAAAATCAATAGTCAAATCCATTTCGTCATATTCTTCTATCTTCTTTCCATGCTAACAATGTATCATGACAGTCAACAAAAATCATAAATGCATCCATCCTACATCCATAAACCATTGGCATACATACAACATACTCATCTCATATCATAAATAATGACATCATCATATGGAATGTATGGAAAAGGAAATTCATCCATCTCATAGCATGTCATAGAAAGATACTAAAAAGGAGAATAAAACATCCATTGCATTGCATCCATAACATACGTCATACATCGCATATCACATAAGTATCGCATCATAGATAATATCATATCATAAGGCATGTATAAAGAAATGCATCCATAACATCAACATTTGCATTCATCCATATACATATGCATCCATACATAACACATCAAATAAAGGAAACATCACATCACATCATAATTGAATCGATCCATCTCATATATATCATCAAAATCTGAATGTCATGGTAAAGTATTAGAGTCAATGTGTAAGTATCATCAAAAGTACATATGCAAGAGGTTATCAAAACTGAGCTAATGAATGTGTATACATGTACAAATCAAGCTATATATAAAAAATGGGTCTAAAAAATGAGCATGAACTATCCCCTGCTCTATCAATCATCATGCCTCAAAGTTGGTCTTGATGACCACCGACGGCTATTTCTAGCTACCCTCTCCTGACAATCTAACTAAGGGCTGACCATCTGAACCCTGAGGCACTGCACCACTCCTCTATGAGTAGTCTGGCTATCACATCTCTTGTGGGACATCCCTGTGGTAAAGCATCCTATAATAAGTTGCCTTTGAGACAACATCTTTGTACATCTATGTAGACACAACCTATCCTTGTACTACTATGGCGACAACCTCTAACTATTGTCCCTGTCTGATCTCCTATGCCAATTGTAAATCTAGCTTATGTCACAATTGTCGCTCATACTCCCTCTTAGCTATCACAACCTACATCTACTATCGTAACTGATCTCTCAGTCGTGAGGGCCTGGATCTATATATCTTAGGGACTTGCCCTGGCTATTGCTGTGGCTATGTCTATTGTGGATGTTGTCGATCCTACCTCCATGGTGGCGAGGGTGGTGGTGGCCCTAGGATTTGTCCCTCTATCTACTCTTGGTGAACATGGTCCTAATGACCATGCTCCTGGGGAGGTTGCTGCTCAGCCTGCTACCGTCCTTTGCCTGCACCCTGACCTCTACCTCTGCCCTAGGGATATCCTCCTGCTAGATTTTTCAAGCATGTGGGACACACCCACCATGCATCATAAGCTCGAGTCGTCCCCGCATCAAGCAGTCCCTGATCATACACCCAAGGCCAAGAAATCGACTGTATGAAATCATCTATGGCTACTTGAGGTAGTATTTGAGGGCCCCAAGCTACCTCTCTCTACGCCCATGCAAAAATTGCTCTATAATCATCTGGGGGTACATCTTGCACCTCCCTAAATTATCGAACAATTTGGTCTGGAAGATACTGCTCGATCATAGTATGCTACGACCCTAGATGTATTGGGTCTTCCTAACATAAAACAACTACTATTGATCATTGTACCACGTTAGAACCTGAAGCCATGGCCTCCACCTAAAGACGGTCATATCATCTATGAACCTCCTCTAGTATGGGATCCCTGTAGGCCCTATGTGTTGTAAGGCCATCGCTGCTCGATACCTGAAAATGGTGGGCTCCTCCTAATCAATGTCTACTAAGACAACAATGGGTCTTAGCACCACAATGTGCTCATATGCCCAGATGTGTAGTAAATTCACCCCTGCTCCAAGGCTCCTCCCCTGGTAGTACACCACCTGATGCATATCACAATATAGGGATATTGAGTCATCTCGTGAAGCATATCATGCCATGCTAGTCCCCAACCTGGACTAAAACCTCTACTCCATCGATTTGGTGCGATCACACTAGAAATCAGGGCAGCTAGAACCAATATGAAAACCAACACCCATTCTCGATACAACTCCAAGTCAATCTGGGAGCTCACTAGAATGATATCATCTGACTGCAGGAGCTCATGACATCCATCCATCCCAGAATCTGTCATAAATGACTTGCTCCCCATGGATGGGAAGCCAAAAAATCTGCCAGACATCCTCCAAAGTAATGGTCGCCTCACTGGCGAGAAGGTGGAATGAGGACGTCTCACTGTGTCAACGCTCCACCAATACCGTCATTATCGCTAAGTGCGTCCACACCTTGGGCATGTACATGATAAATCCTAACCTGAGAAGTCCAAGAAACTCCTACTGCTCCACATCAAAATAATGTACCTTTGAAATAAGGTTAAGACGATGCTCTCGGGACATGAGAGGTTGAATGTCCTCCTGCACGCATGAAGTGAACAACGTTAATTTGGCTAAAACTAATTAAAATCTGAGTTCCCAACTCCTAAAACTATAATAGCGTTGCTATATTGTTGTGTGTCACTATATCCTTTTTGATGGCGTGTCATTGTTTAATAGGTGCATCGCTATAACTTCAAAAGTGAATCAAAATTTGGGCGCATCACTCTAGAAAACTTCATCACACGTCACCCTAGAGAAAGTGCATCACCATTTTCAAATGGCGTTGCAGGACCTGAAATCCTTAGCGCATCGTTGTTTGAAATATGTGTCACTATAACCTAAATGTGTCGCTATACCTAATTTTCCTAACATGTCGCTAAAAGGAAAGTGTGTTGCTATACGATCAATAGCGACACCAACCGCTTCTAATGTGTTATGATATAGCGACGCCCTAAATGATGCAGATCAATGATTGAGGATCCGAGAATGGATTGTCAATCATTGCAACAAACTCAAGCATAATATTTTAAACTTTCAAAACATAAATTGCAGCAAAAAGCATGAAAATGAGTCATTTTTATTCATGAAATCCCATACATAAACAAAAATTATAGGTGCACACTCCTACAGATGAATATGAAGTCTATCTACTGGAATCAAGTCCCAATCCAAACTCTATCTCAGATTATTTTAAAAATCAACATGAAAACCCTCTTTTAACATGAAGTAAACACAACAAAAAATTCCAGCTATAGGCAAGAAGATTCATCCCAAATCTATGTGCAAAACATTTCCAGCAACTCACTAGCAAAACTATCTCCTCTCTTGCATCCTTCTACTCTCTTCTCTTCACTTTAAGATTTCTCTTTTCCTCCTCATAATCATGGGCATTGAATTCTTGCACATGCCAACAATATCTCTACATTTTCCCCTCTATCCAGGCATGGGAAATTTACCCAATTAGACCTCCACATAATGGACACCAAGATTCTTCCTGGCACCACACTCTTAATTGCCAATCCCTTCCCACTCCATTTTCTCCATCACCAAGCGTTTTGGGGCTGTCAAAGCTCAAAATAGTCCAAGAAATTATGAATTCAAAATGCCCCATAATATGTATTAAATGCTCTATTCTTGCCTAGGCATTGGGTTTTTTTTCTCTCTTAGATTTTGGAGAACAATACATTAAAATGCAATTTTATTAGTAAACTTCAACTTAGAAACTCACTCCCCAATTTAATAATTTTTTAAAGAGCTAGAGGAGAGCAAATATTTGAAGGAAAATCCCACTTGCAAGACCAAAAATCAAATTACAATAAAATAATAAATAAGAGGAAAACAGTTATTTTTTTTGATGTGCAGGATTTCCCGTGCACCCGGATGCTCCTGCATCAAACACCCCAAATAAGAAGAAATGTTTCATGAGTGAATCTCATGAAAATTTGAATAACATGTGCTTATTTTGGATCCACCTTTCTTCTTTATCATTTTGAAATTTCTTCTTCACCTTACCTTGTACCTTCATGTTTGTCTCTCCTTTCATCCTTCCTCTCTTTCTTCTTATGAAATTCAATCCAACATAATCTAACTCCCAACAATATGCTTCTTCCCACTCCATGTCATCATCTTCAACACGTGTATACAAATCAAATCCAACAAATTTATGGAAATTAATGAATTGTACTTCTTTCTCACCTATTTCTCCTTCATCCTCTTCTTCTTTTGGGTCAATAAAATGGGTAGAATCTTGCTGCAAATCATCTTGCAACCTGTGATTGCTGCACCTAACCACTCTCATTTCTCCATACTCTTTATCCACTTCTTCCAAATAAGAATTAACTTCAATGCAAATGTGAACAAAATGTGAAAATTTGACATTTACCTCTGAAATTTCACCTTTCCTTACTGCTGCAACATTTCTTCTAACCTCGTCATATAATCCCTTTACAACCATATCATTTGCATGTGAATAAACATCATCAAATTTTTTGTGAAAATAAGGCCTTATCTCATCACCCTCTACTATAAATTTATCATTCTTCCCCACATGTTCTTCTTTGCATTGCTGTCCCAAAATTTCCACTTTTCTTATGTTCTTCATAGAACCAAAATCAACTACAACTTCACTATTATCCATTCTTGCAACTTTATTATCATCTATTACAACAACATTATTATTTTTAGTCATCCTCATACCCAAAAATACATTGTATTCTTTTGCATGTAACTTATTTTCAAGTTCATATTCACAAATCTTAGAAAAATAACTCTCTACCTGTGTAATCTCTTTCCTCGTTGATGTTGCAACCTTCTCTGGTTTATGGTTATCTGCTACAATCTTGTTGTTTTCTTCTTCTATCTTCTCTCTTGCATTCAAATGTATTGTTTTCTTCAACATCATTATGCCCTTCCAAGGACCAACTGCTGTCCCAACTTTATAATTACTTGCTTCAACATATTTCTTCATCTTTTCTACATGGAAATCAACATCAATATTATCTTTGCAATACTCATAAAAATGAAGTCAGTACCTTTTATTTTGTTGCTGAAATTTCTTTTTCTTTACATGCAACTTCCTTTTCCTCCACTTTGATGCCTTCAACAAGACATATATCAACTACTACTTATTTATTTTCCTCAATTTCTCCTTTATCCTCTTGCACAAGGATCCATTCTTTTCCAATGCCACATGTGTGAAACTCTTCTAGATCTTCTCGTCTACCTACATCCAAAGTAATGTTAGCACATAAAAAATTGGATTCATCTTTTCCCATCTTCATTTCCTCTATCACCTCTTCTTCAAATATATTTTTTGTATTCTTTATCTCCTTTTTCTTTCTCCATTTCTTTCATCTATATTTGAGCGGGTTGCTCCCACATGAATTTCTTTCCTTTTTCTTTTCATCATAGGGCTGCAACATTGTATTTCCACACTACTCTTTTCACTTTCCTCTTTGTCAAACCTTTGATTTTCCTCTTCAACCTTTTTCCTTGTTGCCACTTCCACTACTGTAACGTTTCTCTTTTCTGTAACCACAAATTTTTCAGGAAAGTAATATATTTCCAAGGCCTCCACTCTAGCCTCAATCTTCCTTATTTCCTCAAATAGTCATTTGTTAAATCTCTTTTCTTCCCATTCTTCCCAATATTGTTCCCAATATAGCATTCTTACAGGTCTTTTCAAGACCCATCTTGTCCTCTTCCTTAAAGATATTTTTTCAAACACTTTCCATAGACACACTACCCCCTACCCAATAAAGACTCTGGAAGATGCTTCCTCTACCCACTCTCTCAGTGGAGGAACTCTACACCTTCTACCTAGCTTTATCTCTACTAGAGGATAGTATTTAGATACCCTCTCTTATGCTTGCAACAACAAACTCGTTCTCATGTCTGTGACAAACAACTCTTTCACAACTCTCTCTTTTTCAACTCTCTCAACACATCTCCAGTAATATTATTACTCCACACATTCCAACATCATACCTACTCTGATACCATTTGATGCAGATCAACGATTGAGGATTTAAGAATGGATTGTCAATCCTTGTAACAAACTCAAGCATAGTATTTTAAACTTTCAAAACATAAATTGCAGCAAAAAGCATGAAAAAACATCATTTTTATTCATGAAATCCCATACATAAACAAATATGATAGGTGCACACTTCTATAGATGAATATTAAGTCTATCTACTGGAATCAAGTCCTAGTCCAAACTCTATCTCAGATTATTTTAAAAATCAACATGAAAATCCTCTTTTAACATGAAGTAAACACAACAAAAAATTCCATCTACAAGAAAGAAGATTCATCCCAAATCTATGTGCAAAACATCTCCAACAACTCACTAGCAAAACTATCTCCTCTCTTGCATCCTTCTACTCTCTTCTCTTCACTTCAAGATTTCTCTTTTCCTCCTCACAATCATGGGCGTTGAATTCTTGCACACACCAACAATATCTCTGAATTTTCCCCTCTATCCAAGCATGAGAAATTTACCCAATTAGACCTCCACATAATGGACACCAAGATTCTTCTTGGCACCACACTCTCGATTGCCAATCCCTTCCCACTTCACTTTCTCCATCACCATGCGTTTTGGGGCTGTCAAAACTCAAAATAGTCCAAGAAGTTATGAATTCAAAATGCTCCATAATATGTATTAAATACTCTATTCTTTCCTGGGCGTTGGGTTTTTTTTCTTAGATTTTGGAGAACAATACATTAAAATGCAATTTTATTAGTAAACTTCAACTTAGAAAATCAAACTCCCCAATTTAATAATTTTTTAAAGAGTTGGAGGAGAGAAAATATTTGAAGGAAAGTCCCACTTGCAAGACCAAAAATCAAATTACAATAAAATAATAAATAAGAGGAAAATGATTTTTTTTTTGATGTGCAGGATTTCCTGTGCACCCAGATGCTCTTGCATCACTAAACGACCTAATTCAAACCCTACAAAATGCAAGAAAAATGCGTAAATCAAGAAATTTTTTGGATCACATATCCGGGGTCTTGCGTCTGCTCAGTGTTGGTACTCTCAAACTCTATTAGAAAGGTGTGTGGGAAGCTCACGCCATGCCATATCGCCAAGGTGTTAGAGCACAAGAGCAACAATTCACTAAAAGTCAAGAGTGCAAATGAATTGAAAGTGACCCTTTAGCCTCTTTTATTGCCTGAAAATTAGGGTTTTATCCCGTTTTTCCAATTTTTGAGCTGTAGGGCATATTTTGAGATTTTTTTTGCGTTTATGAGCTTGTTTTCACATTCGAGAGCCTGTTTTGTGCACTTGAACCTATGTTGAACCTTTGTCGTGAGATCGACCCAAAATTTCAAATTTCTGCCCAACCTCTCAAGGGGGCAAGGTACCAACTTAATTCCTTCCGTTGGGACAACAGTGGGGCATCTGAAAAACCAAGATTTTTTAATTTTTAATTTGAGCAACAACATTAATCCTAAAATCATTTGTCTTTGAAGTAATGTAATAGGTATCTCACTTCAAAGAGGGGCAAAATGTAGACACTTAAAATTGTCCTGAATGGTATTACACACTTGAATTTGATCACTAACATTGTTTCATCCTAAAATTTATCATCTTTTTCCTATTTAATTAAATAAGCCTAGTTATTTAATTAAATGCATCATTTCCTCTATTACGCTAATTAATTTAATTAGGTTAATTCCTACCCTTTCACACTAACATTTCATCTAGTTTAATTGAATAATGAAAACTATTTAAATTAAACCCCCTTATCTCTTCTCATTTAATTAAATAATCTAAATCATTTAATTAAATTTCACTTTCACCTTTTCATTAAATAAATAAATTATTTAATGGAAATCCTAATATTCCTCAATTTGCACAATTAAAACTTAGTTTTAATTAACTAATTACTAATTTTCCTCACCCATCCACTTGCATAGGGGATATTCCAAAGAAATATTCTTCTATTCGGCTCCAAAAAGGGAATATTCTTTCCTAACGAACTTTGTAACAAACTTTCTAACAACTTCGAAAGTGTGTTTGTTTGAATCATTGTGAGCCATTGATTGATTCTTTGATCCATGTGATCTTTGATTCTCATCTATTGATGAGAATCCTTGATCCATGTCTTCACCCTTGATTCCATCTTGACCATTGATTGACCAAATCAATCTTGGCCCTTCATTCACCATTTTCTCCTATAAATACCTCACATTTTGGAGAGAAATGGATCCACTTCCATCAAAGAAAAGTTATGTTGCTCATTTGAATACTATCTTTATTCATCCTTGCATCCATTATCGAGCTTTTTCATCCTTTTCATCCACCTATAGCATAGTTTCATCCATTTCAGCTTAAGCTTTCATCAATGGAGTTTGATTAGATGCTCATTTTATCCAAGTGATTGGGAAAGGGTCATTATTCCATATCAATACGACGCCACTCCCCCAATGGGATAAGGTTTAGAGTTTTAGATTAGGTTTGTTTTATGTTTTCATGTTTATTTCATGCTTAGTTTAATGGTTTTTTGGTTTTTTGAAGCTTTCAAGCATCTCATTGGGATTGTAGCTTAGGGAGTTAAATATGGCTTAAATTCACATGAATCTATTGTATTTAGCTATTACTATGATTACAATCACACTCTCAAACCTTGCAATTAACTATTTAAAGCATCAAATTTTAATAAAAAAATTATCCATAGATTTGAAATTAGAATACCTTAAATCTTCAAGTTGATCTTGAAGTTGTATCTTTCTAGATTCATTTGAACTATCATAAATAATATTGAGTTTGTCCCATGCGTCATAGGCTTTTGTGCATGTACCAATGTGAACATATAGTTAAAGTGACATGGAAACACCTATGAGGCCAAAGGCTTCCCCATTTTTGAACCTCCATTTTTTTTTTTGTCTTTGGATGCAAACGGATCAGGCTTCAATTTGGGATCCATAACAACATCCAAAAGATGTTCAAAGTGAAAAATAAAGGAAATTTGAGTTTTCCAAGAGTGATAGTTAGAAGAGTTTAACTTAATCTCAAAAATTAAAGTAGACATTGTAAAAATATTTAAGTGAACAAAAAAATAGTTTTACTTAAAGAAATCAAATTTTTGTAAGTTAAGCATAAAAAAAATGATCTCTTTAGGATTAAATTGGAGTTCCTAAGCTTTAAAAAAATAGGCCCCTTTATTAAATAAAAACTATATTTTCTTGTTTAAAAAAAAATATAGGAATATATATTTTAAAATAACTATATATTTTTTGAAATTAAATTGATATATTTTTTTAAAGTACTTGCTTTAAAAGAAAATAACTATATATAAAAAAGAATTAAAAAACTAATTGCTTAGTATTAATATTTTAATATACATTTACCAAAAAATATATATTTTATTATACAATTATATTAATAATTTTAAAAACTACAGAGTAAGAAAAATCAAGTATTTAAAGTTAATATGAAAAACTATTAAAGATATTATGTTTAATAATTAAAAAATTAAATAAAACAATATAAAGATAATGGCCTTATAAAAACCTAAAAGGTTAGATTTTTTTTAAAACTTTGATTTGATACCACAAGTGGGGAAGAAAGAGGTCAAATTAGTTTTATTTTTAAGAGAGACGTCAACCACTTTAGGGCATGACATTGTGTAATCGGCTATAGGCAAATTGAAAGGTTAGGTTTATTGAGCGTAGGTTTTAGATTAGGTTTTAAAGTTAATAAAAAACTTTATGAATATTTTAAACTATGCAGGAGAGAGCACCTGGAGGGATGACAACGATTGAGGGAGGAGTTAGGGTTGAGATGTGGGAAAATGAGATGGAACTAGAGGAATCAACAATAGACCTTGAGGAAGTGACAAGAGAAGAGATGCTAGGAGGTCACGATCGTGGGAGGTTGTGGAGTGGTGATAGGGGACTGCAAGGAGGGTCAAAGCCCTAGAAAAGTTAGGGTTATGGTTTTTTATTTATTGGTATTATTAAAAAAATAGAGGGTCAAAGTCCAAAAAAATAGATTTTTTTGAAAAAATAAACAAATATTATATATCTATGAAGTTTAAAACTATAGTGTGTCCTATAAACTGTAGTGTGCCTAGTAAACTTTTTTCATGTGACCGGTGGTGCTGGTGTTCTAGTACCACGGGTTTGGGGGGAGACTAGACCTCGTGATCACTTGCCTGCAACAGGATGCTTTAGCCAATCGAGCTAGGCTCCTAGTCCCCGCCCTGTTAAAAAAAACTTTGAAATGGAATAATTTGATATATTCTTTTAAGGAAAAAAAATTGCACTAAAACTAGGGCTAAAGCTCAAAAAAATTGATTGAAAAAAAAAACTAACATAGAACATAGAATGAAATTATATTTGTGAAAATTATTGTATAATTAAATAGAAAATAAATATTAAAAATATTATTTGAGATATGAAACAAGTTTTAAAACAAAGTAAGAGATTATTACATAGATTAGAAAAATAAATATTTGAGACCTTATCAACTAAAATTGCAACTTAGAATCTTAGATTTCTACACAATAAAACATGGTTAGAAAAGCAAAAATTACTAAATTATTAAAAAAGAAGCAAGTTAGATTCTAACTCTCCTCCTCTCTAGAGTGCCTCCAAGGTGTGCTTAACAAAACTAGTAATTATTCAACAATATAGCTTACAAAAAAATTAGTAATACCAAAGCTCTTATACCATGAAAGAAAAAAATGAATTATGCAATGAAAAGTACTAATTAATGAGCATTATTTGAAGGAAAGAGATTACTAAATAGAGAAGCTAAAACAAGCACCATTATATGGAGAGGAGACACACAAATTTGATAAGGGAAAAAATAAAGAAAAAAACCCAATATTATGAATGACGCTGATGCAGGAGCAATTGGGTAGACTAACAATCGACATCAACCAAAAACAAGCTTTAGGTTTGAATTTTAGTTTTGGTATGTTTTGGGGTTCATTTGACATCTCTCAGCTTTAGAAAACTCTTTTTGTGTTCAAATTTGCATGAAATCAGTTTTTATCAAATCATCATTTTAAGGCTCTGTAAGCAATTTTTGAAAATTATTTCTAGAAAAATCGTAAAGATTGAAGTAAAATAATTTGGTAGGGGTATTCATGGAGGTGGCATGTGAAATGTGCAAAAAGAATCAAATTCATACCTTTTTCAGTTTGAGAGATTTTAATATTGGAAGTTTGTTAAATAATGTCGATAATTTTCAAAAAGTTTAAAATTTTAAAATCTGTGAAATTTTGAGCAAAATCCTTTTGCAGGGGTCCATGGGATACCATTCCAAACTTGCATGCCAATTTTTGTGTGAATCGGATAACTTTCATTTTTTCACTTGCGACACTCATTCCACACTTCCAAAGCACCAATTTGATTAATTTTATTTTGGAAAGGTATTATGGAGGTTATGGAAGTCAAATATCAGTTTTTATTTCATATTTAATTGTTTATCTATTGCATAAATAATGTAGGGGGCGTTTGGAGTATAAAAGAGAAAAAAATCAAGGTTTTAGATATTTTAAAATGCCCAGAATAGAGAAAAACACCTCTGGGAGTAAAGACAACACCTGTAAGAGTTAATGAAGGCTTAAATGTCTCATTTAATGTTGAATAAACTTAGAATATGGATAGCTATTCTTGGGGGAGAGTTGGGAGCCCATTTTTGGGCCAAAATTGATGATTTTAATGTATATTTATGGGGGTTTTTGAGAAAAACGTGGGAAGAAGTTTGTGAGGAATGGGAAAGAGAAAAATACCTCTCTAGAGGTATTCATTGGGGGTTTTGGTTGTAGGTTTGAGCAACACCAGTGAAGGAAAGCAACACAAGTGAAGGAAAGACAAGGCACCAGTGTGAGAGGTGTAGAGATTTTGGAGTTGTGTGAAGGTCTGAACAATAGCAAGAGAGCTTTGGAGCAGCAAGAAGAAGCTACAAGGAGAACATTTATGGAGATTTGATTTTAAAAATGTTTTGAACAATTTGTATTTGAATAAATTTAAATGAAAGATGTTTTACATTTGATTTGAAATGGTTTCTCTGTTTGTTTAATCTTTGTTATTTTGTGAGTTGTGGATTGAGGTAGTTTTTGTCTTCATCAGTGGTGCCAGAGTAGGAGTTCTTGAGTGTGCAAACAAAAGCGTCGATATGAGGCTGTTTGCACTAGGACTTGTGGTGGTGTGTGTGATTTGCGTGTAGAAAGATTGTCGGATGTGAGTCAACCTATCCCTGAGAGGATGGGATGGGTTATGAGGAGGCTTGTACGAATTTTGTTCTAGGAACAATATTGGGAAGAAATGGAAAATATGAAGCACTTTTAAGAGTTTGAAAAGCTCCAGGATAAAGTGAATATATTAGAAAAGAAGTTTAAAGAGGAAATGAGAATGTGGGAAGAGAGATATGAGAAGAAAAATGTTCTCTTAGAAGAGGACAATGAAAAGAAAAACAAAAAGAAAGATTGTTGCAGCCCTTTGGTAGGGGTTGAATGTAAGAAAGAATATGTGGAGGTAGCCCACACAAGTGAAGAAGATGATTAGGTACAAGTTGTAGAGATAATATGTGAATGGAGTGCATTGTGTGAAGTGGATGAAGAGGGTTTGCAATTAGAAATTGTGAACATGGATGGTCCTAAATTTGACAAGTGGGTTGGTGAGGAAGAGGATGATCTCTTGTTGAAAGAAGAAATGAGGATGATAGATAGGTTATTTGAGAAGCAAATGTTGGATGAAGTTATCTTTAGTCCAAAAAATAAAGGAGATGCAACAAACAATGGTCCTTTGGAGGACATGACTACATGGGAGAAATTTTAATAGCTTTATGAAGATGCATACATGAAAGGTTTGAGGATGAAAAAATGATGTTGGGGCAGCAAAGAAGGTAATTTCTGATTTTAAATTTAAAAATGTTGATTGTTTACCCTCTAAGGAAGAAATTGCAGTAGTAGAAGATAAAGTTGTAGTTGAAAATGGGTATGCAAATGTTGCATATTTGTATATAAAGGTTGTAGATGATGGTGTAGGAGGAACTTGGTGGAGGTGGTCGGTTTGTGGTGGGTTGGATCCCACGAAGAAAGATAGAAAGGAAGAAGATCTATGGCGAAGAACGATGGTCTATGGTGGATGTGAGTCCACGAGAAGAAGGATGAATATAGTGCACACTTGGTGGAGGAGGACGACAAGAATCATAGCTAAGTGCTGGAAGAGGTGGAGAAAGAAATTATTTTTGTCTAAATTAGTGATGGAGTTCACTACAGGTCTCCACAACCTGAAATAGTAGTTCTACTACTCCACTCCATTTTATGAGTTCTATTCACAAAATTTTTCCTACGGGTGACATGTTTGATGCAGGAGCATCTGGGTAGACTAGCAATCGACATCAACCAAAAACAAGCTTCAGGTTTGAATTTTAATTTTGGTGTGTTTTGGGGTTCATTTGGCATCTCTCAGCTTTGGAAAGCTTTTTTTGTGTTCAGATTTGAATAAAATCAGTTTTTGTCAAATCATTATTTTAAGGCTCCGTAAGTAGTTTTCGAAAATTATTTTTGGAAAAATTGTAAGGATTGGAGTAAAATAATTTGGTAGGGGTATTCATGGAGGTGACATGTGAAATGTGCAAAAAGTATCAAAGTCATACATTTTTTAGTTTGGAATATTTTAATATCGGAAGTTTGTTAAATAATGTTGACAATTTTAAAAAAGTTTAAAATTTTAAAATCCGTGAAAGTTTGAGCAAAATACTTTTGTAGGGGTCCATGGGATGCCATTTCAAGCTTGCATGCCAATTTTTGTGTGAATCAGATAACTTTCATTTTTTCGCCTACCGACACTCATTCCGCACTTCCAAAGCACCAAATTGATTAATTTTATTTTGGAAAGGTATTATGGAGGCCATGGAAGTCAAATATCAGTTTTTATTTCATATTTAATTGTTTGTCTATTGCATAAATAATGTGGGGGGCGTTTGGAGCATAAAAGAGACAATAAATCAAGGTTTTAGATATTTTAAAATGTCGAGAATAGAGAAAAACGCCTCTGGGATTAAAGACAACACCTGTAAGAGTTAATGGAGGTTTAAAATGTCTCATTTAATGCTGTATAAACTTAGAATATGGATAACAATTCTTGGGGGAGAGCTGAGAGCCCATTCTTGGGCCAAAATTGATGATTTTAGTGTATATTTATGGGGGTTTTTGAAGAAAAACGTGGAAAGAAGTTTGCGAGGAATGGGAAGGAGAAAAATACCTCTGTAGAGGTATTTGTTGGGGGGTTTTGGTTGCAGGTTTGAGAAACACTAGTGAAGGAAAGACAAGGCACCAGTGTGTGAAAGGTGTAGAGATTTTGGAGTTGTGTGAAGGTCTGAACAACAGCAAGAGAGCTTTGGAGCAGCAAGAAGAAGCTACAAGGAGAACATTTATGGAGATTTGATTTTAAAAATGTATTGAACAATTTGTATTTGAATAAATTTAAATGAAAGAAGTTCTAGATTTGATTTGAAATGGTTTCTCTGTTTGTTTAATCTCTGTTATTTTGTGAGTTGTGGATTGAGGTAGTTTTTGTCTTAATTAGAGGCAAATGCCTAAAAATGATACAAAAGAGTGAGAGCACTTAAGCCTTAAGCTTACTTCATGAAGAATGAGAGGGGAAGCACCTCAATAAATAGAGGTGAGAAGAAGAGTTAAAAAGTAACTTCTTGTAGATGCCACCATTCATCCTATGTGTTTGCAAGGTGTCAAGATCCTCATAAGGAGGAGGCTACACCTAAGCCACTAATATTCCTTAATAAAGGAATTAAAATAAAATGAGTCATCCTCACACATGTGTGAGGAGACAAAAAAGACAAAAAGCTTGTAGGGATTTATTTGGAATATCCTACAAGTATTTAAATAATTACAATTAATAAATAACTTTTACCAAGTAAAGATTAAACTTCTAACTATTAATGTATTAGCTAACTCTATATTTTTATTTGTTAGATTATTTTTTATTCATTATTAGAATTATTTCGTGTTCAATTTATATTTGTTGGTTTTTTAATAGGATTCTTGTCTTGTTATATTTATGTACTTTATTTTTATCACTTTGTTCTTATATTGTTGTAATAAGATCTTAGAGCGACTCTAGGTTTCTCTCCATTATTTCAAATCTTTATAAAGGACTACATATTAGATAAGGGTGTTCGTTCTTCCCTTGCTTGGTTGAAATCTTTAAATGTAGCTTATCTTTCACTAATTAGACTTCCTAAAATCTCTAATTATTTTTTAACTTATTGTCCTACCTTTGCAATAACCCCCAAACACCTTGGAAATTATCCTTTGACATCATATAAACCTTTAATAACATTGGCAATCACTTTGTTATTGATTTTTCAACCTTCTAAAGCTCTTAAGTTCATTATTTTGTCTTTCTAGTCTAACTAAGACCTATATATCATCATCCAAACATTTATTATCCTTACACAATATTTGATTGTCTTAAAAAATATTATTAATTGGTTGCTAGAAACACACATTATTTATCTTTGCTATTTCAACGTCCCTATCACTTGTTAATGCTTTTACACTCAACTATATATTAGATCAACCTTTAGATGGATTCAAAACATTTTTTTAATATTTTTAAAAATTGAATTTACATATAAAACCCTTATTTAGGCATATAATAAACATTATTGCTCATTGACTTTGTACTAGACTTCTAGGACATCATGTCAATCATGACTTAAAATTCTTGTATTTTTTTTTTAAATTAATCTTTGTAAGTTCATTTAAACTCACCATTTAGTTGCATACAAACATTGTAAACACTTAGAATTGTGTATTAAAGTTAGATGGAATAATATAACACATAAATAAAAATTACATTCTTATTATATCATCTTGATAAGTAGTATCTTGCTTGCTCTTTCTCCTTGTTTAAATATTTTTGTTGTTGCATTTGAAATTGTAAAGGTTCAATATATTTCATCTAGTTGAAGAGCATATATGCAAGATCATATAAAAATTTTGTATTTAGATATTGTATGCATCTAGTTTCATTCATTTAGGCATATTTTAAATAACTTCTATATATTTAAACTAGTTATGTCATTGCATTAGAAAATACATAAACATTAGAAATCTTATAAGAAACAAAACATTAGTTAGTTTTGTCATTGCATCCCCACACATCTTAGGAAAACTAAAGCATTAGAAAACTTTAAAAAAAAATGACATTAGTTGGATTTGGCATAACATCCCCAAACATTCATGTGCCCTTGTATTTGGTTCAACATTATATAGGATTTGTGATAAGAGGTCCTTCTCCCTCCTCCTTGAGCAACAAAAAGTGCTAAGCGAACAAGTAAGAACCACTATATTGTCACCAAAACCAAGGTTTAGACCTCTACCCAAAAATAAATATAGGTTCTTTCAAATCATGCCTCCCATTCTTAAGATTATATTGCCTCATGAGTAGACACTAATAGGGACCCTACCTCTTAATTAGAAAGGACCTCCATTGTACCCAGTTTTTCTATGACCATAATTTTTCCTCCACAAAGATACCTCAAGGCTTAAATCACTTTATTAGACCTATCATATGTCCCCCATCCTATATTTAGTTACATTTAGTGACTTATTATTCAACACACTCATGGTTTATTTGATTGATTACATGACACAATGTAGTCATTAAAAAACCCAATGAACCTTGACCTTCTAGAAAACCAAATAGATTTATTTTCCAAGCTAACCCAACTTAGCCTGACATAATTCAAAGCTAAGATGTATTGGCTCTCTAAGTATTTTTCTCTATATGTTCTTAGATCCATAATTTAATCCACTCTTGTGGATCTCTTTCTAAGACCCCACAATTTTCACTAGCATGACCCCAAGAAGTTGCATGATGTCAAAATTCCCTTAAAATATTTCCTACTTATCCACAACTAGTGAACCTAATGTGAAGTCATTGATATTTTGATAATCATTTATTCTTTCTTTCTCACATTTTCCTTCTCTTATATTTTTTTCTATGGTGCTTCATTACACCTAAACATAGTTGATGCGTAGGAATTTAACACCTTTGGGATGTCCTTTCAAAATAGTGAAGATCTCCATGCAATTAGAACCATAAAAAATATTTCCATATAGAATGAAATCCTAATAAGTGGTATGAAACTATTCTTTGTCCTAATCTATAGGTTTGAATCCCTAAAGGAAAACTTATTTTTTCACAAATATAAGAGAGATCAAATAATGGATTATAACCCTAAGAAGGGAGAAAGATCACCTTGTTAGCTAGCAAGGCCACAACCAATCCTTTAGGTAGAACCTTCATTCACACATGTGATTAAGTTTAGACCAAAGGGTACATTCCTATTTAGGAATCCCCAATTGCACAAATGATTACTTTTAGAACTCTCAAATTGGACATCTCATTACTAGTGATTATTGAGGGCTTGAAGTGAACACCAAACAAACATCTAGAGAAGAGGTAAGGTGAACTATTACTAAACCCTTCTCTAGGATGAGAGAAATGAAATTCAAGATTTGAATGGAAGATGAGCCCACTATAACCAAAAAGTGTTGAAATTACCACTAGGAGTAATTCTCAACCCCAAAATAGTGTTTAATCCCCTTGTATTAGACAACCCACCACCACTCCTAAGGATCTTATAACTACCTTAGTCAATTATACTATTAAGTTAGAGTATGATAAACAATAAACTTCTCTATATTGAAAGGAAAGTCCCTATAATGAAGAGATTGTTGTTCCTAAATGATGAATTGTTAATGCTCTCTAGTCTCCTAATTGCCCATTATTAGAGTAATCATGCATTAACTAATAGTTAATTAATCTTTAATTGATTATTAGGCTAATTCATTGCATGCACTTAAGCTAAACCTAGGAGTGTTTTTATGTTAACTGAAGTGAGCTTTTATTAGATCATTTTTTCTCATCACATAAGATGATGATACTTGTCATGATCTAATTCCTTTATCATTTAGGGTTACTCTTATAAAACACTCACCTTGATTATATTATCTACTCAAGAAGATCTCCATTGAAGATTCTTAAGGTTCATTTTGTAAGTTTTTCTTGTTGATGATATAGCAAATATAATTATTTGCAACTCTCTTGCATGGAAGGTGTTTGTTGTTTGTTGTTTGATCCTACGTCTCATGTTTATTCACAATTCTAACATTATTAGAGCATGGATTCATGAAACCCTTAACAATTTTTGAGTTTTTTTTCTCAACTAGGGTTAGAGGATCAAATATGAAATCTTCTTTGCATTTTTTTTAAGAAAAAATCAGCCACCCCAAGGTCATATGGGCGACTACTGTAGACACCAAAATTTGGTCTAAGCCTGCAACTTCAATATTCTTCATAATTCCTATTCTTCATAGTCATGATTAAATAATCTTAATTATTTAATTAATTCATCTTAACATTAATTCTTCTATTGATTAAATAATCTTAATTATTTAATTAATTCATCTTAACATTAATTCTTCTATTAATTAAATAATCTTAATTATTTAATTGATTCACCTTAACATTAATTCTTCTATTGATTAAATAATCTTAATTATATAATTAATTCACCTTAACATTAATTCTTCTATTGATTAAATAATCTTAATTATTTAATTAGTTCATTTTCTGTTATTTCTTCTATTAATTAAATAATATTAATTATTTAATTAATTCACACTTTTCTTTATTCTATCTGATTAATTAAATAAACGCTTTTTATTTAATTATGTTACTAATTAACCTTATCCTTCTTGTCAAATTAAATAAATTCTTATTTAATTTACTCTTTATCATAATTCAACTATAATTAAATAAATTCTTTATTTATTTAATTATTCATTTAAATCCCTTCATCACTTAATTAAATAAATCTTATTTATTTAATTATTCTTCAAATATCAAATCTTGAATTAAATGAATTATTTAATTCATGAATTCTATTTTAACGCATTCCTCTATATTTAGATAATTGTGTGAGTTATCTAAGTATTCACTTTTACTCGACTCAAAGATCTATTTCAAATCGCCCAGTTAACTCTTGCTTTAATGTCTGAGTGGCGTTCTTGAGTAATCCCTTCGTCAAATCATTCAATCATCCAGTGCTAACTCATTTGTGTGTACATGTGAATTAATTAAATATTCCTATTTAATTAATTAAACCTTGTGCGTGCATTCAAACAGGAGTTGCTTTAATCCATATTCATCTTTGTCATGCAAAGATAATTCTTCTATTTTCGAATACCAAACTGGAAGATTAAATCATTTATTTAATCTTTAATTCTATTTCTAATTTATATCACTCATGTCACTCTTGGATTATCAAATGCATGTCTAATCATTCAATCTCAACCGATTTGATCTTTCAATCTTGGCCTGTCGTTCGAATAATCAATTTTCTATAAATTGATATGTCATTCTTCATTCCAATCTCTCTCGAAAACTCGCGAAATCTTATGAATTTTGAGAGCACTTATCTTGAATCTTCGATGTTTTGCTAAATCACTATCTTAGGCTATACTTGCACGAACTTACGAGAAATATGAGGGCAATTATACTACACAAGCAAAATGGAGAAGGGCAATCGAGATGAATCATGGAAATACGTAGCAATTTGGTGAGATTGTTCAGTTTTATTACGTTTTTGACTTTCCTTTGTTCTTTGTTGCTTAGCATTAGATTTGCATTTAGATTCATGTTGCATGCTTGCTTTTGATCTGTTTCTTTCTGCACTTTCTTGGCGTTACAACTAGTGCCGAACCCCTGGGGGGCTAAACAATTTTTCTTTTTTTACAATTTTAGTAAGATTGGGAAAATCACAATAAATTTTCAATTGGTTATCAAAATTGGGCAAACAATATATCGTCAAAAAGTTGTTTCTAAGCACTATCCAATGGTGCTAGGTTTTTTCTTAGTTTGTGTTGTTGGTACATTTTATTGCCTGTCAAAGTCAAATGTGTTGTTTTTACTCTCAAACTCACAAAGTTGACCCTTTTCTTTAATTTTCACAATTCTAGCTACATTGGGATAGCATTTTAGAATGCTTCATAGCCGTCTATGTGATTTTTCTAGGTTTTTATCCAAATGCATTTTATTTAGCTTTTTTGTGTTTTCACATTCTAGTGAATTACTTGGACATTTTAGCTCCTGGAAACTTTATGTTTGTGTGGGATGACTTGTTTTAGGATTTTCTATATGTATTTCTAGTATTCTATCCTATTTGGGCATTTTGAGCATCTTTTATATGCAATTTCTCTTTTCTAGATGCACTAAGATAAAGTGTCATTTTGGTGTATACTTTTTGGGGATTTCACACATCTTGTTGTGCCTTTGTACTTGTACTATGTTTGTTATCCTCAAATTTTTCTTGCTCAATTTTTGGGATAACGCCTAAAAAAATTATCCATTTTGTAGCCCACATCCTCTAAGCACACATATCAAGGTAAATTTAGATTGCTCTCATGCATAGTCTAACCCCTTGAAAAGTCATTTCAATTGGGTTATCTTTTTACCTTTTGAAAAATTTGCAAAAGTTGGACTTTAGACTTAGGTGTTTTTCTTTTATATGTAGTGTCGCTGAATTTCAACGAAATTGCATTTTCTTGTAACTACATTCCAGGATGTAGTTGCATAGAATTTCTCCTCGACTACACTCTTGCACCCGCACGTTTAGGCATTAATGGAGTTTGAGGGTCAGATTATTAATCATTTTTGGCCCATTTAACTTTCATTTTTATATGTTCCTTTGTCATTTTTTGTTCCTATCTTCTCTCTGTTGATCGTTCCTAAGTTTGTGCTCGATTCTCGCAAGGATTTGGTTGTGATTTCACCCCTTATAGCTTTTGAGATTTCACACCATTATTTAAGGTTTTGAGGTATGATTCTCACTCTTGTTTTTTGCCTTTATCTTTAGTTATTTTTAGGTTTTTTCTCTTTTGTTTTGCTACTATCTCTTGGTTATCGTTTAGCATAGTTTATGTCTATGTGTTTGTGTTTTTTCACTATAGGTCTAGGTTTTATTGTTCTTACCTACACATTATAGTAACAAGGTGATGGATGTTGTTTCAAAGATAAAAATATGAACAACATCCATTGCAAACAAGCCATTATCCTTACTAGCTGCAAACCTAATCTTCAGATTATGTTGGGAATTTTCCCTGTGTGACACTGTTCAAACATTGTTTGCCTCTAGGCTTGTTCAAGGAAAATTCCATAAACAATAAACTTGGATCATAAGTGAATTAATTTACACATTCATACTACCAGAAACCTAAAGGTGTAGGTTAGGGATTTTTCCCTTAACAACATCACTACATGAAAATTTGCCACCCAAAAAGCTTAGAAAAATTTTCCCACTCCGCACAACAATCACCACTAAAAACATGTAGTCTAGGGATTTTCCTGACCAACACCACTACATGAAACTTTGCCACCCATTTAGCTTAGAAATTTTTTCCCGTTCTACACAAAAATCACCACAAAACACATGTAGTTCAAGGATTTTCCTAAAAAAAAACCATAGCATGGAATTCCCATTCACTTCGAGGAAACTTCCCCGTGCACTTCAGATAATTTTCCCCGAAGTGCATACCCTTTGCACACTCAAGTGTAGGTTGGAGAATTTTCTGTGACCTACATCAAATCAAGTTTACCTTATTTGCATATGCAAATTAGAGAATTTTCTTTGATTTGCAGTTGATGTTGATTTACCCATATGTATTTCAAAGAATTTCTTCAACTTACATCTTTTGATCTACCTAAAGTGTAGTTCAAAGAATTTTCTCTGAACTACATGTTTTTCCCTACCCTTATGCAAAGGTGAAGAATTTTACCGCCCTTGCAACCAAAAGAGAAATTCCCATGTAGTTTGGAGAATTTTCTTTGAATTACACACAAACACTTAAAAAATGTATAAGTGTAGATTTCTTCCACAGCTGCATGACACTTGAACTTTCTCTAACACTGGAAGATTCTGAAATTCATTTTTTGTAGTCTCTTCACAAATGTGTGATCCTTCTATGAAGAAGAAGAATATGAAGTACAAGTATCAAGGGGTTTTCTCGATGACTTCTATAGAATCTAATGTGGATCACATTGGAGACATAGAGATTGGACATGTGGAAATGTAAAAATTCTTGGAAAGAGTGAATCAACAACCTTTTGCTTCAAGCATGCAATGTATTCTCAACAACACTATTCATTTGGTTGCTTGATTTCTTGTGTCAACTTAGAATCCTAAATTTGTGCTAGCAGTAGCCGCCCATTGCAATAAGGAGAGTAAGAATATCACAAATGTTGATAGAAAGGTAGTCATAAGATTAGATGAAGAATTCTTTGACAAGATTTTAAAGTTCCCTGATATTGATGACTATGATGATACTGCCATGGAGACAACACAAAATCATAATGACAATAATTTTGATAAGTGTAAGAAAATTATCAACAATCAATGGCTTAATATTGACAGGCCTACTATTGCAAGATGGCCAAAGAACATCCATTGAAGTGAGTTCATCGAAGAAGTGAATGATTTGATAAATTTTCTCAACAGAGTAAAAGGACATCTGACATCAACTACTTTTCAAGAATGGATGTATCAATATATATGTCTTAAGGAAAGGTCAACACAAAATATTTTTGGGAAAGCAGATCAGTGATGCAATTTTTGAACAACTTTCAAAAGTATCAACCTCTTTGAGGTTTAACATGACTTCATATGTAGTATATGTTGTTGACTCTATGAGGCATTTTCTAGGCTTGTCTTCAGAAGGTGACAGAAGAAAGGTTCTTGTATATGAATATTATACACAACTAACTTTGAAATAGAGCATAAGACTTTTTTAGAAGAGTAAATGATGCTTTCTTCTATTCTTTCATTTGTATGTTTGACAAGGAACTTAAGAAGAAAAGGGTTTTAGATGAAGCTTGGGAATTAGTGAAAAAGTTTGGTTGCATGTTTCTATAGCTTCCTACCTTCACATACATTAGGGTTGGTTATTTTGATAGATTTACATACATGTTGCCAAGATATCCAAGTGATAAGATTGTACGAATGGAGTTATGCAGGAAGATTATTGCTCTACATAGCAAGCAGGCAGAATCACATAAAGCTAGTTTTAAGTTTCCTCTAACCATTGGTAGGTATTCTATAACTACTTCTCCAAGAGCCAAAGCCATGGAGACATAAATGCAATGGGTAACCATGAAGAAATATAAGAGGAGGAATGATTTTGACTACCATGGGATGAACGATAAGCTTAAGAGGAGATACACTCATGTGCACAAAATTAAGGACATATGGACTAAATGTAGGCGTGATGAAGATGTAAGGAAGCTAGACTTCAGTTGGCTCACCTTGGAACAAATTAGGAATCTAGAACTTGTTGATAATCCTGGGGATATGGAGGATGAAGATGACATTGTAGATCTTGAATATGAGGAAAAAATTGTTGATACTCCCCTTCCTCTAATTCAATTGTCTTAAAAGGAGATGATTTTCATAAGGGAAAGGTTCCAACATACTCTTGTAAACACCAATGCTTGGCTACAAGATAGAGGGATAAAATTGAATTTTTTTAGAACAAGATTGGGGAAAGAGGATACTGAAGGACCTACGAGTAAAAAGGGAGAACTTAGAATAAAAAATAAATATGATGCTCCTAGTACCAGTAAGAATCATCCTAAATTTATCTTCAAAATCAAAAGGACCAAAGACAAGGATGAAGAGGAGGAATCTACTCAAGTGGAAGAACAAGAGGAAGATATTTCATCAAAATAATCACAAGATTCCCATGTCACTTCTTCGCTGGAGTCACCTCATGAAAAATATCCTTCCTCTTTTCCTATAACTTCTACGATACAAATTCTTTCCTCTTATCTTTTTGTTACAAGTGTACAATCTTTACCTATTGTTTCCACTATTCCTACTACTCTTGTCATGTCTATACAATCTATTTATTCATCACCCACTAGTGGGTAAATATTTGAAAGTCCTCAAGGAAATATTGATAATATTTTTTCCCTCTTTCTTCCTTTCTCGGTCTATCTAATGTGACTTTGCCAATTCTTGAAACATTCACCCAAACTAACTTTGACAACTTTATATCTGCATCCCCTCCTCAAGTGTCAAGCATGGAAATTCCTACTATAGTGTTGACCCAAACTCCACCAATTTTGACCAACACTTTCATAGGGTCAACCTCATCATCACAAAATTTGGTAACAAGAATAGAAGGAGGTTCTTCAACTCTTCCTCCTTGGTTGACATCACAGATACCAAAAAGGAAGAAACAATCCATCTCTCTGGATGACTTTAACTTTGGCCGACTTGTTCCAGTGAAGACTAAAACAACAAAGAAGGCTAAGACACATTCCAAGGTACTAATTGACAAGTCAGGTAACAAGTATGTTGAAGTACCAAAACCACCATTAGCTAAAACTACTAAAGAAATCCAAGGTTCAAATTATGTAATTACAAGGATTGAACTTGGTAAGAAAACACATGAAAGTGCCAAGGAGGACTTGCAAGAAGCATTGTCTTCATTGATCAACATATATGACATGAATACGATTATCAAGGATCAACTCAAGATGAAGGTGGAATAACTCACTTATGTCCTATTGAAAATAAGCCAATCTTCTGAGTCCATTGAAACTGTTACTACGCGTGTGGATGATGTTGCAATCCAGAAGGATGAAAGGATAGGAGCACAAGGTAGAGCTGTTAGTGCATGGATAGATAGAATAAATGTACAAGGGACTCAATTGTTGAAGCCTTCCATTGATTTGATCAACAATATGGATAATGTTAAGTCAAAATTGAATCAAACTCTTGATATGTTGTCTCAAAATTTGTAACTAGTAGAGAAAGATCTTGAGGCTTGGTCCAAGTTGAGATATTTCAAGCTAGAAGTGTTGGTTGAAAATGGGGTGATCCCCACAAGAAACATGCTCATTGAACACTAGGAAGTAGTGAAACATAAAAGAGATGTCATCAATGAATTGATCAAAGATTTGCAAGAAGCCTAGGAGATAAGAATTGAAAGAGGATTAGATATCAACATCAAGATAGGGGATCTTCTATGCTAGATATTGGATGACAATCCAAAAATTCTTCTCGTGGATGTAGTTGTCTAAGAATTTACTTCAATAATTTGTACTAAGATTGAATCAAAAGCTTTTTCATTAGATTCTATTAATAAATTAGTGGATTTTCAAGTGATTCTAGTTTATTTGAAAATGATATTGGACAAGCATAGGAAAGCATGTGTCACTATAGAGGACTCCATTACACGAGTGCTCACAATCTTCAATTATACATCAGGGCCAATTGATACTAGAGTTCAAGAATCTTTGAAGAGATATGAAGATTTTTTTAGAGAAGAATGTTGAAGAAGAGAACGTGTGTTGTGTGGTCTCACAACATGCCCCAAGATTGTAAAGCTTGGGGACCCAGGTGAAAAATAATGCTTATGGTAGGTGCTAGCTAGAGGAAGAGATCACTGGAAGGTAAAAGTTAAAGGAAATTTTTTCTAAGTATTTCATGATTAGAGAGTACTGAGTACTGGGAATTGGGTACCGGGAAACCAAAAGTGTAAAAATGTTAATGCAAAGTTTTGAGCATAATGTTTTGGTCCAGGAGCAAAGGTCCAGTAAAATGGAAGTTCTGGTAAAATTGGAGGTTCAAGAATTTTTTTTGGTAAAGGCTAAGGTATCGAGTACCAGGTATTGGGTTACAATGTTATGTTTAAAGTTAAATGTTTAACGTTCCCGAAGGTCTGATAACCTGACTTAAATAGAATAATTACACGAGAATATGAGTTTTAAAAGCTTGATATTTATGATGGTTTAACATGATGATTTATTAACAGTGATTTTGTTTTCATGAGAGTTTTGTGAATGTTTTAAAAGGGATTTAATGTGTGGAATTTGTACTTGTAGGAGAAGCAGATTGTAATTGCAACATTTGGGTATGGATGGTCAGACAAATTTGGATCATGGATAGAATCATATCTAGATCAAGCAATGCATTCTAGGAAGTTATATGCGGAGGAGATTGAGTTCGTCAAAATACCAGGGATCCTGGTATTACGAATGAGGTGAAAGAAAGTGCCAACCTTTGATGTGATCCATTCTCGAGAGTAGAAAGCTCGAGGCAGAACAATGATGTAGGAACAAGATTATAAAGCAATCGTCCTGAATGTATGGGAAATTTCCTACATACTATCTAGATTCAAGTTACTATCCTAGCGATAATAAAAAGATACAAGACTCGAAAGATATTAATGTGCTAAGGAAGTTTGACATCTGTTGACTTTGTTAGCAATTCTCTTTCCAGTTTTCATATTCCACGTGCCTTGTCATGATTCATCCCTTGGATTTCCTATCATGTATTTATCTCATCTTCCTTGTGTCTTGTTCTTATAAAATACTAGAAGATGTTTCATTTTAAGTTAAGTTTAGAATTTGTGGATGTCAAAAGAGAAAAAACCTCTTTAATTTTTACTCTTTTTTCCTATTTTCTGAATCATTCCAGATTAAAAATTTGTATGCACATAGAACCAATCAAATCAAAGCTAATTTGAAAGCTATCGACTGTTATATCTTTTAGCTGGTTAATTGTTCAATTGGACAAGACTGTATGTTGTGTCGTTTAAGGGTGCATACATAACCTACCCGATGTCTAAATTAAACCCCCTTCATTAAAAGCTCGCACCATTCTATGCCTAGTTGTGAAGCAATCTGGTGAAGTATAGAGTATTTTTCTTTGATTTGGTTAATTCTTGGGGCATGCTTGGATAATACCCGAGAGATCTTTTAATTTTCAAGTATTTTTAATGCTTTGTTTTAGATTAGATGTTTAAATTTTGAAAAATGTTCCAAAAAATAGATGAATGAATGAAAATTTTATTGCAAATATTTCATTTCCATTGTATTTTTGGATGCTTAAAGCTAAATCTACTTAAGTGATAGAAAAATTGTTTGAAATTCATAGAATACTATTGCATATCTATTGATTTCATCAAATTATCTGATGACCGAACCGAGAATATCTTTCACCAAACCTTATGATTCCTTTTAGAATTGTAAATTACTATTTACACCTCGTGATTAACAACATTGTAACAATGAACCTTGATGTGAACCTAGTATGGTCAAGACCTTACTTAAATGAACCTTGGGATTAAGCTGAGTCAACCTAAAGATTTAGGTTGTCCTGGTTCAGTCTTTCAAGTAAAGATAGGTTCTCGTGGTCTGTCTGTGAGGATTTATCTACACTGTTGGTGTGCGACTAACATTGTGATCAACAAGAACTGGCACTAGAAGGAGGTCCTCATACCTTTCCTTCCAATTTTTTTTGGAATCAATATTAGTTCTGGGTTTGATAGTTTCTTGTAAGGCGATAGTCTATGCAAGCTAATAGTAAGAACATGGAAGTTAAGAAACTCCAGGAAATCCTTAACCAGATATTGCATCCTTTGAGTTTGTTCACCTTTGGTAGAGTCACTGAGTGTATAATTCATGATACAACTGACCACGGTGAACTTGATTGTGAATTTTTTTTTACTAGGGTAAGTCTGGCCACGTATAAAGTAATTCCATTAACAAAAGAGGTTTTGACTGTTAAAAGAAAGGAACCGTTAATGGAAAGGATTTCAAATTTTGATAAAGTGGATAACCCTAGTGAAATTGAAAATGTTGAAAATTTAATTGCTAAATCAAAACGGTTTGTTAACTACCATTGTTATGAAGAAAATCCTAAAGTTTTGTAGGAAAACAGGCAAGAATGTTGAGACTTGGAAATATCGCACTGAAAACAAGAAAAAAAAGTGGTGAGCCATCATTCCTTTCACACATGGAAGATGATCATGAAGTGGAAAGGCAAA
Organism: Sequoia sempervirens; assembly: GCA_007258455.2. Taxonomy (NCBI): domain Eukaryota; kingdom Viridiplantae; phylum Streptophyta; class Pinopsida; order Cupressales; family Cupressaceae; genus Sequoia; species Sequoia sempervirens. Next base: position 35,550,841 of record VDFB02000009.1, on the reverse strand, counting down.
AGAATCGAGTGGGAGACACGTGCCTTTCGCTCCAAACTAGAAATTCACAAGTTAAAAAGGGAAGTTTTCTTGATCTCATGCAAAATACATAATATCAAGTTGTTACATTCTCTCTCTCTGATAATAGTGTAAACTATGCTATTGCTTGGTCTAACAAAGCAAAAAGTGAAGACAAGGCCGAAGACTCAAAGAATCTTGGAGAGGAGGAAAATCAAGAAATGAACATAGCCGTTCATGGAACTGAACAAAAGGAAGAAGAAAACCATGAACAAGGGCTGGAAGAAGGTAGAGTATGGGGGACTCTGCAAAGGTGTGTGCAATCAACCTTTAATGAGGTTGTTTTCATTCATATAAGCCAATTTATTGGTAAGTACGCATTTGAATTTATGTTTATTAAACATGAAAAATTTAAAATAATTCATTGTTGCAGTAGGAAATTTGAAGCATATTCAAGTGAATTTAAAGATAAGCCTACTATAATTCGTACGAAGAATACCATGAAAATAATGATATAAATTATTTAGTAAATTGCTTAGTTCGAGTTAGTTGTTGGTTAGGGTAAATTTTAGTTAGTTAGGTTAGTTTTCTCTTGTAGGTTTTTTTTTTCATTTGTTTTGTTCTATTTTCTATTTTGTTCTTTGCGTTAACAAATTATGCTTAATTTAATACCCACATGAGAGTAAATTGAAATATTCTAGAAATATTGCACTTTGAAATGAAAAGAAATAAAATTATGCATAGTAAATATATGCTTAAGTTTGAAAAGCAAAATTTTTCATATATGAGTATATTTTGTATATACATGGAAATACAAAATTTTCTCCCTGTAAAAGTGCCAAAAAAGCAAAAGAGGGGGGCCGAGCTGCAGTAATAGGGTGGTCACATAGTCAATCTGGGATAGTTCATCCATAAGAGCAGAATATCCTAAGTAAGCATTGTCTCGGTGAGTGCCAAAGTTAGGGGTATGAAGATCGGTCAGAAATGGCTGGATAGGAACTATTTATCCTCATTCTAGAAACCAAGTAATGTCATCAACAAAAGGAATCCCAATGGTCGGGTGTACAACAGACAGGACGTAGTCTAATTTACTCAAGAAATTAGGCCACACTATCATATTTGTAGCCCTCCGAACTTCTTCAACTGAAAGCCCAAGATCTAGAAGCGAAGCTATAAATCGTGAAGCCAAGTCTGAATTCAGCCAATAGTATGCTTTGGACTCAACAAAATTTTCCCCGAGGACCAAGAACAAATTTGGTGCAATAAAGTTGGGAGTCTGCAGAAAGAAAACCTTTCCAAGCCATTGGGTAGTAATGTGACCCGTGAAGCCATTCCAGTGAAAATAGGTCAAGAAAATTGGAGTGTCCATGGCCTAGAAGCAAGCAAGCACAAGCAAAGCAAAAAAGCTAAATGATAATTGAAAGAAAAGGAAAGAAAATGTGAAGAATTTGAAAGAGAAGTGCCAAATTTATAGAAAACCATGAGGAAGTTGCGGTACATAGTTTCCTGGAGAGAAGTCTTGGAAAATGCAAGTTGAGGTGGCAACTGGACAAGTTTATCTAGAGCGGAATGTTAAATAAAATTAATTCTCATAGAATTAGTGGCAATTTGCTTTGAAGTTTGCTAGTACAAAGATCACAAATCGATCAAATTGAATATTTCAAAATTAATGGTGGTCATTTCATTATATTTTACTAAGCCATATTAATCATGAAGGTGTCCATGTGTGTAATGTAAAAAGGAAAATCAAGCCAGTAAGGTAGCACACGCCAACATCTGGGAATTGAAAAGAAATAATACGTGTGTGTTAAGGCGTGCAAATTAAATGAAGAGTATTATGGTTAGAATTAAGATTCATGATGACAACTTTGATGCATTAATATGGTGCAATGTCGTCAAATTGGAATTGCTAGCCGAGTATTTTAGCGGTTTCCATAAAATTAAGATGGAAGGGTGGTAACCAGTAGTTCTAAATTTAGATTTAATTTGGTGATTGAATTGTTTGCTGCTAAATTTTAAATTATGCATATTTTTTTAACATATAATGAATTGCAGTTAGATGGGATTTGGCATAAGGGTGGTAAAATTTAGCTAGAAAGTTGCACTTATAGGGAATAATTAAATGAGTTTCTGGGAATTGGTGAAACAATGAAGGGATTTGTATTGAAAGAAAAATAAAAAGGTAACCTTCGCTACCACTGTAATTCCCAACCTAATAGCAGGCTTCATTTCTTGCAAGTTGAAGCAAATGAGATTATATTGAAATATCAAAAGAAAAAAAAATGAATATCAAAGAAATATCAAAAGAGGAAAAAATTCAACTCTTTAGGCTATCCAAATATCTCTATCGAGGTTATGAATGTCTAGCTAGCAGTAGAGCTATGTTTGGGGGAATTATAGAGATAACCTTGCTAGGGCTATGGATGCTTGACTAGCAAAAAGGCTCTATCCATGGTTGGCTTTGGAGGATTACCAAATTATGTAGTTCAATGTCAATGAACTAGGTTTTTCACCAAGTTCTAAAAATTGGAATTAATCAAAGCACACATTGATACTTTACAGAGAAATTTATTGTCTTTATGTCATAATCTAGGTAAAGGTGAGATGTTGTTTTAAAATATGTATAAGTTAAGATTTTTAGTGGGTGATTTAATCCAGAATTTCTTTTAAATTTGGTTTTATTGGTTGGAAGTTGTTGTGTGGTCTCACAACACGCTCCAATATTGTAAAGCTTGGGGACCAAGATAAAACTAATGCTTATGGCAGGTGCTGGCTAGAGGAAGAGATCACCAGAAGGTAAAAGTCAAAGGAATTTTTTCTAAGTATTTCGTGATTCGAGAGTATCGAGTATTGGGAACTGGGTGTCGAGAAACCAGAAGTGTAAAAATATATATATATTTTTATCAAAAGGTTATAAGCCTATATAATATATTAATATATATGGAAATTAATTACAAAGATGTCAAATAACTTTGACATTGTATCTAAGATGATTGGTACTTTCCCTAATTTCAAATTTTATGCCCTAGCCAGCCATGTCAAAATTTCTAATACATACTTGGAACAAAAGATGGCTGCAAGTCTACAAAAATCTACTTTTTCTTTCCATCAGCCTATCACAAAAAATAGATAATACTTCCTATACTTATAAGACTATATATCCTATACTTATAAGACTATATATGCATATCATCATATATATTGTAGCCAACTGCAGAAAATTCCATTACTTATTTTCTCCCCCAACAATAGGACATTGCACTGAGTTTTCACCAACTTCTTCGTGAGCAACACCATTAGCATGATTGGTTGACTGTGAGTGAACTGTGATGTTAATATCTAGAACTTGTTGAGGGAGCTTTGGTTGCTTTTTAGACACACACTCATGAGTCAAAAGTATGGATGTTTCATGATATTTTCTTTTAAACTTACTAACTATATCATCACCCAGTTCAAAATGATATTTGGCAAGTGCTCTATATAGATGCCTAGAACAATCCAGCTTGATTGACATCTTAATTGCTTCAAGGAGCTCTACATATTTATGCTTGTGAACCAGGTAGTGCCTTGGAAAGAGTCCTCCTACATATGCTTCACCATTCCATAGATCATATGCATGAACACTTTGAAGAAAAGCAATATTCTCCATAAAAACTTCATTAACTGTCTTTACTGCAATGCTTAATACCATTTGATAATCATTCACCAAGTCAAGCAAATTGGAGATAAAGATTGATACCAGATTTGAGGGAAAAATTATCCTCTAAGTCTACGGGCATATAATTTCCTCACCAATTATAGATTTTATACAGTTGTAGAGAGATGTGCAACTTACCTTCAATGCTTGTTGCATCTATTCCTTTTCTATGGTGCCAAAAAATGGCAGCTCCAATGGTTGTACTTGAAATTTTTCCTTGTAGTTCCTTGGAAGATACTCCATATCAAAACCAAAAAGCCAACTTGAAACATAGAACACCAATATTGGGATGAACACAAGCCTTGCACAACACTAGATGAAGGAATTGGAGGCTCGATAACTGTATGAGAACAAACTCCTTACAAGCCATATAATGAGACTAAGTAAAGGTGAACATCTAAGAAGTAGGAAAAATTTCTACTCAAACTATGTCTCTATAAATAGCATACGAGCCCAACGAAATATTCTGCTCGATAGAACCAAGCTTTGAAAGTGTCAAGATCAAAAGACATTAGATCATCCCAAAAAATCAGAAAGGACACTTGAGATGTGAATACAAGACTACAAAAGTCCTTTCATAATAATACACCCAGTACTACACAAGCTTAAGGTTGACACCTCATGCTGAAGACCTTATCTCCTTATTATGATTTTTAAATCTTTGTATCTATTCCCTACACAATAAAACACACATTAGCTTTTGAAAAGATCAAAATCCTTTGCGCGCTTGATGCAATTTTTCTCATGCTCCAATTCTTCTGATTAGTACCGAAATCACCTAAAGCTTATACACTAAAACCAGTGCTAAGTACTTTGTTATGATGAAGCACATGAAACCTGACATGTATATTTGTGCAAGCCTTACAGAGAATAAAATAAGCCATTTCTTTTTAGATTTTGTATTATTTCCCATTTTTATCCCCACTGCTAACTTATATAAACAAGTATTTTACCCAATTTAGATAAACCCACTTGAACCGGATTAAACATATGCTCGCTTAATTTGATAAAACTTGTACATCGTATTCAGCCCTAAGCATATGACCCAATCCAATGTAAGATTGATAGCATCAAATATAATCATTTCTCACATTTCCTGATGTATGTGAATGATTATTTGAAAGAGCGAGCTTGCATAGTTGTACTACACCTGCAACCTTATGTGATAAATTTCCACGATCCCTTACCTCATCAAATCTTGTATAATTAGTCTGCCACATAGACCCTTACTTACTCCATCGTGGAATCCAACCCATTAATGCTCACAATACAAATTTCCATAAAATGCCTTGTAGACAAGAAAAGCTAGCTTATGAGAAATTTTATGCACACGGTATACTTCCTTCACTTAAAAAAATTTCTTCAAATTTAGGATGGAGCCTCCCTAAACTAGCAATGTGCATAAGAACTTCTTCTGCTTGGTCACAACTAGATTAGCAAGAAAATCTACCAAGGTGTTACCTTCTCTATAGGTGTGAATTATTTGAAAATTATCTATTTTATCCAGCAATGACCAAACCTATTTTACAATGTAACCCAACTTCCAATTGAATTTTTTTTTCTCTCTACATGCATTTAAAAGAATCAAAGAGTCCCCTTCAATTTGAATCTTGGAGATCTTAAAACTAATTACTAACTTTAAACCTTGTAATAGAGCTTGTGCCTCTGCTGCATTATTAGATCTATTTTTCAACTTAAATGACTTAGCACATAACACCATACCTTTATAATCTTTGATGATCACCCCTGCCCTAGATGAGATTGGATTTCCCCGTGCTGCTCCATCAAAATTTAATTTAAACATTCCAACTGGAGGAGGCTTCCAACTAATGATTCTTCTGTTTACTTTTTGAACTGGCTGGAGCAAACTACCTTTAAATGGAAAAGTAAGGAGTGGTCATGATCTCATTATCTTTGAATCCCAGTCAGAAAAAATTGATCCAATTTGTTTAACTTTTTGCACATAACCATTTACTATTTCAGAAATTCATTGGTCTAAAGATAATAGGACTTGATTGAGATCAAGTTTTTCTTTTCTAAAAATACATCTATTTCTTTCCCACCATATAGCCCAAACAATTGATGCCGGTATTATACTCCAAATATTTGCAAAAAATGAATCTTTGTAAAGCTCCGACCAACTTGAAAAAAGTTTCCAAAGAGAATTTGGAAATGGAGATAGCCAGTTCATTTTACTTGCTATGAACATCCAACATGTGAATGCTACTGGACATAACAAAAATAAATGGTTTACATCTTCAAATTCTTGTTCACAAAGAACACATTTAAAAGGTTCAACTATCATTAATTTTTCAAGCTTGTCACTCGTCAATATTTTGTTTCTAATGGCTGACCATGAAAAACAACCTACTTTAGGAAAAATCTTTGAATTCTAGCAGTACTTGTAAGCTCTTTGTAGCACCACTTGTGAACCAAGTTGGGTAATTGACTTATAACCCTCCTTGGCTGTGTAACAACCTAATTTTTACTTTTCTCATATTAACCTATTAGTTCTTGTTGAGTGGTAAATAATCGGATCCCAAAGGATAAAATGTAATAGCCTCTTGTGCTTAATGTTGATTGGTAAATTTGAAAATTCCTTCCATTTTACTTGACCCATCATATTATCTACATGTTGAATGTAATCTTTGATCCTTGACCCCCAACTCTTTGAAAATAATTTTGTTTTGTTTTCAAAGCTATGTAAAGCATTTAGAATTGGATATCCATTCCAAGAGTCCTTCCAAAACAATGCCTCATTACCATTATTAACTTCACAAGTTAAATGAGGGACAATGATTTTTCTACAAGACACTAAAAAGTTCCACATTGCAGAACCTAAAGGTGGATTTGAAACTGTAAGGATTCTTAATGGATTTGAATCATCTAGATACTTATGTTGCATGAGCTTGCACCATTTCAAATAAGGACTCAAATACATACGCCATATCATTTTAGCACCTAATGCCAAATTTCTTTCAGCTAAATTGTGAAGACCTGTTCCACCTTTTAATTTCTCCAAACACATGGTTTCCAAGGAAATTAAAGGTTTTTTTTTTTGCTATCCATATTACCAGTCCAAAGAATTTTTTTGATAAGCTTTTGAATTTGAATGATAATGGATTTGGGAGCTTTTAAAATTGACATAAAATAATTTGGTATCATAGAAAGCACTGTTTTTACCAACAAAATTATGCTTGATAAAGACATCCATCTTCCTTTCCATGATAATATTTTTGATTGAATACTTAAGATGATTTTATGCCAATAGGAAATCTTATTCTGACCTGCAAAAAAAGGAATACCAAGATATTTGCAAGGAAGTTGTACTTGTTGAAAGCCAATCAACTTCATAATATTGTTTTCAATAGAAGCTTTTGTATTGAATACATACACTTTTGACTTTCCCTCATTTATTTTTTGACCAGAAGCAAAAGTATATTTATCCAATACTGCTTTAATATGCTCTACTTCTACAACAACAACCTTACCAAAAAGTAATGTATCATTAGAAAACAAAGAATGTGTTGCTATTATATTTGTGTTTGGAATACATATTCCATGAATGGAACCCTACTCATGTGCCTTATGAATTGAACTTCTCAGAGCCTCAACTAAAATAATGAACAAAAATGGTGAAAGTGGATCACCTTGACGTACCCCTTGAGATGACCCAAAAAAACCAATTGGAGACCCATTTAGCAACAATGAAAACTTTACACCTGATAGACACGACATGATCCATTTATACCATTTATGAGAAAATCCAAATCTTAGTAACATCTGCTACAAGAACACCCAATCTACCTTATCATATGCTTTTTGCATATCCATCTTTATAATCATAGATGACAATTTATTTGCAACAATGGAATGAATAACTTCATGTGCAACAATGACACCTTCTGTTATCTCTCTTCTAGGAACAAACTCAACATGCTCTTCTAATATAATCTTGGATACAAATAGATGTAACCTTAGATAGATAGCCTTTGTGAAAATTTTGTATATAGTGTTACATAATGAAATAGGCCAAAAATATGAAAAAGTAGATGGTGAATTTATCTTTGGAATGATAGCAATATGAGTAACATTGAATTTCTTTAACATTCCACTAGATTTTCTTGACTCCTCCAATACATTTAAAATATCTAACCCAATGAATTCCCAATATTGATAAAAATTTCCATGAATCCATCAGGCCTTGGTGCTTTGTCAGGTGGCAATGAAAAAACAACATCCTTAACTTTAGTGAAAAAGGAGTCAACAACTTCTCATTATCTTCCTGAGAGATTAACTTTGGAATTACTTGAAGTAGCTCTTCTCTTCCCCTTGCCAATTGTGCATTATCAACCTTATTAGTAGATAACAAAGATGAGAAGAATTTGACACCTTCATTTTGTATATCTTCCTCCTTTGTTAACAAAATCCATGTATCACTACCATGAATTGAGAATATAGAATTTTTTGCTCTTTTAATTTGTGCTGAAATATGAAAAAACTTTGTATTCCCATCTACGTCCTTTAACCATAGCTCTCTTGATTTTTGCCTCCAATACACTTCTTCTCTCAAAAACAATTCCTTCCACTCCTCTTGTAAGTGCCTCTGATATTCAAATAATACATTATCTAGACCATTGGAAATAATGATTTCATTTACGTCTAAAAGCCTTTTATACACCAAATCTTTCTGCACAAAAATACTCTTAAATACTTGCTGATTCCAAATTTTAATATGCTACTTCAGATGATCCAACTTCTTACCCAAATGAAAAATTCTAGAACCTTGGTAGTAAGGTGCACTTATCCACCTGTAGATAATCCTAATTATCCCTTTTAATCCTATTTATCATTCATCTTATCTTAATTATTTATTTCCATTTCAATCATTACATCCCTCATCATCATAGTTATCTCCTTCCAATAATTCCATCCATTGTCACCTTCAATCTCCATCATCCTCCTTACCATCATTCTACCAACGTTTATGAGCATACCTCCAATTGTCCATGGTTTAGTGGAACACATCTTCAAGGGATACCACCCAAGGAACTATATTCTTGAGTCCTTCCTCCATCTCCCTATCATGCATCCACTAGATCTTCCAAATCCACATATCCATATCCTATCCTTCTCCATCAATCCTATTCCTAAAAATTCAAAAAAAAAAGAAAAAAAAAGAGAAAAGAGAGAAAAAATGAAAAAAATGAAAAAAAGAAAGTAAAGAGAAATCATTCATCCAATGGTGAAAACCACTTCTTATGGTGCACTGGATAGGTACCATGATGAAAACCTAGAAAACATACATCATGTGTAATCCATTACCCTCTTGCACTCTACACTTGGGGGCAAGTTGCATTCATGTTATCCTATCTAAATCCATCCCCCCTTTTTCCTCCTTTGATCTTAACAAGGCTAAGGATCTTCATATATGTCATACATTATATCCTTCCATCCTTCTTGTCCTATCCATATGATTCCATATCCATCATCCTATCCAAATCCATCTTCCCTTCCCATATTTGATCTTGATGAAGAGCCTAGGGGTCAAATATCAATGCATCCATATCCTTTCCATCCATCTTCCATACCTACCTTGATCTTAATAAGGATTTGGGCACAAACATAAATCATGATTTAGACATAGTCCATTCCTATGCGACATGGTCCTTGGAGATCATATCCTAAATCCTCTGTCCAATAATCCCCATGTATCCTATCCTTCCCCAAGGCAATCCATTATCATTTCATACCTATCATAAGACTCGGTTTCCCTTGTCATCGGTTTTATCCAATATCCCTCCACTATCCCATCCACTTCATCAATAAACACAAGCAGAAATCAAACATAGACATGTGTTTCCAAACCATCTAACAACACACTAGAAACATGTACTTTTAACATAAAATCTTAGAGATTGACATCAACCTAGATAGCATGTAGTCAAAACAATCCTTTGCCATCGTGAAAATTTCATTATTATCCATCACTTGTCTTATACACAATGTCTCCTTCTTGAAACTAGACACTTGTCTTATACAAGATGTTTCCTTCCTAAAACCAAACATGATCCAAATCCATCCTTTAGTCCTTCTTGCACCTTTCCAAAAGATAGTATTGTTGTATGTCTATTGATCATTGCTTTTCTTTTTCTTTGTTTTATCTTTTTGATCTTTCTTTGTATTTATCTTTTGACCCATGCTATTCCTACTCAAGGTCACCACGATCATTTCATATCATGGTGTGCTTTGAAATGGTATAAATTGGGGCAAGGTCTATTGTTTTTATGTGCTGTGTCTGATGGTTTTCTCATCATAGATCCACCAAGAGCTTCATACACCTTGTGAGTGTTGGGGAATCCTATTGTCTATTGCTTGTTTGCTTGAGAGTCATTCCATGCATTGGATACATTGCCACCTTGGTCTTCTATACCCTGGTGCATAACATCCATTGCTATATCAAATAAAGGTTGCTAATCTCAAAGTCAGCATAACACACCATCATCATCATCTCTACGTTCATATTCAGCTCCTTGCATCCATATTTTATTATTTTTCATCCATCATTTTCTATCTTTCATCTAGTGGTTTCTTCTTCTTCTTCTCTTCTTTCAAGAGACCACCCATGCAATTAATGCACAAGTAATCTCTAAAGGGGGAATCAATCATCTCAATCATCTCATATTCTAATTTTTCATTTCTCACCTGACTGGGGCATATCATCACCTTCTTCATCTCTTTTGATTTTTCCTCTTAGCTACTTTTCTTTTTTTTGAAACAATGTTACTTTGAACATTGCTTCAAAGAGGGGAAAAATGTAGACAATAAAAATTGTCCTAATTAATTAATCTTATTATTTAATTAGATTAACCTCATTCCTCTAAGTTCATATTCCTTCTTGTCCATATAATTAAATAATTTCAATTATTTAATTATTCTAAACTATTCTCTAAGGTTAATTAAACAATTTTAATTGTTTAATTAATTGACCACTTTTTAAATAATTATCTTTAATTATTTAATCTCCAATATTCTTCATCTAAATTAAATAAATATATTTATTTATTTAATTAAATAATTTCTAAATTCTTCCAAAATTGAATAATTTTTATTTATTTATTTAATTATTCATGTGAGTGCAAATAAATAAATTTTATTTATTTATTAAACTTACATTCTTCTTTTCAATCTTTCAATATTTTTTTGCTTTCATCTTTCTTCTATCTTGGAATCTAAATCTTTCCTAAATCATCAACTTTCCTTTATTTTGAAAACATCTTCTTCATCCACTAGTCAACTCAATCTTCAAAATAGAAACTTCATGTGCATAATTATCTATTTGATCAAATTAAATAATTCATAATTATCTCTTCAATCTTCAAAATGGAAAATTCTATTTTGTAATTGAGTTGAATCTACTGATTTTTCAATTATCTCATGTCTTCATCCTCATCCTCATCTCTTATTTAATTTTCCATGAAAATTCTATAAAGAAGATAATTTCTTCATCATTTGGGATCTCACATCTTATGCAAATCAACTCTGTCAAAATTTGTCATCAATCAAATCAATCATCAATCCTATTGTTATGCTACTGAGATTTAGCATCCACATCCAAAGACGAAGGAACATGACATCATTTATTTTTTAGGTTTGTAGTGGGATCGGTAAATTAGAGATTTAAATTTGATTTCTTTATTTATGTTTTCATGTTATTTTAATTTCTTATTTTCCGATTTCAATGCATACACCACCAATGCTTTAATAAATTAATGAACGGTGGGTGTCGGAACCACATAACTTCAAACTTAAAAGAAAATTTCCAATTTGTCTTAATTTTCTTTGGAGAGAAATAGAAGGAAATTGCAAAATGATCTGATGCATTGAAAGGGAAAATTTTTGATGTTAAAACATATTCACTTACTACCCAATTTGGAGAAGTTAGAAATCTATATAACCTTTCAACTATTTGAAGAAAATTTTTCCTCCTATTTATTCATATAAAAGACCCATTTGGAGGAATTGTCAACAAGTGTATTGTCTTGAATAAAAGATTTAAATTCTTCCATATCCTTTGTAGCCAGGCATATACCTCATTTTTTTAATTTTTTTTTTCTTCTGATAATGATGTTATTGCATTGAAATCATCTATAAGGATAACTTTATCTTGACCCAACTGATCCATAGTTTGTTTCAATTTGTCCCATAGCAATTTTTTTCCTATTGAAGTATTTGGGCCATATATATTCAACAACCAAAATGATAATTCCAAATGAGTAACCTGCATTAATTTCCAATTATTCTCACAGACAACATTAACAATGTTGATTGTCTTAGCATTCCATAATGTAATAATACCACCTGAGGCTCCTTGCGATGGTGAGTGGAAAGAATTCCACTTGGACCATTTCTTACTAAATGTACCAAAAAGACTCATATGATATTTTGGTTTCCTGGAGAACTACTACATCTACCCCACAAACATCCAATTGTTGCTTGACTTGGGCCCTCTTGTCAGAAGCATTTAAGCCTCTGACATTCCAAGATATTACCCTCATTATATCCTAGGAAAGCAACACACTCTCCTTGGAATTTTTCGTTTCTCATCACCTCTCATTTGAACATCCAATGTAGTTTGAATCCCTGCCTTAATTTCCTCTTGCAACTTAGCTGCTAAGGATTTCCTCCCTCTCTTAGTAGGTGATTTTTTATTTATAGAAGGAAACAATGGAG